>JADRCH010000305.1:3799906-4152068 GCA_019843965.1 Rhynchomys soricoides | reverse complement strand
CTATATGAGTATACTATATGAGTATACTATATGAGTATACTATATGAACACAATAAAGGTCCTTATATGAGAAATAAATGAATCTTTTAAAGCAATATTTGAAAACAAAAACGAAGTAGTGGAAAGAAGTGAATGAAGTAGTTCAAGACATGAATGTGAAAACAGAATCAAGAGGGAAACCCAAGCTGAGGAAAATGACAAATTTAAGAAGGTGAAAAGAAACTTTAGGGACAAACCTTGCTAACAGAATAAAGGACATTCAAGACAGAATATTAATCATTGGAAAAACTAAATAAATGGATATCTATATCAAGGAAAGTGTTAAATCGAAAAAAGTCAAGAGACAAAACATCTGGGATGATGAAGAAATAACAAATATATAAATACTAATAATAGGACAGTGGTATAGAAAATATTTTCAATGAAATCATTGAAGAAATAATTTCTAACACAAAGACGGAGATGCCAATCAATATATAAGAAATATATATAATACCAGAGAAATGGGATCAGAAGAGAAATTCTCCTCAGCACATACAGATCAAAATCCCAAATATATAAACTTGATAAATAATATTAATATTAAAAGTTTCAAGTGAATGATATCAAATAACATATGAAGGCAGAACTATTGTAATAACATTTCTCAATGAAGACTCTAAAAGCCAGAAGGACTGTGACAGACATTCTATAAAATCTA
The DNA here is from genome assembly GCA_019843965.1 of Rhynchomys soricoides. NCBI lineage: Eukaryota > Metazoa > Chordata > Mammalia > Rodentia > Muridae > Rhynchomys > Rhynchomys soricoides. The sequence continues at coordinate 4,151,368 of JADRCH010000305.1, read as the reverse complement.
AGAAACCACAAATGCCAGTCCAGACTATAATATTCATCAAAAACTTTCAATAACCATAGGTGAATAAAGAAAGACATTCTAAGATCAAACCAAATATAAGCATTATCTGTCTACAAATCCAGCCAAACAAAAGCTGTTAGAAGAGTATCAAACTGAAAATGTTAGCTACATAAGAAGGCAAAACAAACAAACAAACAAACAACAAAACCAAACAACAAAAGAATACATGATCAAGAGGAATGGATATAGAAAATGTGGTACATTTACACAATGGAGTACTATTCAGCTATTAAAAATGACTTCACAAAATACGCAGGCAAATGGATGGAACTAGAAAATATCCTAAGTGAGGTAACCTAGTAACAAACAATACACATGGGTGTTGGAGGAGACAGTAGTGATGTACAGAAGATCAGGAAATTGAACAGAGGTGTGTAGCAATGGGGTATGGGAACCTTGAGGTAGTCAAAGAAAGTCCCAGATTCCAGGAAAGCAAGCGGGTCCCATGACCCATAGGGGAAAACATGAGCTGCAAAAACCAACAAAGGGGAGAGAGAACCTATAGAGACCATATCTAGAGTTAGGCTCTGTCCCCGGTTGATGGATGGGGGGCACCCACCCTTTCAAAATTTTAACCCAGAATTGCTCCTATCTAAAAGAAACACAGGGACAAAGAGTAGAGTAGAGACTGAAGAAAAGACCATTCAGAGACTGCTCCTCCTGGGGATCCATCCCATATGCAACACCAAACTCAGACACTCTTGCTGATGCCAAGAAGTGCTTGCTAACAGGAGCCTGGTATAGCTGTCTCCTGAGATAGTTGGCCCAAGCCTTACTGATACAGATGTAGATGATTGCACCCAACAATCTGACTGAGCACGGGGTCCCCAATGGATGAGACAGAGGAAGGACTGAATGAGCTGAAGGGGTTTGCAAACCCATAGGAAGAACAACACTATTAACAAACTAGATGCCCCAGAGCTCCCAGGAACTAAACCACCAACCAAAACAACACACATGGTGGAACCCATGGTTCTATCTGCCTATGTAGCAGAGAATGGCCTTCTCTGGCATCAAAGGGAGGGGAGGTCCTTGGTCCTGTGGAGACCTGATGCCCCAGAATTAGGGGAATGCCAGGGTGGTGGAGCAAGAGTGGGTGGGTGGGGGAGGAGCACCCTCCTGTAATCCAGAGGGAGGGGTAGGATGGGAGGTTTTCTAAGAGGAAACTTAGAAAGGGGATAACATTAGAAATATAAACAAAATAATCAATAAAAAGTTGTTTGTTTGTTTTTTTAAAAAAAATACATAATCCCAGTTCCTAAAATCAAAAGAGGGGGTAAAAATCACACTAAGAGAACATAGTAACAGGAATTAGCAAACTGTGATCAAGGATAACAATCAACATCACTGGTCTCAATTACATAATAAAAAGACATTGACTAACAGAAAGGATGTGAAAATAGGATCTATCTTCCTGCTGCACCCAAGGAACATACCTTAATATCAATGATAAATATCACCACAGGAAATAAGGATAAGAAAAGATATTCCAACGGAACGGACAGAGAAGCAAACTGGTAAAGTCAATTAGATATCAGGCAAACTAGGCTTCAAGTTGACACGTATGAGAAGACATCCAGAACAACAAGACATATTTAACAACTGGAAGATCTACCTGGAGAATAGTGCAATTCTTAACATCTATGCATCAAACACAAAGGTAACCAAGGTCATAAAGGAAACAGTACTAAAGCTTAAACTATATACTGGTCTTTCCACATTTGATAGTGGCTGACTTCAATGCTCCATTCTAAGCAAACACATGTTATCCATATAAAGATTAAACAGAGAAATGGTAAAGCTAACTGATTTCATAATCCAAATGGACACAACAGATATTTACCAAATAATTTACCCAAACACACACACACACACACACACACACACACACACACACAAACATTGACCTTTTTCTCAGCACCTCCTGGAACTTTCTGCCAATTTAATTACATACTTGGACACCAAACAATTCTACAATAAAAATTGAAACAATAATTTTTATTGCAGCTACAATAAAATTGAAACAACTCCCTACATCTAATATGACCACCAGTGATTAAAACTGAATAACTACAACATAGTAGTTTACAAAAACAGGAAAATTTACAACTGAACAAATAACAGGTTAAGACAGAATTTAAGAAATAATGTAAAGGTTTTCTGGAATTGAATGAAACTGAAAACACAACATACCGATATACAAGTACATAGCACAAAAAATTGGGGAGATCTCATACTAGTAGCAGCACGCCTGAACATTCTATAACAAAAAATGGAAAGAAAGAAAGTTAGAAAGAAAAGAAAAGAAACAAACAAAAAGAAATGAAGATACACCCAAATGGATTAGATGGCAAGAAATAATCAAACTTGGGGCTGGGTTCAACAAAATAAATACAAACAAGCAATCAATTTGAAAAAGAGTTCTTTGAGAAATTGAAAAGGTTGATAAAACATCAGTCAAATTAACTAAAATGTGGGGAGAAAAGTTCTAAAGCAAAAAAATTTGAGATGAACAATAAGACCTAAAAGACATTGACGAGATCCAGAGAATCACAGTACATACTATAAACCTATATTCTATCAAATTGGAAAACCTAAGAGAAATAGATCATTCCCTCAATAGACCACTTATCAAAGTTAAATCAAGACCATAAAAGCAATTTAAGTAAACTTATAATTCCATGAGAAAAGAAAGAAATATGTCTAGAAAAAAAATGAGCTAGGATACATAGTTTAAGAGAAGAATTCTACCAGAATTTCATAAGAGCTGATCCCAACTTTCTTCAAATTATAACCATAAAACCAAAACAAAAGAAATAGTAACCGGTTTATTTTATGAGACCACAGTTTTCCTGATACCCTGATAATACATTATGAACCAAGAAAGGAAGAGAATTACAATTTAGCATATGAACACAGATGCAACTATTCTCAATAAAATGCTTGCAAACTATATCTAAGAACACATCATAAAGATCAACTACCATGAACAAGTAGTATTCAGCTCAGAGCTGCAGGGATCATTCAACATATCAAAATTGGTAAATGAAATTTATCATATAAACAAACTGAAAGACAAAATCCATGTGATTATCTCATTAGATGCAGAAAAAGGTGTTGACCAAATTCAACACTATTTGATGATAAAAGTCCTAGAGAAATTAATGAAAATGGACATACCTTAAAAATAAAAGCAGTTTATAGCATGCCTATAGACAACATCAGAATAAGTGGAAACTCACAGTAATTCCACTAAAATCAAGAGCAAGTCAAGGTTTCCCACTCTTCCCATATCTATTCAATGTAGAATCTGAAGTCTTAGCTAAAGCAATAAGTAAAGTAAATCAAGGGGATACTAACTGGAAAGGAAAAAAGTCAAAGAATTTTTATTTTCAGTTGACATGGTAATACACATAACTGATCCTAAAAAACAAAGCCATGAACTTCTACAGCTGATTGACAAATTCATCAAAGTAGAGGTATACAGAATTAACTCAGAAAAATCAGTGATCCTCTTATATCTAGATGAAAAATGTACTGAGTAAAAAATCAGGGGGACACCTTTCAAAATAGCCTCAAATAATGTATATTTTCTTATGGTAACACTTATCAAGCAAGTGAAATAATTGTATGATGAAAATTGTAAGACATCAAAGAAAGAAATTGGAGAAGCTATCAGAAGATGGAAGAATTTCCCATCCTAGTGGGCCATTAGGATTAATATAGTAGAAACAGTCAACCTATCAAAACCAATTTAGAGATTCAGTATAATTCCCACCAAAATTTCAACACAATTCATTACAGACATCAAAAGGATATTCATATGGAAGCACAAACAAACAGAGGATAGCTAAAACAATGTTAATTAATAAGAGAACTGCTAGAGGAATCACCAAACCTAATTTCAAGCTGTACTACAGAGCTATAGTAATAAAATCAGCATGGTATTGACACAAAAGAGATATGTTGATCATAGCTACAGACACCTGCTTTTTTTTTTTTTAATAAAGAAGCCAGAAATACAACAGAAGACAGAATATTCAACAAATGATACTTCTCAAGCTAGATATCTGCATGTAGAATGCAAAGAGATCTACTCCTCATCCTACACAGAACTCCTATCACCCACATGGAAAAAAACAAAAACAAAAACAAAAACATAAACCAGATATACTGAACTTGATAGAAGAGAAAGTAGACAATACCTTGAACTCATTGGCACAGGAAAAAACATTTCAACAAAAAATCATTAATACAGGCATTAAGATCAACAATTAATAAAAGTTACCTCATAAAACTGAGAAGCTTCTATAGAGCAAATGACACATTCTGACACATGGCAGTGTACAAAATTGGAGAACACTGTTACCAACTGTACATACAACATAGGGCTAATGTACAAAACATATAACTAAAAATACTGAGATATCAAGAAAACAAATAATCCATCATAAAATGAGATTGATATCTATACTGGCTAGTCTTATGTCAATTTGACACAAACTAAAGGTATCTGAAAGGATGGAACGTCAGTTGAGAAAATTCTTCTATAAGATCAGCCTGTATGAAGGCCTGTAGGGAATTTTTTTTAAATTAGTGATTGATGAGGGAGGGTCAAGCCCATTGTCTTGAATTCTATAAGAAAGCTGATTGAGCAATGCATGGGAAATAAGCCAGTAAGCAGCATTTTTCATGGCCTCTTCATTAGTTCCTGTTTCCAGGTTAGTTTTGGGTTTGAGTTCTTGCCTTGTCTTCATTTGATGATGAATAATAATATGAAAGTGTAAGCCAAATAATATCCTATCTTCCCAACATGTATTTTGGTCATTGTGCTTACTTGCAGCAATAGAAACCTTAACTAAGATAAGATCTAAACAGAAATTTAAGGAAAGCCAAATGACTGAGGAATACTTTAAGAAATGCTCAAAACCCCCTAGTCTTCAAGGAAATGCAAATTAAAACTACTTTTAGATTTCATCTTCCACCTGGGAGAATCTTAGATCAATAAAACAAGTGACAATCCATAATAGTGATGATGTGGAGAAAGGGGAACACTCACCCATTGGTAGTGAGTTGGCAAACTTACACAGCCCGTATGGAAATCAGTGTCACAGTTCCTCAGGAAGATGGGAATTGGTCTACCTTAAGATGCAGCTATACACTCTTGGGCATATACCGAAAGAACACTTCATTCTACTACAGAGACACTTGCTAAACCATGCTCATTGTTGCTCTATTCATAATAGCGAGAAATTGGAAACAGCTAAGATGTCCTTCATTTGACAAATGGATAAAGAAAATGAGGGATATTTACGTAATTGAATATTATTCTGGCATTTAAAAATGAAGTCATAAAATTCAGAGGCAAATGGATAGAACTGAAAAATTCATACCAAGTGAGATATCCCAGACCTGAAAGATAAATATGGCATATATATATTATATACGGATAGCTGTTAAGTCATTGATACATAAAGCTACAGTCTATAGAACCATACAGTTTTGGCATAGAGGGTATAGAGTAAGATTCTAGTGAGAACAGATAGGTCACCTTAGAAAGGGAGATAGTATAATTATGAAAGGACAAGGTAGGGACTGACATGGGTAATAAATTGGAGAGAGAGAGCAAAGAGAATGTAGAGAATCACAAATAAAGTGAAGGGCCATTTGAGGGGAAGTATGGAAATATAGTACAGTAGAAGCTTCCTAGGATCTATACATATATGAAGGCAACCTAAAATTAATCACCAAATAATAGGAGGATAGAGCCTCAACTGGCCATCCTGTATCACCAAATGAAGTTTCCCATACTGGGAATATGTTATATCAGATTGAGTTGTTTGCCAAATTTGTCCATTGGTAATCTAGGAAGACTTGAGGCCATAGTCAAAGTTACAGATTGTCCTCCACAACCTGATGGCAAGACCCTATTGCTGAAGACAACACAGACACAATGAGTTGATAGCTACCTAGATCCTTCATATCTACAGGATAGAGTTCTTAGAACGCAATGCTACTATGCACATAACCAAAGGAGAAATATAAACACAAACACAGCTACAAAACCTTCAATTGACAATGGTGTCCTGCCTAGAAGATATACTAGCTTAATGATCGACAAAGCTTGTGAAGATAATCAACCAATATCTGATTTGATTTACAGCCATCCATAATATTACACAAATCGAACTGTATCTCACACTACTTGAGTAACCAAGTTCCCAAGACTAGATAGCCCAGAGACCTAGGCTAAAAAGAATTACTACAGTTCTAAATATAAACAATCAAACAGAGAAAACTAGCAGTAAAATGATTCTCAGTGACATTCTGCTATACTCATTGATCAATGCCTTGCTCAGCTATCATCAAAGAAGCTTCCTCATAATGTCATCTCTCTCTGTTTCTCTGTCTCTGTCTCTCTGTCTCTCTGTCTCTCTCTCTCTCTCTCTCTCTCTCTCTCTCTCTCTCTCTGTCTCTCTAACTATATGGGTACTCTGTGTATATATTATGTTTTCCAGTTGTGTGTTTTTATGGAATTCCTGAGTGTTTGTAAGAATGTGACTCTGTATCCATATTTGCTTATTGTTTCTTCCTTTGGGCTCTTTTCCTTCTTTTTTTTGTCCTATTCAAATGCATTTGGGTTTTGTTTCATCTTAATTTCTTTTCTTTGATTATTATCCCTTACTACCCTGTTTGTTTTATAATGAGAGTCAGACAGAGGGTGTATCCAAATATGTGGGAATGTGGGAGGAAAATATATAAGCAAAATATATTATATAAAATTATCTATTTTTAATAAAAGAAAAAAGATTTTTGGATGATTGTTGAAACAGTAATTGGTAATGATAAGTCATTAGGAGTGAGTTGGGTGTTATGTATGTTTAGCAAAGTAATGTAAGTTTTCTAAGGACAATGACTTGTTTATCTACAGGTTTAGGCCCTAAAATATATATATATATATATATATATATATATATATATATATATATATAAATTTTAAGATTACAACAGAATAATATGCTGAGAAGTGAAGGGTATAAAATTTTTTTAAAGGAGGAATTATTAGGTATCTTGACCACCATTGTTTATGTAATATTGTAGGAACTTTGTTATAAACCACACATATTTAACACTTAAAAACAGTTAGAAAGTCCACCATATTTGTATTGCTGTACTAGAGGGCTTTACTCTACTAATATAATAAGTATTTATGGACAAGGGATTGGAAACAGTCATTTAATTCTTTTTTAGCAAATATAATTAAAGGAAGAATGAATCACGTGGATCATGACATAATTTGTAAAAAATAGTTTCTATTGTTTTTTATGAACTATGATAAATATTTTCTGAGGAATAGTCTTCCAAACATTATTTTCTTTCCATCCCTCCCTTTTTTCCTTTTTTCCTTCCTTACTTTCTGCCTGCCTGCCTGTCTTATTTATTTATTTATTTATTTATTTATTTATTTATTTAATTCTTATTCCTATTCCTATTATTTTGTGGAGATCTTAGTGAGAGTAACTCCATAGGCTCAGATGTTTGAAGACTTGGTTCTCAGTTGGTGGAATTTTTTGGAAAGAGTTAAGAGGTATGGCTTAGTTGGAGGAAGTGTGTCACTGGGGCCAGGCTCTGAGGTTCCAAAACTCTATGTTTATCATGTCTCACTCTCTTTCTTATGCTTGTGGATCAAGGCATAAGCTCTCAGTTACTATTTCAGAGTAATGTTTGCCTTTCTGCTCCAATGTTCACTTCCATGATAGTTATGAACTCTAGCCCTCTAAAATTACAAGTCTCAAATAAACTGTCCCTTTTCTAAATTTTCTTGATCACAAAGTCTTGTCAGAGAAAAAAGAACAAAAACAAACAAACAAACAAACCGAAAATCTAAGTCACATCATCTACACAGAATTGCTTGTTTTGATTTATGTTATTTTGAGGCAGAATTCCACTGTTTCCCAGGCTCATCTTGAACACATATTGCAGCTTGCCTCAGTTAGACACACAACAACCTCACCAGAAAAGGAATTATATGCATTTACCATCACACTTGGTTCCTCAAAATATTTCAAATATCAGTGTCTTCACCATCTCTCAAACTTTGGCATCTACCAATCAGTCAAGCCAAACTTAAATGCTTCTACAACATAAAGCACTTTTGCTGTCTTGACTTACAACTCCATATCTCATTTTAGAAAAAATAACTGTAATTTATTTAAAACCAAGTATTTGTATGTGTGTGTGTGTGTGTGTGTGTGTGTATAATTTTAAGATAAAAATTGTATTCAAATTAAAGGTGAGTATACAAAATTTCTCACCACAGTAATTTTCCTGCATGTTTAGGACTATGCAGCAATCCTTCTTGCTCCATGCTTCCAAGTCCATTTCTTACACAAAATAAGATCTCTATCAAACAGGAATGATAATGGGTTTGTGTTGTTTTCTTTTCTTTAAGACTATTTAAAAGTATGTGTGTATGTTTTGGTGAATGCAATTTCAGGCAAGGGCTAAAATAGAATGTTGAATTCCCCGAAGCTGGAGCTACAGATGGTTATTGCCTGTCCGGCATGGTTTGGGTGAATAGTACTCTGGTCCTCTGCATGAGCATCACATTCTGGTAAAAGCTGTGATATCTCTTTACTCCTAAACTATAAGTTTGTAAAAAGTGAACTGTTCACAAGAACAACAAGTCATTTTCTTTGCTAAAAATACCAAAGTTGGATCAGTGAGATGCCAGAGTAAATGAAGATATTTCTCCTCAAGCCTAAAAACCTAAATTCAATTTGCAGAACCCATATAAGGGGAGAAAAGAACCAACTCTACAACACTGTCTTCTGACCTCTACATGCATGGTGCTGTATACTGTGTGTGTGTGTGTGTGTGTGTGTGTGTGTGTGTGTATGTGCGTGTGTGTGTGTGTGTATGTGCACAAGTGCGCACACACACACACAGTGATATAAATAAAGATATAAATAAATAAGTTTATTTATTTATATCTTTATTTATATTTATGTAGAGGAATTTTAATCTAGAAAAATGGCTGCTATGGCAAGAAATTGCATCCAAAGATCTTGGTCTGTGTGATTTGTTTGGATAAAGGACATAACTTTAATGCACACCATTAATCCCTTTGACTAGAATATAGACACACTCTTAGTACATACCTTTAAGGTAAAATCAGTTTGTTGAAGAAAGCATCCATTTCTGAAAGTGACATCTAATTTAGGGGCAGACAAAGTGATGAATTTGATTTGACATAATGAATCAGAGACAAGATATGCCCATCTCTTTCTAGAACAGCACAGAAAAGAATCTTCAGAGCAATACAGGGAGAGAGAGTCAGCCAGGTGGGAGTCAGTGCAATGAGTTCAGTACAGAAGATTGAGTTCATTTGTGAGTTCATGCAGTTTAGTGAAGGTGCAAAGGCAGTTGAAACCAAAGAATTAAAAAGAGCCAGAAGATTTGAACAAATTGCCAGAGCTAAAATTGCAGCAGATGAATTCAATGAGAAGCTAAGAGAAGCCAGGCTGAATCAGTCAGCACAAAAAGGAGTTTGAGTCTGAGTTAAACCAGCCAGAGCTCTTAAAGAACTAGGAAGGGTGAGAATATTCACCAGCAGCCCTCTGTTACATCAAGCAGATAAAAGATACTTCTACAACTCCCACGACTTCAGTACCACTATTACCAGGGTTCAAAGGCTTTGTGGCTGGATTAGTATCTCAGTCCCATCATTGGAAACCTTGCTGGTTACAGAAGATGACCAGTTCAGACTCTGTATCCTCCAATACTAGGAGTCTTTTCTTAGGTTCCCCTTAAACATTTTAGAATTTCCATTGCATCAAGTTTTCACATTGTCCCTCAAATGCACCCCAATTTGAATTATCTCTCCTAGTACTCACTCTCTTCATCCCTACTACTCACTGCCTCAGCCTGATCCCTCCTGTTTCCATCTCCAACCACCCACTGAGTGCAAGTTTGATTTTGAACAGAGGAACCCAATGAATAAAGTATTATGAAATGCTGTGCCAATTTGGAACCAATAGCACAGTGAAAATTAAAGTTGTTAATTTACTGTGTAGTGTTTCTATATAATTTTCAAGGTGTGTGTGGGGGGGGTGTTTTCATATGCGTATGAGCACAGTACATGTGCCCTTTTGTGTTTGTGTACCCACTGGAGTTCTTGTGAAGGAGAGAGGATAATGAAAGGAGCCCTGTTCTACCAGTCTCACTTTATTTTCTTGAGATAGAGCCTCTTGCTAAACCTACAGCTAAACTGGAAATCAGCAAGCCCAAATAATTCTATCTGTGGCATTTGACAGTGGTACTACAATGCCAGTGATCCAAGTGTGTAACTGAGTACTTGTGGCATTTTATGTGGGAATTTGAATTCATATCCTCAAGCTTGCACAGCAACCATTCTTCACCTCTGAGATATCTCTCTAGCACTGTATTATCAGCTCTTTGGAAGACTGACAGGTAAGCTGATGAAAATTTTTGTATAGAAAGTATACCCAACAAAGAGGTTTATTAATTCATTGCTTTTAAAAGCTTCCAAAAATGAACTCTGGCAGAGGGCGCTTTAACAGACTAGCGAATACTCGCAGTAGGCTCTGTCCTCATTGAATGTTTACATAATCCTATTCATTTTCACATCTTTAGAATAAAGTAATTTAGACTATAATTCGATGCTATACCTTGTCAGTTAGCTTTGATCTAGCCATTTCCGGTTGATTGACTGTTTTCTTGACAGATACACTGTATTGAGAGTTTTATTTCTGATCAAATCAAACCAGTTGGACCTACAGAAACATTTCAATTTCACAAATTGGAAAGGGCTATAAGAAAATTTTAAGAGAATTTATTGGAAATACGTTGAAGTAGGTTTTCATTAAGGCTTGCAATAAAACATGATCCAGAAAAAAAATACTGAATTTCAACACCAAGTTTCACGGTCTCATTAATTTTTTTCTCTTTAAATTTGCCTTCCTATTTTTTTCCCTCTGGATTGTAATTTTATCCCAAGAATCAAGGAGTTTAAATTCTTTGTTTTTCCAACTGGTTCTCACAGCCAGAGCCTATACTTCCTGTGTGCCAGTCACATGTGTTAGATTAGAAGGAGCACAGTGTCGAAACAATAGGATGGTTCAGACAGACACCATGGTGTATTGGGAGATTTGTTTGGGTAAATTGGCACAGTGTTCCCCAGTTCTGTTCATATTGTTTGCCTGCTGATTTTGTTACTGTGTTTCTTATTGTTTAATATACAGAGACCAGCTCAGGCACCTGCTGCGCTGTTTAAAATCAAACAGCCTCCAATGCCTGAAGAGCACTCTCTTAATTCAAATAAAAATTTATTTTCTCCGGTTTTTGAAAGTATACAGCACGGCATGTCCAATTTAAACAAAATTTCATCCAAATAGTGTAGTGGTGGCAATGTTGATTTTTCAAGCAAGGTTGACTAAGGGGCGGGTGGACAGCATTTTCAGTGTGAGCAGCCCAGAAAATACAAGTGTCTCTCCCTGGACCATGTCAGGTGAGCTAGCTGCCTTTTCAGAGGAGCTGCAGCATAACCTAGTGGAGAGACCCCACACTGGGGATGGGAGTTCAGATTCCCATGTCTGGTGGTAAAATTGCTGATCACTGAGCCAAGCCTGGCTCTTAGATAGGGTGAACAACCAGCCAATGTCACTGAGAGTACAAAACTGGGGAACTTCATTACATAGTCTTAATATCCAAATGAGTCATTTAAAAAACACAGTCAAATGGAATAGTACATGTAACCACGAAGCACATTTACCTCCAGCAGGTGGTAATACATGGATCCTTGGTACATTAGGAAGACAAGATAATATCTGAAAGCATTGAGTTTGTGCCAATAGCTCATGAAAAATGTTGGATTTTGATAGCTTATATTGTGTGTATTTTAAAATATGATTTATTTGTGTTTGCATGTATGTATCTTTAAGTGTACATGTGCATGTGTGTGTGTATTTGTGTGTGTGTGCATGTGTGTGTGTGTTTGTGTGTGTGTGGATTCACACATAAAGAAAGGATGTGTACTTTTAACAAAATGCTATACTTTATGAATTGAAGCTCTTAAATATATTTGGAGACTGCTTATGGATTATATTCTAAATTTGTTCCTGTGAGTGTTATGGCTTATATAAATCATTTAATTTGATGAAATCCAGTGTTTTTTATATTAATTATTATAAAAGACTAAACCACAAAATATGTAAGACAAATAAAAGGAAGAATAATTTTTAAATCATTAGTTTGGCTAAAAATATATTTACATTTACATATGCCATTAAAAATTTTGCAAACACATAATTAAAACATAAGAGTTTAAGAACTGGCTAAAAATCTGTAAAGGTTCCAGATCACAAATTCTGTTTCTATACTTAGAAATAAAATGTTTCTTTGTTACCAATCACAAATATTTTATATCATCTTTGGATTCAATTAAGATATATTGAATATCTCATTCCTGGGTACAAAAACTACGAACAAAATATCATCTAGTATCCATGAATAGGCACAGCAGAATCAGAAAAGGTAGCTTTAAATGGTAGCAACCATCTTGTCTTTTCTGTCATTTCTGGGTCCATCTTTAGTCAGTGGTTCATAATTTCACTTGGATTAATTTTCCCACATTCTGAAGACACTTATCTCATTTTCTGGATTCAGAAAGGGATCAGCCTGCACACAATCTATTTCACTTATCTTTCAGAGCAGCAGCACATGATGGAAGGAGATTCGTGCTGAATGGATATATTTGTCATTGTCTGTGGTGTCTAGATTGTAGGAATATGACCCAGGTGAATTTTCTCTGAACAGGATGGGACATACTTATGCATAAATAAGTCATGTGCAATTTAATAACCCTCATACATACTAATTCCCAGTTTAGACACAGTTAATATTATCAACTTAGTCATAAATTATTTACTTAATGGAAAAAATATTTTTTTCATCATGAAAGAAATACTAGTTTTCTACAGACATTTGTACAATAAAGCCATTTAGTGATTCATTTGAACTCATTTATTATTTGAAATATCTTTAGCTGCATCATGTGTTGGTAGAACAGCATTGCTGTTTATGTCAAACTTTATTCACACTGCTTTGCTGTTCTCAGCCTATACACACACACATAAACACACACTCTAATGTAAGATAAATATTTCTAAACATCCCTGTCCTTTTTATACAAACAACCTGGTTTCTTTGAATTTTCCTCATTTTATAGATAAAAAGGAAGAGAGAAGACAAACGACAGGCAGAATCAATAAAACATAAATCAAATGTGCTAAACTTGTGAAATCTTGAGAGATGCAACTTCTCCAGAAGTGACAATACAGGGGACACTTTTCACTTTCTAACTTTTTTCCATTAGTTTTTTGACAGCAGTACACTAGTTCAGCTTTAATGAGATCCCAGTGTAAAAACTTCAGGGCTAAATGAAAGAAACAAATCAAAAGACGTGAATGATTGCCATTTAATGTGAAAGGACGAAAGTGCAAACAATCGCTGTATGACATCTAGCCATGGTAGTCAGTGAAGAATGACAGGTAGAACAATTCAAACTTACTGATCTAAAGATGGAATAACAGCTCCTATGTTGGAAGGGCTCAGAGATGACGAAATAAAACAGACTTCGAGATGAGACATGGTTAAACCTTTTAAATTTCATGCCCCACTGTCTGCATCATTTGAAAGGCCTTGTACACGTTTTCTTTCTGGAATCATGATTGAGAGAAATAATTTTTCAGCTCTTTCTGTGGGTCTTAGAGTTTACTTCTCTGAAATTTTGAAAACAAGCAAAACATTTGCATATGAAAATATACATTGGCAGCTCTTTATAGCTAAAAACATACTGAAAAGTATTCTCATTATGTTTTCATCTGAACCATTGATTAGTTTTACACTTAAATATAACTTAAACTTTGTATTTTCCTCCTACTCCATTATCTCTAAAATCTAAAGAAAATTCATCAGTTTGTTGCCTCCATAAACTTTTATTTATCAGTGAAATAACCTATTGTAGTTACTCTTAGAAACAATAATCCGTAATTGCTGCTTTCAGTCCTAATTTTGCCTGTCCCTGCTTTTTCATCTCAATCTAATCTAAACCTATTTGAGCAAATAAAATGATATTTACCTCATCCTCTGTTACAAGCTTTCAAGATTACAGGCTTCAGGAAAAATCAATACAAAATACCAGCTTAGCATCAGGTTTGTGCTCAGTAAGAATGCTAACTTCTCTTCCCAGGATTTCTGGCTCTCAGCTCTCCTAGATGGAAGCAGAACTCAGGCCATTAAAATGAAAGAAAGGGAAGAAAGAAACAAGAAACCCCTCTAGTGATGTGCTGGGTGCTGTATTAGTGGCCACTTTCAGCTTACAAGCCAAGGCAGAGTGTGGTCAAGCTCTCAATCTTTAACTCTTGTTTCTCTGTAACACATCCTACAGAGTTCACAAAAAAGGAGGTTCTTGACCTCCAAGATGATTTTTTTCCAGACGCAAATACCATCTTCATTTATTATTTATGTGCCTCAGGAACTTGTGGCTTTAGGTATCATTCTTTTTGGCTGGTTGATTTAGAGAAGTGGCCACCTCTGTGTGGAAAAATCTCATGAGGGGAAAAGAAATTCTATTACTTTCCAAAAAGATTACTTCGTTTACTTCCCAGAATAAGCTTTTGGAGAAAACACTAGAATGTTGAGTTTGTAAACAATCAAGAATTCTCAGAAGCTTTGCCTTTCTTTTAAAGTTACAAATGGAGGCTTATTCCTAGTGGTTTTATCTTTGTTGTAATTTGGGGGTCAATTTATTTTGTCTTGGTTTGGTTTTGCTCTTGTTTTTCTTTTGCTCTGTTTTGGCGTGGGGTGTGGTCCTTCTTTTTATACTCTAAACAGGAACAGCAACTCTAGTGAACAGAAAGGGATTGGTATGCCATAACTCTTTTAAGATCTACTACAGTGGTTCTTAACCTTCCTAATCCTCCGACCTCTTAGACCTCTTAACACAGTTCCTTGAGTGATGATGACCCAAGCATCAAATTACTTTTGTTGCTACTTCAAAACCGTAATTTTTTTCTACTATTATGGATAGTAATGTAAATATCTGTGTTTTTGATGCACTTAAGTGACCCCTGTGAAAGGGTCATTCAGTCCCCAAAGGGTCACAACTCATGGGTTGAGAACCACTGCTGTAAAGATAGTACTAATGCTACCTTTCAGAATTTCTCATAGAAATTTCCTTTCCTATGTTTCTGTATCAGTCAGCTTCTTTGCACAAAATCCTTTGTTTTGAAAGTTTGTTGAAATAGGTGATTTTATTTCTATAGAGTGTGTAGACAAAGAAGTGAAAAAGCCCCATTTCAAAAATCAGGTTATAGATAAACATTTGAAAGCAATCACATCATCCTTTCTTCTGTCTTTTTTGTTTTGTTTTTTTCTTTATTCCAATAAGCAACACAAGGGCAAAATACCTGAAAACTGTGTGTGTTTTTTTGTTTTTGTTTTTGTTTTTGTTTTGCTTTATTTTGGTTTTTGTTTTTTTGAGACAGGGTTTCTCTGTGTAGCCCTGGCTGTCTGTAGACCAGGCTGGCCTTGAACTCAGAGATCCACCTGTCTCTGCCTCCCAATTGCTGGGATTAAACGCATGCACCACCACTGCCCAGCCGAAAATTATGTTTTAATACTGCAAAAGAAAACATAAACAGAATTCTCAATTATATTTAAAAAAGAATCATATATGGTAATTTTATTATTAATTCACACATATGTATGCCTACGTACATATGTATGTATACTAGAACATTATATTCTATGCAAGCATATAAACTTTAAGGGATAGTAACCATATTTTTCTTTACAGTGTGGACAGATCTCATTGTAATCAATCGACCCTGATTCTACAATGTCTTGTGCTAGAAATCTCAATTTTTGAGATCTTTTTTTTTTTGAAAGGTATTTTTAAGCCTTTTAATAAAATAATTCACCATTTTTATTGATCATATATCTATCTAATAAATTGACCTGCTAAGTGTTTGTCAGAAAATAAAAGCATTTCATATACAATTTTCCATATTTCTGTGATCTTGACTGATTTTATTAAATTCAAAATTATCTGAGGATATTGGATATTCTGTTCCTAATCGATAAAAATGGGAGACTGTGTAAGCTATTTTAAATTATATTATTGAAATTTTTATTAATTTTTTGCGACTTTCACACATCTCAAACTTATTCAACCCCCATGCCACCTCTTCCCATATTCACCCTCTTTCCTATCCAACTAACTTTGTCTTTCTCTAAAATTTATATATTTATTTTTATAACAATATTTAAAGATTAGGTAGTATGAAAAATAGCAGAAGCAGAAAGTAAATAATCTGGAATTAGTTCCCTCAGTGTGAGTTTGGTCATTTGATTGCCTTATCTATTATAAACACTGTGCAGAAGAACACAAGTAAAATATGTCATCACATGTGTATATATGCTCATGGGTACATATATATTAAAGTACTCTAAAGTTCACATTTGCTTTCTATAGCTACTCCTGTGTGAATTCCCCAGAATCTGGCTAAAATGTAAATAAAACATATTGTTTAACGCATTGACACTCAAGGGTATATACTGACTGTTGACAAATATTTTCCATGTTTGGAGTGATGCATATTGAGGCCTAGAGCTTCAACTGCACAAAATGTTAAGTTCTAAACATCTAGTTTATAATTTCCATCCACACTAAATATGTATTTTCTTAATAGGAAGAGTCATTCACTTAGGTATTTTTATTAAGCACTAACCTCATTACTAGATTAAAGATTTGTAATGTAATTATTATGACTTTGCATATTTGTCTAACTGAAAAATCCTTTGATATATCCTCTTAAATCATATTTCCTTTGGTCTCAAATATATTTCATATAATTGATTGATTCTCATAAACATCCACTTTCCACTTAGACTGTTTAGTTAATATAGTTTCGAGATCCTGGCCCTTGTACAATTTTTCTTTTGCTGATTTTTCTCTCATTTTCAATGAAAATTTGAGTCATCTGCCTTCCAGAATTTCCATTTTTCTGTAGCATTCTGCCTTTTGACTTTTCATTATTAATATTTGAATAGATTTGCCTAAATTCCCAACCCTTTCAGAAAAGAATAACTAAAGAATGGTTGTGTTGTGTACTTCCTATGACATCATACAATGTGCATAGGCTCAGTTCCTCTTATTGTGGCATCAGTGGTCTAGTAACACAATAATAATGGCAAGTCTATGGAAGCTGGAGTGGTATTCAACAATGAAGGGTTTTCTTTGGAGATCTGCAGGTTAGCTATATTTCAGCAAACCTACACTCTGATGGCTACCTGAAAATGCAACACTTGTCCACATCCACCTCAAAGCATCAGGCTTACCTTCCTCAGGAACAGTAGTGTCACAAGAGGATGCATATAACAACAGGACCATTTCAAAGCACCGGTTTGGAACTAGCAAAGTACTTTCAGAAGTACCCTTCAGGCAAGAGGTGGGCATATGGCCAGACAAATTCTACCTGACTTATCATAAGGAGGGTTCATAAATAGAAACCATTCATTCAACCTGTTAAACACATTCAGGGATGAGAAACAGATCTTTGTGTGGTGTCAACTTGTTCTTCTAACTAAGTTTACGTCTTAAGTACTTCATTGTGTGAATTCACCATTAACAGACCATGGTTAGAAGTGTTTGAATCGTATCTCTTCAGAGTTGTAAAAAGAGACTAATATCTAGTTCTGGTTCGTCTATCATTAGTAAGAGTTCTTTTTATAAAATTTATTTTTCTCAGACCAAATCATTTTAAAAAAAGAGAAGGCATTTATTTTATAGCAGTGCTTCCCTATCCTGAAGTGTTGAGATTTTCATCCCCAAGGTATTCTTAGAGCAACAGGAACTTTCTGGAGATAATTAAGATTTGATTAGGTCATGAGGATGGGCCCCTTAGGATAGAATTAATGCCCTTATGTGAGATGCAATGAAGAAAGAGTATGAAAAAAGTTGGTAATTGAAAACCAGTGAGAGAACAATCATCACAGACAAAAACTAAAACTATCTGATCTTAGGTTTTCCAACCACATGGAACTATGAAAACTAAATTTCTATTATTTAAAATACAAAACTGTTTTTTAAAGACCATTCTATTGGATTAATATAGGCTTCAACTCATTTTTAAAATTATCTACTAAGCAAGATGCATATCTGATAATGTCTTATTACTCATAAGTTCTCAGAATAATTAGCTGATTTCTAGTAGCATCTTATTACAGGCAATGTTTTGTAAATCTAGTTAAAAGACTTATATTCTTAAAAATATTACATATAAATCAGAAAATTATATTAATTCTTATATCACACATTTCAAGATGTCATTTATAAATTTATACTATAAATACTTTTAAATTACTTAGGCTATGAAAACCTTTTAACTACTTAATTTGACATGAATTTCTGTCCATTTCATTTTATGTTATCTTATTTATTTTGTGACAAAGTAAGGTATCCAAATGCCAACTTCCACGATCTTTTTATTGTATCTGAATGGACAGAATATGAATTCCGTATATGGAATTAGCCACTTGTCCATATTTCCAAGTTCTCTGTGTGGAAAGTACTATTGAAGAATCACTTGGGTTGTCAACATTAGCAAATGCCTTTCTAAAAATGAAGCATTGGGTCACCATGAATTCAGATGCAAACACCTTATTTTGCTGATTTGTAAGCAAATGACTTTTTAAAATGTACATACTAAGATGATTCCACTGGCAATTACTGGCACACTATAGACAGAGTGCATCATGAGATCATGCTTAACTCTTCCTTTACTCTTCCATGCTTTCTTGCTGTTAACTTTGAGGCTAGTGGCACATGTGATCAAGACAAACTTTCCTGGATTTGGGGTGATGTCTATTGCTACAGGTAATAAAATTGTGGTCTGAGTATATAATATTAAATACTCTTCAAATTTCATCATTCAGTTAAGAAAACTAAGAGCTATGTAGTTAGCCAGAATATAGTGAATGAGAAATCGAAAAATAGAGGACCAACTTTAAGGAGTCGTGAGTGTATGTGTATGCTGAAAAAAAAATTCTGTATGCTTAGTTTCCAAGTCTGCATGTTTATCAACTTATCAAGTACTTTTAGTATATAATACAAAATATTATGTTATTAATAGTATAGTATGTTGACATATAATTTAGTATGATGGTGTACTATTAGGTGTAGCTTTAGCTCAGTGAAATAGAATTTTGAATAGAAAAATTCCATAAAAGACTGTTGTTGAGTGTTGCCTTTTTTGATATTAGAATCCCTAGGAAGGATTCTCACATTACTTTATTTCACAAAGCGAAATGAGATGGTTGGATGACCATAGTTGTGTTAATTTTTATGAGAAAAGTCCCACATAAGTTTGGGTGTTTGGAGACCAGATTTTCTGTTGGTGGCTCTGTTTGGTTGGGTTCGGATGTAGCCTTGCTAGAATAAGAACATCACTGTGAGTGGTTTTGTGATTATATGGATGCACCCTACTAGTGTGTTCTCTCTGCTGTGTACATGCAAATCAGGATGGAGCTCTCAGCTTTCTGATTTTGCTGCCATGAGTGCTGCTTACATCGATGTTTCTGCTCCATCAGGATGGATTATTACTCAAGAATCATACACCAAAATAAACTCTATGTTATATAAATTGTCACAGCCATGGTGTTTTATTAAAGCAACAGGAAAGCAGTTACTAAAACATCAACAGTGACAGAAGCCAACTGAGACTAAAGTGATTCTTGTGATTCCAACGCAGTGTTTCCAATCCTGTAACAGTAAACTGATATCACTAACAACACTGAAATCGGAAGGTGTGAGTATGTATGTATGTGTGAGATTCATATGACATACTCCCAAACTATTAAGAATTATGAGAACTCATACTGAAACTACTGCCTAAAATTAGTTGTTAATGTGATTGCTGTGCAAGCATGGGGATCTGAGTCCATATCTCCATAATGACTGAACTTAAACAAACAAACTATCACCGTGAACAATAACAAAATGAAATGGTGGCATGGGTTTATAATTTCAACTCTGAGGATACAGAGATGGGCAGATCCCTGTGGGTCACTGGCCAATCAGTCTTGCCTCATTGTTGACTAAGAGACCTGTCTAAAGAACAGGTGACATTGTTCTGTGCGTAAAGCCTCTGGAGTCAAACTGGAAGACCCAACTTTCATCTCCCCATTGCACATGGCAGGAGAAAAAAGTCTCCTCGATATTTTTTTCTGATTCCCACAAGTACATTACAGCATGTGTGCAGGCTTCTCTACAGTAAATAAATAAATGTAAAATGATAAAAAAATTAATGAATGGCACCAGAAGAATGAAACCCAAGGGTAGATTCTGCCTCCCGCATATTTGTTGGTGTACTTCCATATACACACAAGTACACCAACAAATATGCACACATATAAAAAAACACATTCACATTAAAATAGTAAATATAACTTACAGAAAATTATGGATAGCATTTTCTCATTTCTACTATCTGTAAAATAAAGTGTTCTGGGTATTGAATGCTTTTTATGCATTTTGGAAATCTTATGGTACCTTGTCTCAGAGGTAAACATTGTGAATAAAGTAACAGATATTCTTCAATAGAGAGAAAACTAAGTGATATAGATAATGATTCAATCATGAATATGTGTTCTATTTTTTTGCCTGTTATTTATATTTTTAAAACTTCAGCATTTACTGCCCCTCCAGTCTACCCTCCGACTGTTCCACTTCCCTTACCCCCTCCCCACCCCCTATTTCCACAAGTATGTCCCCACCCTCACCCCCCAACCAATCAGATGTAGAACTCCAGTCTCTTGAGGGTTAGGTGCATCTTCTCTGACTGAACCCAGACCCAGCAGTCTTCTGTTGTATATGTGTTGGGGTCCTCATATCTGCTAGTGTTCTGCTATGCTTTCTGTTGGTTTTGATAAATCCCATGTACTGGCTGGTTTTGTGTGTCAACTTGACACAAACTGGAGTTATCACAGAGAAGGTAGCTTCAGGTGAGGAAATGCCTCCATGAGGTCCAACTGTAAGACATTTTCTCAACTGGTGGTCAAGGGGCTAGAGCCCATTGTGGATGGTGCCATCCTTGGGCTGGTAGTCTTGAGTTCTATAAGAAAGTAGGCTGAGCAAGCCAGGGGAAACAAGCCAGGAAGTAACATCCCTCCATGGCCTGTGCATCAGCTCTTGCTTTCTGACCTGTTTGAATTCCATTCCCAACTTCCTTTGTGGATGAAAGGCAATATGCAAGTGTAAGCTGAATAAACCCTTTCCTCCCCAACTTGCTTCTTGGCTATGATGTTTCTGCTGGTATAGAAACCCTGACTAAGACATCCCAAAAGAAACTTAAGGAGGAAAGTCTATTTTACTTTACAAGTAACAATCCATCATCAAGAGAAGGCATGGCAGGAATTCAGGGCATACAGTTGAAGCAGAAAATAATGCTGCTTCTTAGCTCGCCTCCCTGAGGCACAAATCTTATACTTATACTTATACAGTACAAACCCTCTTGTATGGGGATGGTACTGCCACAAAGAGGTGCACCCCTCATCACTTAGAAATCAAGAAAATGCCCCCATACACAAAATCACAGGCTAATCTGATCAAGGAAATCTCCATGTAAGAAACCATGAGAAAGCTATGGGTTGAATCAAGCTGACAGCTAAAACTAGCTAAGAGAGTAAGTCTCAGCAAATTAAAATCCAGTGAACATATAAACAGAATATAAATGTATTTGAAGTTTAAATGGATAAAAATGAAAGAAAATAAATTCAGGAAAATTTTACAAGATTGGAAACAAAGATCATAGTTAATTATTATATATTAATTTAATTGCCATCTATGTTTAATCTCTCTGGTGTTTGGATACAAACTCTGTCCACAGGAAAAGACTTCTGCAAAGGTCAGTCTTTGTATCACAGGGTCAAGTGCCTTCAATTTACTTCAGGTTCCACTAGGTGACACTCTGGCACCCTCAGGAGTAGAAATTGGTCTGATGATTTTCCTGACTCCTGGAAAAAATTAGCATTCTTTCTTCTTCCTTCAAATTATCATTTTAACGAGGGCCAGCAAATTATATCAATAGAAATAATTAATGATTTTATATTCTTTTCTGCTCCCCCCACTTTGACTTTCTTTGTTTTTTACAACATTCCTTTAGAGCATTTTGCTCTAATTGGGAGCAAATTCCTGACATGGTCTTAACTATTGAGAAGTTTCCACCATGTTAAATATCTTACAGTACGATGTTTGCCAAATTTATTCCACAATATTTAATTCTTAGCAACTTTTACAAAAATATCTATGGTAAATTGCTAGAAATAATTATAAGTATATGCATACTAGAATCTAAAGGAACAATTGCTTTCTAGTTTGTGCCATAATATGCTCTATTAATCTCAAGAAAATGTTTCTGATCACTTTGTATGAGTATCAGTGTATCTCTAGATTTCATGATTCTAAAGATTTTTTTTCAGGAAAAAATTTATATAGATATGGCTGCTTCTAGATCTAAGACAATAAAAGCTCAAAGCATATATATACATACAATTCATATATATACAAATTCATATACATTAAAGGGACAATTTGAAATGGATTTTCTTTCTTCTGTGCGTCCCCGAGTTTCTTAAAAGTCCAAATTTATAAGACCAAACAATAGTGAACAAAATGTACTGAAAAAACAAGAAATCAGATTGCCTTCCAAAACTCATAATATATAGGTTACCACTAAAGGAATTCATGCAAAGTGAATGCAGTATGCATAACCAGTGCTTTGTTATGTTGTCAGTACTATGGTTGTGACTCACCATTTAAACATCAAAATGAAAATTTGTTTGAGATTCTATGGTTTATCTAAAACTGATGAGATAGTTTTTCACTATATCAAACTTAGTAAACTGAGTAATAAGATCATCTACACAATTACTAAAAGACAAAATAAAGTTAATGACACAAAACTGGCGTTCTCTGTATCAGCAAATACTGCTCATTAGTTGTCTTACAGAGAAACTGTTTGCATTACAAATCTACTGAGAGGAGCATGCCAAAGAAGACTAAATTGTGATTGAAATAATTTTTCCTTCTAAAGTTCTGTATGTAAGCCTTCAAACATATTTGAAGCATCATGATAATTTAAGAAGAAGGAAAGGTAGATAACTTTGTAATTTAATGATTTTTTTCAAGTGAAATTTTTGCATTAGCATGTTAGGTTTTCCTTAGCAGTGTTTCATATGATGCCATGATTTCACCTTCACTGAAAAGATAAGTAATTTGGCTTCATTCTGGGAGACTTAGCCAGGACATTTTTGTAGGATTAGCGCATTTCTGTAGCTCTATAGATTATGTATAACTTTGTTGCATTAGGGAAAACTAGTCTTAAAATTAGCATTAAATTTGACTATCTTTTCTTAGCAACAAACATTTTGTGATTTCTTCTTATCCAGTGAATTCACAAATCTAACTTTTGTTTTGCTTTTACTTTACAAGGTGGTTTTAAGAGTGAGCTACTTATGATACTATTTAGGGGTTTGCATCTCAACAAATAAAAAGATGGAGGGAAATTAATCACTGAGGATTCATTGAGAAAGTTTATGAGAATGATGCATATGAAAGAGCTAAAGGTATCAGATATTTTAACCAAACCAATTGAAAGATCAGATGTTTGGGATATTCACAAGTGGTCTTAGCATTTCTACTCCTGCACAAAACATCATGAACAAGAAGCAAGATGGGGAGGAAAGACTTTATTCAGCTTACACTTCTATATTGCTGTTTTTCACCAAAGGAAGTCAGGTCTGGAACTCAAACAGGTCAGAAAGCAGAAACTGATATAGAGGCCATGGAGAGATGTTACTTACTAGCTTGCTCAGCTTGCTTTCATATAAAATCCAAGATGACGAGCCCATTCACAATGGCCTCCCTCCCTCCTTGATCACTAATTGAGAAAAATGACTTACAACTGGATTTCATAGAGGCATTTCCTTTATCTCTGATAATTCCAGCTTGTGTCAGGTTGATACACAAAACCAGCCAGTGCACAAGTTACAAGTGAACTGGGCAAATATGAGTTATATTTTCCTTTTCTCCAAAAATCATGATGATTATGATCTTCTATTTTTAAAAATTCTTCAAAATAAGCAATGTTGATATTTAAAAAAAAGCAGAAATAGAAGTTAATACTCTAACACATTAATTTATTTTTCCTAACTTTCTATAATTCCATGGTGAATTCAAGGGTACAGATAATCTTATCTAGGAAATAAATATATTTGAAGTATTACTGTAAATTATATTACAAGAAAGGAAAATATGTCTCACATATATTAGAAGTGGGCTAGCCTAGTGAGTTGTGCACTGAAGTGTATTCATTGCTACACTACACACCTAGGTGGGAGTAAAATGGGATGATTTACAAATGCCCCATGTTGCCAATAGAGAAACAATCAAAACAAAACTGTTGTCATAGGAACCTATGATTGTGCATAAATAAATGGCAACTGTTGCTGATTTAGAGTGTATTCAATAGATTTCAGTGGAATAAATGTATAAAATTTTAGATTATTTGATCATTTTATTGTAGATCAAAAAAATCACATGTATAAAATATCTACATTATATTCTTGCAATAGAAATGGAATATGATGACATTTTAGGGTTCTCATCCCATTATTCACCCAGAAAATTAATTTTAAATACTTAATTGTTTTCAGGAAATCATTGATATAGTTCATAGGTGATCTTTGATTTTTAGCAGATATCTTTAATATTTTAATATAAACAAGAAAAAGCTAGGTAAGGAAGAAATGATGATTTACTTTATAGTTAAAAAACATGTACTAAGAAATCTACTTATTCATGCATAAAAGTCACACTTATTTAAATGGACTCAATAAAATGATCTGTAATCAAATTTTATGTTTTATGGAAGGAAAATGAAGAATAGACTCTGTATCTCAAGATGATTTTGAAAGTCTTTTCACTTAGGGAGGCTAGCTGCTCCTGTCCATGAATTTTCAAAGCTTTCCAATCCTTTGGAAGGGAAGAAGAAAATTACTATTGCCCACGCTTCAGGTTCTCTTTGTTTCATAAAGGGCTAATACAGCATTCTGTCATTTTTCTTTCAGCTCTTGTCTTTCATCATAAATATCAAAGCTGCAATTATCTCTTCTCAAAGTCTATCACATTCTGCATGGCTTACAATCCGCTGCGATAGTATGCTGCATCCTTTTCTTTACCAGGATGCTTGTATTGTTTAGTGAAACACTCAAAAGATTTTAGAAATTTGTTGAATAAAATTAATGCAAGAAACCGAAGTAAAGGTGATAACAATGACAATGGAGAATTATAGTAAAAATAATGATGTTTTATCAAAGGCAGCATGGGCTGTTGAGAGATTTCCCAGCTATACTGAGTGTAATGAGATTTATCACTGTATAGTGTGACATGAACTACAGGTGGAATTTTATTATTGATGTTTACTATGAGAAGCAACAATCCTTGAAGCCACACAGACTCTTTCTTACCTTCCTGTTTACTCTCATGTTGTATCTTGTTTCTAAATAAACTTATTGTCCAGTCTCAACATGTATTCCCAATATTATAGACCAGATCCATTATATTCTGATGTTTAATTGCTATACAAAAATTATAAAGAGTGAGCAAAAGTAATAAAACAGCCCTTTTTTTTTCATGATTCTAGAGATGTTTACCTAAAATAATATACAAATTAGGTTAAAGTGAAGGACAGTCATGGAATTTAATGGAGAACATGCTCTTTTCCTAAGCATTGTATAAAATTGTGAAAAGCTTTAAGACATGATATATGCATTAACACACATATCCATATTTGTTTCCATTACTGTTTCAGAGGTTGCATTTATAGGAAAGTATTTGGGCCTGACATATAATTGAATGCATATGGATGTCTCTAGTCTTTCACCTGAAAACAAAATGAGTACAGCTGGTCCCAAGATCCTGGGACAAGCAACTGGGAAATATAAAGTTTCTTCCTATTTAACTCTGTATTTTGAAAAGTTCTTTGTGGTCCATAAGCTTCAGTTTTTAACTATGAAATAAACCCAAAAATTGAAAATCAAAAAGGAAGTCAGATGAAATGAGAAAATACAGGTATAGAACATAGGCTATGCAGAAATGTTACATATTTATTACTCGTTATATTTTTAACTATTGTCATTTTGTTATTATTCAGATACTTCAATAAAAATTCAATTGTATAATTTGCAAAGTCACCACAACCAAACAAAACAACAACAACAAAAATAAAACAAAAACAAGTTATTATAAAGAATAATGTCCTTTATGTCCACAGTAAAATCAGTTGAACTTAATATTGAGCAAAATTCTGTCTTTAACAGAAAGATAGATGTAGTTTTCTCACATATGTGAAACCTACAATGTATATTGTAATGGATGTGAATGCATATGTGTGAGTGTGTGTGTGTGTGTGTGTGTGTGTGTGTGTGTATGCAGTCATGGAAATGAAAGAAGGAACCTTTGGAAAGAGGAATGGGTCTAGTGAAAAGGAGAAGGGGACAGGATAGGGCACTACAGAGCCAGTGTGGTAAATAATACATCTCACTAAGGAGTTCCATGAAGCCCATTTCTTCATACAGTAATATGAGTTATTAAAATATGTTTGAGAGACTTGCACCAATGCCCGATGTAGTCATTTGGTTTGATGTAAGTCAGAGAGGTACTTCAAATCAGGATATAAACAAAGAGGGATTAGGTAAAACAGATAACAAAAAAGAAGAGTTAAGGCTTAAAACAAATCAAATTTATGTGTTGAACTTGGTAAACCTGAACATGTCAACACAGAGAAGATGAGGTCATCTCAAGAGAGAAGAATTGGACAACTGAGAAAAAAAAAAAAAAGGCCCTTAGAGCTGAATTCTCCCCCAGTGTTCAGCAGCAGCAAAATCTGCAGAGTGGGTGCTTTAAGGGGTTCTGTCCCATTGCTTAAAGGGGCTGAAAACAAGCTTGAAATTTTGACAGTTGTTTCTGTAGAGGGGCACACACAGCACATCTACACCAATGGGGTTAATGGCTTCTATTTTACTGCTTCTCTGTAAAACTAGAATACATGATAATAGTATATAATATAATAACAATATGATAAGACAACAGTCCTTTTCAAAAGAAGAGATGGCTGCAAAGCTGAGTGCATTTTCTACCAAAGAGCTTGAGAACTAATGTACGCAACCATAAAACTCTGTGTGTGTCTATCTGTCTGTGTTGTACAGTATCTACACTATTAAAACTATGTAGCTGTTGATATAATAATTGGTTATTCAATACTAAAGTCATATCTGAAAACAGAAACAAGAAGCAAACAGATGACAGTCAGAGGTTGTAGGAATATATCTAGTATCATATATGTATATGCATGTATCCTTATGTATGCAACAATAATTAGTGAACAAGAGGCCACAGAGAATATGTAGGCAAAATGTTATAGTACACGTGTAAAGATTAACCTTGCATTGTTCCAATGCTGATGTCTCTGCTGCCACCCCCAATATCTGTTGTAATCTGGGTATTGTATTATAATGCTTATTTTAAGTATCTCCTGCCATAATAAAGTGTAAACATTTCTTACATTTACGCTTTAAGTTGACAATAAAAGTTGATATCTCAATGACTGTACAAGGGAGGGAATAGTGATGGACATCCTCCCTGCCAGGGGAGGGGGAAGGACAGAGACAAAGGGGGGATTCAGCCATGGAAAAGAGTCCAGGAGATGCCATGAGAAAACACCTGTATCCCAGAGAGCTAGGTCAGAACTAAAATGCAAGAATTATTCTGATTTAAACTGGGATGTAGCAAGATTACTTTAGAGGATTATAAAATGATAATACTGTTCAGGTGTTATGCCCCTAAAACTTGTTAAATAAATATAATAGTCCAGTCTCTATTATTTGGGAACTAGCTATGTTAAGAGGAAAATTGTAACAAACATTAATAAAAATACACCAGCAAGTGTATATGAGAGAGTTTGTATGAAGGATAGGCACAGGGGAAATGATGTAATTATAATATTAAAATTAAATTAATTTAAAATAAGTAAATAAATAAAAAGGCCAAAAATATAACTTTGAAAGCAGCTAATTATACCTTTCCATCTCAGAAATAATGCTTATATTGTATGAATATGAGAGGAGATAGGATTAGGTGAAAACAGAGGATGCAGGACAGAAATATAACCTAAAAAAAGAGAGTGTAGGCCAGGCATAGTGGCATATGTCTTTTATCCCAGCACTCCGGTGGCAGAGGTGGGTAGATCTCTGCATTTGAGGTTTGCCTGTGTTAAAGAATAAGTTCCAGGACAGTCAATGCAACAATGAAACAACTTGTCATGGAAAATTAATTAATTAACTAATTAATTAATTAATATAACCCAAATAATTGTTTGTGATTAACTATAAAGAAAAATAAAGAATTGTACCATTGTTAGTGAACTATTTACAAGTACAAAAACAAAATATATCCAGAATTTATATTTTAATCTTTGAAAAAGCTGGAATTTCAGGCTAGAGAGATGGTTTACTAGCCAATACACTTACTATTCTCCTAGAGTATCCAAGTTTGGTTCTTAGCACCTATATAAGGCAATTCAAATCCTTCTGTAACTTCTGTTCCAGGGAATCCAATACATCTGGCTTCAGTATACACATACACCTCCATATACCACATAATTAAAAACAAAAATGTCTTAAAAATAAAAACAAATACTTAAAGAATTAAAATGCTAAAGTTTCATTTAGTATTCAGAAATATATATAAAGAGTTTTTTGTAACAGAGGCAAATAATATAATGCAGTGTCAGTTATAATAACAATATTAATATTACTAGTATTATATAGTATGGAAAATATACATTTATTTAAAGATCAGTCTGACAATATGCATTAAATTTTTAAAGAGTACGATATTTTAAGGAATGCTGTTCTTTTATCACACAGGATTAACCACCTAACACAGTACATGTAACTATGAACTCAAGCATATATTTCTACTGAAAAGTTTACATTTTCTTCCATTAGAGATTATTTACAAATTAGATATATTCTCCTACAAGGATTCATGGCTCCAGATACATAGGTAGCCTTGTCTGACATCTGTGAGAGGAGAGAACATTGGACCTGTGGAGGGTTGATGCCTCAGTGTAAGGGGATTCTGGAGGAGTGGTGAGGTAATGGGTGGGCTTGTGAGGGAGTGCCGTCATAGAGGCAAAGGGGAGGAAGGAGAGGGAGGTTGTGGGATTGGGGCCTTGTGGAGGGATAACCAGGAAGTAGGATATCATTTGAGATGTGAATAAATGGAATGATTAATGAAAATTATAATTTTTATTTAAAAAATTGCAAAGAAGTAATTTAGGAATGAAGAAAATTTCAATACCAAATTCACAGAAGGGGAAGTGGCTGGTTGATTATATAGTATTATAAGAAAGTAAGATCAAGTGGCATTGGTGGTTCTATGGTAGAATTCCCGCCTGCCTCGTGGGAGGCCCTGGTTCAATTCCCTGTCAATGCACTGGGTTTGCTTCTGCAGCAAGGGACCTCAGTCTGTGCCACAGAGCTCCACAGCCAAATAGCGCTGGGAGAAAGCTAGCATCAAAGGAGTGCAGACAAGCCCATGAGTGGAGGTAAGGCTAGCAGCAATACTCAGCAGGACTCGTCCAGAAACCTCAGGACAAAGGGATCCAGGAACAACCTAGGACAGGATTCTTCTGGTTTACGCCTGTGGTCTGTGCCACGCAGCTCCGGACCCAAATAGAGAAGGTAAAGACCTACTCTCCCAGGAGTGTGGACAAACATGTGAGCAAGGGTAGGGTCAGCACCTCTGCTCAGAGGGACCCACCCAAAACCTTAAGGACACAGGGATTGAGGAGTGGCCTTCCTGTTTCATTCTGCAGCCAGGGAGCTGATCCTGTGACACAGGGCTCCATACTCAGTGCCAGGAGAGAGTTGGTCTCCCAGGAGTGCCTACACATCTTTTAGAAAAGGAAGACTACCACTTCTGTTCAAATTCCTCGATCCAGAGGGACACTCACAGAGCCATCAGGAAATACGAACCAGAAAACAGCTAGGAACAGGATCATTCTGCTATCTGTCTGCACCTCAGAGCTGACCAAGTACCACAGCTCTCCAAACCCAAATTGCTCTCAGAGAGAGCTGGTCTCCAAGGAATACTGATTTAAAGTCATGCAAGAGGGACAAGCCATAGTCAGAAAGAGCAAGAACAGATAACACCATAGATATCCATGTGGTGAAAAGCAAGGGCAAGAACATAAGGAACAGAAACCAAGGCAATATGGCATCATCAGAACCCAGTTCTCCCACCACAGTGAGCCCTGGATATCCCAACACACCAGAAAAGCAAGACTCAGATTTTAAATCACTTCTCCTAATGATGATAGAAGACTTTAATAAGGAAATAAATAACTCCCCTGACGAAATATGAGAAAACACAGGTAAACAGCTAGAAGCCCTTAAAGAGGAAATACAGGAAAGTACAAACAGGAGAAGGAAACAAACAAAACCATCCAAGATCTAAAAGTGGAAATAGAAACAATAAAGAAATCACAAAAGGAAACAACCCAGGAGATAGAAACCCTAGGAAAGAGATAAGGAGTCATAGATGTAAGCATAACCAGTAGAATACAAAAGATTGAAGAGAAAATCTCAGGTGCAGAAGATACCATAGAAAACATTGATACAACAGTCAAAGAAAATGCAAAATACAAAAAGCTTCTAACCCAAAACATCCAGGAAATCCAGGACACAATGAGAAGATCAAACCTAAAGATAATAGGTATACAAAAGAGTGAAGAAATCCCAGAACAGCAAAAACTATTCTCAACAATAAAAGAACTTCTGGGGGATGGGCAGAGGTGGCACATGCCTTTAATCCCAGCACTCAGGAGGCAGGTAGATTTCTGAGTTCAAGGCCAGCCTGGTCTACAGAGTGAGTTCTAGGTCAGCCAGGAATACACAGAGAAACCCTGTCTTTGAAAACCAAAAAAAAAAAAAAAAAAAAAAAAAAAAGAACTACTGGGAATCAGCATCCCTGACCTCAAGTTATACTACAGAGCAGTAGTGATAAAAACTTCATGGTATTGGTACAGTGACAGGCAGGTAGATCAATGAAATAGAAATGAAGACCCAGAAATGAACCCACACACTTATGGTCACTTGGTCTTTAACAAAGGAGCTAAAAACCTTCCAGTGGAAAAATGACAGCATTTTCAACAAATGGTGCTGGATCAACTGAAGATCAACATGTAGAAGAATACAAATTGATCCATTCCTATCTCCCTGTACAAAGCTCAAGTCCTAGTGGATCAAGGACCTCCACATAAAACCAGATACACTGAATCTAATAGAAGGGAAAGTGGGGAAAAGTCTCAAACACATGGGCAAAGGGTAAAAGTTTCTTAAGAGAACACAATGGCTTATGCTCTAACATCAAGAATCAACAAATGGGACCTCATAAAATTGTAAAGCTTCTGTAAGTTAAAGAACACTGTCAAGAGGACAAAGCAGCAACCAACAGATTGGGAAGCGATCTTTACCAACCCTACATCTGACAGAGGGCTAATATCCAATATATACAAAGAACTCAAGATGTTATACTCCAAGAACCAAATAACCCTATCAAAATATCAAGAACAGAGCTAAACAGAGAATTCTCAAGTGAGGAAACTCGAAGGGCTGAGAAGTACCTAAAGAAATGTTCAACATTCTTAGTCATCAGGGAAATGCAAATCAAAACAACCCTGAGGTTTCACCTCACACCACTCAGATGGCTAAGATCAGAAATTCAGGCAATAGCAGATGCTGGTTAGGATGTGGAGAAAGAGGAACACTTCTAAATTGCTGGTGGGATGGCAAGCTGGTATAACCACTCTGGAAATCAGCTTTATGGACTCTCAGAAAATTGGACATAATGCTATCTGAGGTCCCAGCTATACCACTCCTGGGCATATTACTCAGAACATTCTGCAACAAGTAATAAGGACACAGGCTCCACTATGATCATAGCAGCCATACTTATAGTAGCCAGAAGCTGGAAACATCCCAGATGTCCCTCAACAGAGGAATGGATAGAGGAATTGTGTCTCATTTATACTATGGAATACTACTCAGCTATTAAAAACAATGACTTCAAGAAATTCGCAGGCAAATGGCTGGAACTTTAAAATATCATCCTGAGTGAGGTAACTCAGTCACAAAGGAACAAACACAGAATGTACTCGCTGATAATTGGATATTAGGCCAAAAGTTTGGAATCCCCAAGATTCAATTCACAGCAACTGTTAGACTGAGCATGGCATCCCAGGTGAAGGAGCTGGATAAGGGACTAAAGGAGCTGAGGGAGTTTGTAGCTTTCTGGGGAGGGAGCAATAGTGTCAAACTGGTCAGGCCTCCTGGTGCTCGCAGAGACCGGACCACCAACCAAAGGATGCATATGGATTGACCCATGGTTTTGGCCACAAATGTGGCAGAGTAGGGCCTTCTTGGTCATCAGTGGGAGCAGAGGCCCTTGGGACTGAGAGTGTTAGATGCCACAGTATAGGGGAATCCCAGGGAGGGAAGTTGAGAGTGGGTGTGTGGGTGGGGGAATACCCTCATAGAGGCAGGGGAGGGTCTATGGGATAGTTGGTTTTCAAAGTGGAGACCTGGAAAGGGGAAAACATTTGAAATGTAAACAAAGTATCAAAAAGAAAAAAGAAAAAAAAAAGAAAATAAGGACTGTGTTTCAAAAAATGAGCCCATTCTCACTGGATAAGGAACATTTCAAGGGGAAATCAAAAGCAATAATGGAAAACATTTTTGACTGATCAACTCCTATATTTTTATAGGCCATTCATTTTTCCTCCTTTGAAATGACAAAGATAGATAACTGCAGTCAAAATAGCACTCATAACCTAATCTCATAAATTATATATTTAAAGTTACTTGTTTTCAGTAGACTTTGAAAACCTTACTACTGTCAGACTCAACTACAAATAAGTTGACAACTCCTGCCTAAATTCAGAGAAAATAAATACTGGTCTTCTAAAATATACGGGACTCACCTCCCTAATATGAACATAAATTTCAGCTACCTCCAATTTTCTCCCTTGAACATATGTTAGCTTCTTTTGAGCAAAGAGCTACATTCCTTTGTGTTTCCCAAGACCATTATACTGAGACTCATCAGGTACCTACAACCCTTGCTGAACTTACCCCTTAAATATGTCTAGTTCTGTAGTGACTATTTCTTTAAAGAATGAAGTGTAAGATTTTTTTCAGGACATTTAACTTTTTTAATAGTTAAACAACAGATTTAGAAAAGAAAAGAATTCAAATTATTAGCAACAACTAAAATTCTAACAGTGGACTTTGGTAAAATTCTATAAAATCATAATAATTTCAATTATAATCACTGTTTAAGAATGCTTTAGAAAACAATCTCTTGAGTACTATCTATACTTCTGAATATGTCACTTACCTGAACTGTACTATATTTGTGTATGTTAAACTGATATTATTATTATACTGCCTGATATTTATAGAGCATAGATGTTCAGAATTGAGAGTTCATCTTGGTCGATTTTTCCTTTGACCAGTATGGAGTGTCCTTCCTTATCTTTTTTGATAATTTTTTGTTGAAAGCTGATTTTTTTAGATATTAGAATGGCTACTCCAGCTTGTTTCTTGGAACCATTTGCTTGGAAAATTGTTTTCCAACCTTTTACTCTGTGTTAGTGTTTGTTTTTGCCAATGAGGTGTGTTTCCGGTATGCAGCAAAATGCTGGGTCCTGTTTATGTATCCAGTTTCTTAGTCTATGCCTTTTTATTAGAGAATTGAGTCCATTGATATAAAGAGATATTAAGGAAAAGTGATTGTTATTTCCTGTTATTTTTGTTGTTTGAGGTGGTATACTATGTTTGTGTGGCTATCATCTTTTGGGTTTGTTGAAGATTACTTTTTACTTTTTCTAGGGTGTAGTTTCCCTCCTTGTGTTGGTGTTTTCTATTTATTATCTTTTGTGGGACTGGATTTGTGGAAAGATATTGTGCAAATTTGGTTTTGTCATGGACTATCTTGTTTCTTCTTCTATGGTAATTGAGAGTAAAAGGAGAAAAAAATGAATGACCTATAAAACTATAAGAGTTGATCTATCAGAAATAATTTCCAATTGCATAATACTTTTACAAAGTGATTGAATTTATTTTAACCATATTTCTAATGTGAAAGTATAAGATGATGACAATATTCGCTTCTAAAGTTTTGGCTGAAAAAAATAGCATTTTAATTATTATAGAAATATCTACATGTAATTTCATAATTTATTAATTCTGTATTTAATTTTGATATGTTTCTCATAATTCACAGTTGTATATAATACTGTGATAGATATCCCATAATACACATATACTTTTTGTCAACATAAATTCCTAGAAATAAGATTACTAGATAAAATTTTATTCACAATTTATACTTTGGTCCATGTTGGTAAACTGTTTATTAGAAGTACTATATTGACTTGTACTGTTATATGGAATATTTATTTAAAAAATTCTAACAATTAAATTTTATTATAAAAAAAATTTTAAAAAGCAATAATGGTACCTAGTAGTCAGAATCCAAACACTGTGTTGTAGGACATAGAGCTATGTCTGCTTTCCTAGGAAAGAAACTCAGAGCCTCAGAAAGTAAGCAGGCAAGACAAAGAAGAACAAGACAAAGCTTTCAGGAATAAAATAAAATTAGTAATGTAATCAGTAGTATTACATTTAAGTCTTCCTGTTTGAGATGAAGTGTTAATCACAATGCAGCTGAACATACTTTTAACTAGTGGTGTTCTGGTTGTAGCCTCCCAAGAACAAGAATTAGAAGCAGGGATTGAACCCAGATTTTCAAATGTTTCCACACTTAGCTGTATCCAATGCCCTTGTTTCTTTTTTTTTTCTTTTCTTTTCTTTTCTGTTCTTTATTTTTTTATTTTGATAAGGTGTCTTACTTAGTTTTCCAAGTTAAGTCTGAATTTATTCAGCTCCTCAGTAGCTAGGACATTACAAGTATGCAAATCATCTCAGCTTTTAATTCTGTTCTTTTAAATTAATAATTCCATTCGTTTCTATCACAAATGAAATCCCACTTCCTGGTTACCCCTCCACAAACACCCCCCTCATCCCACAACCTCCCTAGTGGCCTCTGTTGGTCTTCCTGTGGAGTTCCTATCACCTTCAGGGCTTGCAATCAGTCCTCCTATTCTTCCATGAGTCCCCAAGGTCCATTCACTATTTGGTTGTAGATACCTGCAACTATTTGAGTTAGACACTCTCAGAGGATAGCCATACTAAACTCCTACCTGAAAGCATAACAAAGTATCATTAATAATCTCAGGAATGAGTGCTGGCTCATGGAATGTGTCTCAAGTAAGCCATTCATTCAGTCTCTGCTCCATCCCCTATGCCTGCATTTCATCTTTGTTTCTTTGTTTCTTTCTTTCTTTCCTTCTATCTTCCTGGATATTTACTTTATTTACATTTCAAATGTTTTCCCCTATGGAAACCCCCTATATGATCCCCCCTCCCCTTGCCTCTTTGAAGCTGCTCCCCCACCCACCCACCCACCCACTCCTGTATTCCCTCTCTAGCATTCCCCTACAGTGGGGCATCTAAAACCCTCAGGTCCAAGGGACTCTCTTCCCACCGATGTCCAACAAGGCCCTCCTTTGCCACATATGCAGTCAGTATCATGAGTCCCTCCATTTTTTATTCTTTGGTTAGTGGTCCAGTCTCCAGGAGCTCTGAGAGGTCTGGTCAGTTGACACAGTTGCTCCCTCCATGGGGCTGCAAAACCCCTCTGCTCCTTCAGCCCCTTCTCCAACTCCTCCATCCGGGACCCCATGCTCAGTTCAATGGTTGGCTGCAAGCATCTACCTCTGCATTTTTCAGGCTCTGACAGAAGCTCTCAGGAGACAGCTTATAATGCTTTCATCAGGAAACACTTTCCAGCATCCACAATGGATGATTTTCTAGACAGATAGCAAATACCAAAGTTAAGTCAGAATCAGATAAACCATCTAAACACTCCCATAACCCTTAAAAAAATAGAAGCAGTCATTAAATGTTTCCCAATCAAAAAAAGTCCAGGACCAGACTGGCTTAGTACAGAATTCTATTGGACCTTCAAAGAAGACCTAATACTAATACTCTTCAAACTATTTCACAAAATAGAAAGAGAAGGAACACTTCCCAATTCATTCTATGAAGCCGCAGTTACACTGACACCAAAACCTCACAAAGACCCAACAAAGAAAGAAAACTTCAGAGCAAATTTTCTTATGAATGTTGAAGCAAAAATACTCAATATGATTATTTGGTTCTCTGGAGTCTAACTTCTTGAGTTTTTTGTATATATTGGATATTAGCCCTCTGTCAGATGTAGAATTAGTAAAGATTTTTCCCAATCTGTTGGTTTCCCATTTTGTCTTACTGACAGTGTTCTTTGCCTTTCAGAAGCCTTGAAATTTCCTGAGGTCCCATTTATCAATTCTTGATCTTAGAGCATAAGCCATTGGTGTTCTGTTCAGGAACATTTTCCCTCTGCACATGTGTTCAAGACTTTTCCCCACTTTCTCTTCTACAAGTTTCACTGTGTCTGGTTTTATTTGGCGGTCCTTGATCCACTTGGACTTGAGTTATGTACAGGGAGATGGGGAAGGATCAATTTACATTCTTCTACATGTTGACCTCCAGCTGAACCAGCACAATTTGTTGAAAATCCTGTTTTCCACTGGATGATTTTAACTCCTTTGTCAAAATTCAAGTGACTATAGGTTTGTGGGTTCATTTCTGGGTCTTCAGTTCTATTCCATTTATTTACCTGCCTGTCCCTGTTCCAATAACATGCAGTTTTTATCACTACTGCTCTGTAGTACATACAGCTTGAGGTCAGGAATGCTGATTCCCCCAGAAGTTCTTTTATTGTTGATAATAGTTTGTACTGTCCTGGGTTTTTTGTTATTCCAAATTAATTTGAGAATTGCTCTTTCTAAGTCTATGAAGAATTGTGTTGGAATTTTGATGGGAATTGCATTGAATCTGTAGATTTTTTTCAGAAATGGATGGAACTTGAAAGAACAAACATGGTATGTACTCATTGATAAATGGATACTAGCGTAAAAGTTTGGAATACCCAAGATTCAATTCACAGCAAACATTGGACTGAGCATGGAGTCCTGGATGGAGCAGTTGGAGAAGGGAGTCAAGGAACTCAGGAAGTTTGCAGCCCCATGGAGGGAGTACTAGTGTCAACTGGCCAGATCCCCAGTTCTCCCAGAGACTGGACCACCAACCAAAGAATACACATGGAGGGACCCATGGTGCTGGCCACATATATGGCAGAGATCCTTGTTGGCCATCAGTGGGAGGAGAGGCCCTTGGGTCTGAGGGTATTAGATGCCCCTGTATAGGGGAATGCCGGGGAGGGAAGAAAGGATTGGGTGGGTGGGTTAGGGAATACCTTCATAGAGGCAGGGGAAGGGGATGGGATAGGTGGTTTCCAAAGGGGAGACCTGGAAAGGGGAAAACATTTGAAATGTAAATAGAGTATCAAAAAGAAAAAATACTCAATGAAATTCATACCTGCATTTCTTATAGACAGGATAAATTTTGCCTCAAAATTTGTGGGTGGGTAGGTTTGTCTGTCACTCCAGTCAAGATCATGCCTGGCTAAAGATCTTCAAGTTCCATACCCCAAATGAGGTGAGTCACAGCTAAGGTCACCTCTATTAATTCTTGGGTGTCTTCATTATCTAACATTTCTGTCTCATCCTGGAAATGTCCCCTACCTCCCCACCCCAGTAAATTGCTGCAGATTTTGTTCTCATGATAATCTAACCATCCCTCCTCTTCCTCCCCACCAGTGATCATGAACCCCCATTCTCCTCCTCATCCCCTCTTCCACCCAGTTCTCTCCTTCCATCTGCCTCTTGTGATTATTTTATTCATCATATAAGTGAGATTCAAGCATCCTCAATTGTGCCTTCCTTCTTGTTTAGCTTCTTTGGATATCCTGTATTTTATAGCTAATATCCATTTATAAGTGAGTACATACCAACATAGTGGAATATGATTCAGCTATTAAAAACAAAAACATCATTCATTTTGCATGTAAATGAATGGCTCTTGAGCATGTCATTCTGAGTGAGGTAACCCAGTCCTAAAATGACATGCATGGTATGTACAAGAGGTTTAATCAGATTTGTCTCCCTTCCCAAATGCCTTCAGAAGTCTTCTTGCTTCCCTACCCACATAAGTAGTTTTGTCTGATGTTATTTTATTAAACTCATCAAGTCTTATTGTGATGCACTTCTACTGGAAAATGGACAATATACTAGGAAAAATACTCAGGGAGAAACTATCACTATTCCAGCAGTGACCAACTGCCAATATTTTCTAAGACCAATAGATGGGACTTCTGGCTCACATTTACTTTCTATGCTGGGGTTTTTCCTTGTTTGAGCACAGGTCTTACACATGCTGTCACAACCAGTATGAGTTCATATGTACACCTTCCTTAGACATTCAAAGTACAGAAAATTTCAGATACAGCTTTAAGATTTAATATGATGGCCTGAAAGACAGTGAAACCTCAAACCCTCTAACTGGCTTTAAGTGTATTTCTAGCTGTCTTAACCTACCTTGAAGTACATTGTCTCTGAAGGAATATCTTTAAAACTTCAATTTCATAATCTCCAGAGATGTACATTAGGCAAATATAAACTCACAAGCATACTAGTAAACACACAGAAAGCAGTCATCAAGATCAAGAATGAGAGAAGCAGGAGAAAAATTAGGCTCGTAAGAATTATAGATGTTTACATTTTTACCTATAAAATGCAACATAAATCTATTGTATTTATTTTTCATAATTGTGCTCTCAAATAAAATTAAGCTATTATAAAGAAATATGAAATAATAAAGATGATTAATACTTAGACAAAATTTTTAGTGTCATTAAGAGGTACAATTCATATTTCCCACAGTGGACAGGTCAAACAGTTGATCACAAATTCATAGAAGAAAAATTGAAAACTGTAAAAGAAAGACCGATAGAAGACATTGCCCAAAGAATTGTGCAGACAGAAAAAGTATGAAACATGTGAAATAAACATTATCAGACCTGAGGATGAAGTGGAAAGCTATTTGGAATCAGAAGGGGAGAATGCAAAGAATATAAGAGAAACAATATGCAAGTGCCAGACATTTCTCGATTTAATGAAAGATATAAATCCTTAGAATCATGAAGTCCTAGAAAAATCTGTCAGAATAAATAAAAATAAATTTGCTTTTAGATAAAGTATAATGAAACTGAAAACCATCAATAACCATAAAAAGCATGCAAGCAATTGCAGTGCACTGCTTGAAAAAGTGATGGAGAATGTGCGCTGCTGTCCCAGATGTTGTTGAATAAATTTTACTCTGCTTGGAGCACGGGGTTTCCATCTTTCCCTTTTTTTTTTTCCAGAAAAAAAAAAAGGGAAAGAAAAGAATTCTGATTGTTTACACAACATCTGTGGGGGGAGGCTGGCAAGGCTCTTGTATTATTTAGAATTTAAAATACATTTATGGGGAGATTAAGAACAGATTTTTATTACATGTAAGTAGTAGAGAATTTTAAAAGGCAGATTGTTCCATGTTGTTGGATTTGCCTTTACCCCTATGATTTATTTGGAATCCTGATATTTTATTTTCAATGAAAATGTTAAATATGTCACTCTAATCATTAAATTATATCAATGGGCAAATCCAGAATGTACCGTAAAACGTAGCTTTGCATATTTCTCCAATCCTATCATTTCCAAGCTAAAGACTAGACCCCAAAGTAAAGAATGGGATAACTGAGAGTACTAAAACCACATTTGAGTAATTACAGACTCTATTATTAAGTCTTATATGAATTGAAAGCCTACTTTAACAGCTAACATCAACATCACAAACTACAGGCCACTTTTATGTCATTTCATATGTAAGATAATTAAGATTTAATTGAGACAAACAGCTATTAAGTAAACAATTTGAGCAAGAATATCTAATTTTGGAAGACAGGCTTGCAAACTCTCCCTAATATAAGGCGTGGTGATTTAACATTACTCTCATTTTGCCTACAGGGTTTTCTTGCTTCACATTTTAAACCCAAATGATATTTTCTTTCACACTCCATCTAATTATGTATAATTTTATTTTTAAAATTTTACATATATCCTAAAAAGAAAAATATTCTCAAAAATGTGTTCTTATTTAGTCTCAACTTATACTATAAATTAAATCTGATAATTACCTAGAATGGTTAATGAGAAACAATAGTGATTCCATGGGTCCATTATTATGCTTTCTGTAGATGACACTCTGTTAAAGCACAAAACTGAATTTCTGCTTTCATCATAGTTACGCTAAACATACTGTAGCTACTTGCTTTGGACTCAGCTTTAAGAAATTTTGAGGGAAAGAAACTTGCAATTAGCATTGTAAGTCTTTTTAACAGAGCACAACTAGTTTTAATCAATTCATAAAACTATTATTTGGCAATATGTTGACAGGCCTCTGTTGAAACATTTTATCATTTAAATCTGTGATTCAAATGTACTGGATTCTTTAGGATTAAATACCCCAATTAGCTATGAATAGGAGAATCCCCTGGCTTGGATTTATACTTCCTTCTAAAATTGTTCATCATTTTACAGGCCTTTCCCTTTGTAACCTGCTTTGGAAATATTCTGTGAAGATATAACAAATATCATAGCCCTTAGTTATCAGAAAAACACTTCTTTTTTGTGATTCCCAATAAAGTCAAACAAACGATCAAGTAAAAATTGCAGAAACTCCTTAAAACTAGTACTATCCGGCAAATCTTCGTATCCTAGTCCAAAGGAAGGAGTCAACAGACCCATAAGATTTCTTAAAGAAGAGGAGATAGAATTGTACCTCACGGTAAAATAATAATAAAATGGAGATTTTAACTCTGTTCCTGTAGCAAAAACTTAGAATGCAGGGCCTCAGCTCATTATGGTATACAACACAGCTCTGACTAAGTCAAGAGACTGATAGATGAGCTTTGCCTGTTTGGGTCTTAAGGGCCTTGGAGTCAGGAGGATGGATGACTGCTTAACAAGAACAACATCACATTTTTTTATAAGACAAGAAATCTAGCTTGGCGCCAATTGACTGTAATGCTTGCCTAAACTCAATATTCAGATCATGACTATTTAATTTACCTGTCAATGATTTACTCCTAATTTACATAACACCTGCTTGGCATCTCCATATAGTGCAGTGCAGCTGTTTCATTTTCAATCTGCTGTAGAATGAGTTTTCTGAGCAGCTAGGAATCAGTCCCCTTTTTAATCCTGTTTTTATTTCATTGAAACACTCACTCTTTAATTGCTATGGCTAGAAATCACACAGAGTGACATGTGAAATGAAAACCATAAATATTCTAATAACTTGACCCTCTCAGGGTACTTTAAATTAAGAGAGGATATTCCAGTGTTAAACCTGCATATCATATAAAAGTGGGAAAGAAAGGAAGATAATTACAAAGCAGGTATACTGCTAATAAAGAAGGATGCAATTACAAGTTTATATAAGTGATTGCTGCTTAACAGATTATAATAATTTCTTATATAACAGTTTCTTATAATAATTTAAGGATTATTTTCTTACGTAATAATTTTGTATAACAGATTCTTGTAATTTGAAGGAATAATATACCCATTTTAAGTTGCATAAGCATGCCATATTATTTAATTATGTAATATAGTGTTTGGGAAATCTTCTTTATCAATAAAATAATGATTAGCTTTATTTGGCTTTAATAACCTCTATTTGATAAAAAAATATTATTGACTTACTTTCTTCTGATATCATAGAGCTATCTAAACCTTTGCGAAAAATGAAATATTGGCTAGCTAGCTAGCTCACAAATGTCAAGAAAATTAGTGAGCAATGACATGTGGTAGTCTGTTCTGGTTCCTAAGACAAAATACTACAAACCATAAAGCTTAAGAAGCAAAAGGAATCAAGAATGCCATAAAAAAAAACTGATAGAATTAACCTACCTGTCCTCAAAGAAACTAAGCTGACAACTAAGGAGCCTGTACTGTACTTATCTAGACATCCTTCATATATGTTTTGTAGCTTGGTCTTCTTGAGGGACTCCTAACAGTGAGAACAGGAACTGACTCTGACACTTTTACTAGCTTTTGGGACCCATTTTAACCCATATTGGATTGCCTGGTGCAGCCTTAATAGGAGGAAAGGTGCCTAGTCTTAAAGCAACTTGATATGCAATGTTTGGTTGATATCCATTCCTGAAGAGAAATGGAGGAGAAGTAGATAGCAAGAAAGGGGAGGGTCTATTAGGTGAGAAGGGAGCGGAAATGGTGGTTGGAATGTAAATAATAATGATGATAATGATAATGATGATAATAAAATGAAACAACTCATAAGTCTCAGGAGCTCCTGAAATGTACAGGATTCAGAAGGACCATTCCCAGTATTATATAAGCAGTAACAATTTCTGGGGAGATGAAAGGAGATTTTTTTAAAGACTGGCCCAACTGCCTGAAAGTCATGCAGAGACCTTCAGGGATGGGGATTTTGTGAGGTCACCCATAATGAAGTATGCCTTTGGAAGGCATAGTTGCTTTTGAGTTGTCTACATTCCTTTAAATAACAACTCATACTTACTCTGTAAGGCAGCCTCAAAAAACTCACTAGTTCATTAAAGTAGACTTTGGGGAAAAAACCAATTTTTTTTCATAATTCTGGAACTGAAAATTTCAAGAACAAGGTTGATTCATTCTAAGGGCTGTTCCATGGCTGCGAGCATCCTGTGATTTCACATGACTTCTTATTTACGTACATCCTCAAAGAGTGAGGGGTTAAGTTCCCTGGTGTTCTACTTAATATATTAGAGTATGGATGAAGATCAGCCCTTGGAGGCTTATTTGATCCTAATAGCCTCCAAAATAATTTCCAAAATTCCTCACCATTGGTGGCATAGGTGGACCACATAAACATTTGGGAGACCAAAATATACAGCCTATAGCATCTAAAATTGGATTAAGTTGCTCAAAGCATATAATTTAAACATAAACAGTACATCATCATGTTAATCATTTATAAGGAATATTATGTTTCTATAAGTCACTTTTAAATAAACTTCATTTGTTTTTATAGCTTAGTCTAGTAAAGTCATCTCTGAAAACTTTCTTTGAAGTTGTATTAAGTACATGAGGTGGTTTGAATAAGAATGTCTTCCTCCAGTAGGCTCCTGTATATTTGCATGTCTTGTCCTCTGTTTGCCCACTGTTTGAAAGGATTAGAAGGTATGTCCTTGTTAGAGGAGATGCATGGCTGAGAATGGGCTTTGAAGTTTCAAAGGCATACCAGGCAAAGTCATCCCCTCCCCTCTGGGAGTGAGTGTGTGTGTGTGTGTGTGTGTGTGTGTGTGTGTGTGTGTGTGTGTATGTCTGTCTCTCTGTCTGTGTTTGTCTGTCTCATACACTCTCTTTTTGTCTCTGTTTCTCTCTCTCTCTCTCTCTCTCTCTCTCTCTCTCATTCTCTCTTTCTCTATGTTTCTTCCATGTACTCTGCCAGCTGCTACTTAATTATTAGATATAAAACTCTCAGCTATTTCTCCAGTACCATATTTTTATCTCCTCTTAGCATGATAACACCAATCAACTAAGCTTCTGAAATTGTGAGCAAGCCACGAATGAAATGCTTTCCTTTATAATGTGGTGTCTATTATCAGCAACTGAACACTAAATATGGCACTACAGTAACACATATATA
This sequence comes from Rhynchomys soricoides, assembly GCA_019843965.1. Taxonomy (NCBI): domain Eukaryota; kingdom Metazoa; phylum Chordata; class Mammalia; order Rodentia; family Muridae; genus Rhynchomys; species Rhynchomys soricoides. The sequence goes on along the minus strand of JADRCH010000305.1, from coordinate 4,107,340 downwards.
AACTAAGTGTTATTGTAGCACAGGTTAGCAGCAAAATGAGCTAATAAAGAAACTCAGGGCAAGTTTACTGACAGTGAAGTTACCTCTATGATCTTGTTGTGGTTTTTATCTTCCCTCTTAGGTCACATGTTGGAAATCAATCTCTGTAAGCATGTGTGAAAGGTACCTCATGTCAGAGAATGTGGGAGCCAATTAAGATTAGCTGATGACAACATGTGCGCAAGATCTCCAAAATAGAATTAGTGGCATTATAAAAAGTGGAAGAGAGACATGTATACCATGTTATAATGTAGCAAGAAATCCCTCAACAGATGCTGACACCATAGTCAGAGATATCCTTGCATCCACACACATGAATGTATCATACTGTGTCTTTATAAGTTACCCAGAATGTGCCACTCACTTATAGCTATGAAAATGTTTGATGACCTTAGATATTGATTAGACTGTTGCAATATTTTAGTTAAGAGGAGAGTTTATATGAACAGAGAAAATCCATTCTAAATTATTAAATTCCATTGTATATTAATTAAAATTTTATTATGCCATATGATCTGCACATATATTAGAAGACAGACATAATTATTTTATGATTAGCTAATTGATGTTACATTATGATTTGTGTTTTTATTCTCTTCCATCCTATATTTGAGGTAATTTTTCATTATATGAAAAATGTAAATTTATTGATAACAAAGTATACAAGAATTATATGCTCTATGGAATATGTAAACATATGCGCATGTACATATATGTGTGTGTGTGCCTTTTCAACTACATGGAAGATATATTCCACAAAGTGATTTCAAATTCCACTAAACAAGTAATAGCATATTACTATAAGCAACATATAATATAGAAATATAAGTAAATTTCATTTTTTCACTTTTTCTTTATTCTTTAATCTTTTTTTAACAGTCCAGATGTTATACTCCTCCTTGTCCATCCTCTGACTATTCCACATCCCAAACCTCCTCCCCCTTTCTCCAAGAGGATGTCCCCGCCCTCACTCCCCGCATCCCACCAGTCCATCCCACTCCCTGGGGCACCAAGTCTCTTGAGGGTAAGGTGCGTCTTCTCTTACTGAGTCCAGACCCAGGAGTCCTCTGATGTACATGTATTGGGGGACCTCATATCAGCTGGTGTATGCTGTCTGGTTGGTGGCTCACTGTCTGAGATATCCTGGGGTTCCAGGTTGATTGAGACTGCTGGTCTTCATGTAGGGTTTCCCTCCTCCTCAGCTTCCTCCAGATTTTTCCTAATTCAACCACAGCTTCTGTCCATTGATTGGGTGTAAATATGTGCAAGTGACTCTTTCAGCTGCTTGTTTCACATTTCGGAGGGCAATCATGATAGGTCTCTTTATGTAAGCACACCATAGCATCAGTAATAGTGACAGGCTTCGGGGATCCCAGTGAGCTGGATATCAATTTGAACCTGTCATTTGACCTTCTTTTCTTCAGGATCTTCGACATTTTTGATCCTGCAGTTCTTTCAGACCAGAACAATACTGGGTCAGAGTATTTTACTATGGGATGGCAACCCCATCTCTCCATTTGATGCCCTGTCTTTCTATTGGAAGTAGAGTCTACAAGATCCCTCTCCTCACTGTAGGGCATTTCATCTAAGGTCCCTCCCTTTGAGTCTTGAGTTTCTCTCACCTCCCAGGTCTCTGGTACAGTTCAGAGGGTCCCCCTACCTATTACCTTCCAAGGTTACCTTTTTCCATTCTTCCTGCTGGTCCTCAAGTCCCCACCCCCAAATACCTGATCATAAAAACGTCAACACCTATAATTCTTGAAAGTCTAATTTTTCTCCTGCTTTGCTCATTCTTTCTACTAGTCGTCAGGGATTCAGTCCTGTCTTCCGCCCCCCCCCACACACACAATACCTTATCATATTCTCCACTTGTCATCCATTTCATCTTTCTTACCCAGGACCTTCACTGCCTCCTTCCCACCTCCTGTGATTGCTTTCTTCTCTCTTCCAATTAGGAATGAAGAATCCTCACTTGGGACTTTTGGCTTGTGAGCCTTCTTGAGTTCTGTGGATTGTATCCTGGGAATTCTGTACTTCTTTGGCTAATATCCACTTATTTGTGAGTAAATACCATGCTGCGATCACTATCAAATTATTATCAAATTTGTTAAGAAATCACTAGGTTAGATAATTTAAAGAAAGTGCTGTGATTGCAGAAGATGATCTGTTCGTTAAAATAACATTGATAATTTAAACTTTTTTACCTTTAGCACATTTACCCTGGATACATTGTTATTATGAGGTTACAAGTAATTGGTATGTATGTGTGTGTGTTTTTGTGTGTGTGTATGTGTGTGTGTGTGAGTGTGTGTGTATGTGCATACAATCAAACTCATTGAGTTGTATACATTAAATATATATGACTTTCTTGGTTACAACTCTGACTGCTATGGTTACTTACACAATAAAAAACTCAAAGAAAGGAGAGCTTATTGGGCCCATGGTTAAGGGTCCAGTTCATCCTGCAATTTTCAAACTTCAGTAAATATCCAGTTTATTTAATTACAATGTAGAGTCAATCAGATGTAATTAATATGAAGAAGTTTTCCCAAAATTACAGCATAAAATGTGAATTCTTGTAAATATTGTCAAAAATTTCCCACCGTGTCCACAGAACACGTTTTATTTTCTCACACAAAACTTGGCCTGTATCTTAATCTTCATTTTATAGAACAATTTGCCACTGTTATCACTGTATTTCAATTTAAATCCCTATCATAGCAAATGATACTACTCGTCTGAATCCTGCATGCTTCCTATTCCATCACTTAGAACACTGGGTCTGTGAAATTAATAAAAGAATGACAGAGTAAATAAAAAATATTCTCTACTACCTCCTATAAGAAGCTAGGATTGGGTAGTGTTCTTTCAACTTCTATTTTGTGGAATAGATTGAAGAATATAGGTCTTCTTTGAAGGTCTGATAGAATTCTACACTGAACCCATCTGGTCCTGGGCTTTTTTGATTAGGAGACTTTTAATGACTGCTTCTATTTCTTCAGGGGTTATGGGACTGTTTATTTGATCCTGATTTAACTTTAGTAATTGGTATCTGTCTAGAAACTTGTCCATTTCCTCCAGATTTTCCATTTTTGTTGTGTATAGGCTTTTGTAGTAGAATCTGATGATGTTTTTAATTTCCTCAGAATCTGTTGTTATATCTACATTTTCATCTCTAATATTAGTAATTTGGATACTGTCTCTGTGTCGTCTGGTTAGTCTGGCTAAGGGTTTATCTATCTTGTTGATTTTCTCAAAGAACCAGCTCCTCGTTTTGGTGATTCTTTGTAGAGTTCTTTTAGTTTCCACTTGGTTGATTTCAGCCCTTAATTTGATTATTTCCTGCCTTCTACTCCTCTTGGGTGTATTAGCTTCTTTTTGTTCTAGAGATTTCAGGTGTGCTGTTAAGCTGCTACTATATGCACTCTCCAGTTTCTTTTTGGAGGCATTCAGAGCTATGAGTTTTCCTCTTAACACTGCTTTCATTGTGTACCATAGGTTTGAGTATGTTGTTCTTTCATTTTCAGTAAATTCTAGGAAGTCTTTAATTTCACTCTTTATTTCTTCCTTGACCAAGTTATGATTGAGTAGAGCATTGTTCAGCTTCCATGTGTATGTGGGCTTTCTGTTGTTGTTCTTGCCATTGAAGACCAGCCTTAATCTGTAGTTATCTGATAAGAGGCATGGGATTATTTCAATCTTCTTTTATCTGTTGAGGTTTGTTTTGTGACCAATTATATGATCAGTTTTGGAGAAGGTACCATGAGGGGATGAGAAGAAGGTATATTCTTTTGATGTAGGATGAAATGTTCTATAGATATCTGCAAAACCCATTTGTTTCATAGCATCTGATAGTTTCACTGTGTCTCTTCTTCGTTTGTGTTTCCAAGATCTGTCCATTGTTGATAGTGGGGTATTGAAGTCTCCCACTATTATTGTGTGAGGTGCAATGTGTGCTTTGAGTTTTAGTAAAGTTTCTTTTATGAATGTGAGAAAGATAAACACTCCTCCACTCCTGGTGGGAATGCACGCTGATATAACCTCTCTGGAAATCAATTTGGCAGACCCTCAGACAAATGAACATAATGCTACCTGAGGACCCAGCTTTTCCACTCCTGGGCATATACCCAGAAGATGCTCCAATATGTAATAAAGACACATGTTCCACTATGTTCATAGCAGCCATATTTATAATAGCTAGAATCTGAAAACAACTCAGATGTCCTTCAACAGAGGAATGGATATGGAAAATGTGGTATATTTACACAATGGAATACTACTCAGCTATTAAAAACAATGACTTCGTGAAATTCGCAGACAAATGGATGGAACTTGAAAATATCATCCTGAGGGAGTCACAAAAGAATGAACATGGTATGTACTCACTGTGAAGTTATTGGGTTATTGGGTTATTAGCCCAAAAGTTTGAAATACCCAAGAGTCACTTCGCAGCAACAGTATGGCTGAATGTGAGTTCCCAGATGGAGGACTTGGAAAAGGGACTGAAGGAGCTGAGGGAGTTTGCATCCCCAGGGAGGCAGCAACAGTGGTAACTGGCCTAACCCCCTGATACTCCTGGAGATGGATCCACCAACCAAAGAATACACATGGATAGATCCATGGTGCTGGCCACATGTGCGGAAGAGGAGGGTCTTGTTAGTCATCAAGGGGAGGAGAGGCCCTTGGGCCTGAGAGTGTTAGATCCCCCAGTAGAGGAGAATGCCAAGGAGGGAAGACGAGAGTGGGTAGGTGGGTGGGGGAATACCCCCATAGTGGCAGGGGGAGGGGGCGGAATTGGGGAGGTTCCAAAGGGGAGATCTGAAAAGGGGGAAACATTTGAAATGTAAATAAAGTATGAAAAAATAAATAAAAGAAAGAAGCTAATATTGAACACCTGCTAATGAAATAAACATTACATTGACTTTCTAAAAATTTCTGAAAAAAAGAAAAATGCTTAGCCACTTTCAGTGACATCATTGCAGTATCTACAGCAGTTGACTCTTTGTGACGTTTCATCCAGGATTGGTCAAATATGATTCATGGTAGTCAATTACATAAGGCTTTTCATTGTTCTGCCTGAACAAAGATTTGATTTTGCAAACTTACTAATACATTATTTTAGTTGTCATTAGGTTCATAAAAAGCTAATTTAGTCTTAAAGGGTCTTAAAAAACCTTGAAATAAATTCCTCAAATGCAATTATAAAAAAAAGAAAAAAGAATAATTCTCATTTGGGTAATAAAGTAGAAATGTTTTCAAGGAAAATAATTACAGCAATAAAGCTGTGTTTTAGATGTATTTGGAAGTGTCTGAAAGCCACTTATATTATTGTCATCTCTAATATAGTTTCTGGAATGTGCCTGTCAAAGAAGACATTTCCTGGCTTGTTTACTAGTCCCATACATAAAGTTCACAAAAAAGAACTAATCAAGCATCACTTAGAGAACCTCAAAAATCTCACAAAAAAAGGAACAAACAGTCAAAGATAAAACAAAGATGATCAGAGACTGGAAGAATGGCCAGCCAATAACCGTCCCAACTTGAGATCCATCCCACGGGCAAGCACGAATCCCTGACACTGTTAATGGCACTCTGTTATGCTTAGGTGACTAGCATGGCTCTACTCTTAGAGTCTTCACCAAGCAGCTGGCTCAGACAGATACAGACACCCACAACCAAACAGTGGATAGAGCTGGGGAACTCTCATGGAAGAAGAGGAAGAAGAATTGTGGGCCATGAAGGGGAACTCTACAGGAAGACCAACTGAGTCAACTAAACTGGACCACTGGGGCTCTCAGCATCTAAACCACTAAACAAAAACCATACTTACACAGGCTGGACCTAGGCCTTCCCACACATGTAGCAGATGTGCAGCTTTACCTTCATGTGGGTCCTGAACAGCATGAATGGAGGCTATCCAAAAAGTTGTTGCCTGTATGTGAGATATAATCTTTTAGATGGGCTGGCTTGTCTGGCCTCAGTGGGAAAGGAAGTGTGTGAAGTGCCAGCCATGGTGAGGGAATACTCAGGGGATAACCCACCTGCTCATAGGAGAAGGGGAGCCCAGATAAGGGAAGGATTGTTGGAAAGCATGACTGGGAGATGTTAATGAGCAGGATGTAAAGTGAATAAGTAATAAAATAAGTAAAATAAAATAAAAAATGATGAAACCTAAAGGTTTCCTAAATGGCCAACTATGAAAAGCTACATTCATGAGAAAAATCTCATCTGAAGAAATCATTCTGATATTGGAAAAAAACAAAGGCCATTTTTTGATAGTGAAGTTTACTCATGTGTTTCACTATATAGAGAAACTATTTTCCTATGGAAAACATACGAACATGGAGAATACAGGGAGAGAGTGGAATGAATGCATCCACAGAGGGAGGATGTTTATACAAAGGACAATGTTAATGCCTGGAAGGGTATTTCTGATCCTGTCCTCTCATCACTGCCTGACTCATCATTTACAGATAGTCACTATTTTAAACCAGATAGTTTACACTATGCAAATGTATTTACTGTAAATATTTCTGGAATAAACACTTTTGAAGCCAAACCTTGGTGTATATTTTACAGGTTTATTTTACACGCTCATGATGACTGGCTGACACCCAGTGCATCAACCCAGAAATTAAATAGACAGGTGAGTTTATTGGAAAATCAAAGTTCAGGCTCTGGATCCATAAACAGGAACCAGCATTTTGCTGCATCCAGTAAACGCAACTCCATGTTAAAGACAAACACTACCTCAGAGTAAAGGGATGGAAAACAATTTTCCAGGCAAATGGCCCCAAGAAACAGGCTGGAGTAGTCATTCTAATATTGGATAAAATTGACTTTCAACCAAAAGTCATCAAAAACATTAAGGAAGGACACTTCATACTCATCAAAGGAAAAATCTGACAAGAAAAACTCTCAATTCTGAACATCTATGCCCCGAATGCAAGAGCTCCCACATTCATAAAAGAAACTTTACTAAAACTCAAAGCACACATTATACCTCACACAATAATAGTGGGAGACTTCAACACCCCTCTATCAACAATGGACAGATATTGGAAACATAAACTAAAGAGATACACAGTGAAACTAACAAATGCTATGAAACAAATGGGTTTTGCAGATTTCTATAGAACATTTCATCCTACATCAAAGGAATATACCTTCTCATCCCCTCATGGTACCTTCTCCAAAACTGATCATATAATTGGTCACAAAACAAACCTCAACAGATAAAGGAAGATTGAAATAATCCCATGCCTCCTATCAGATCACTACAGATTAAGGCCTGTCTTCAATGGCAAGAACAACAACAGAAAGCCCACATACACATGGAAGCTGAACAATGCTCTACTCAATCATAACTTGGTCAAGGAAGAAATAAGGAATGAAATTAAAGACTTCCTAGAATTTACTGAAAATGAAAGTACAACATACCCAAACCTATGGTACACAATGAAAGCAGTGTTAAGAAGAAAACACATAGTTCTGAATGCTTCCAAAAAGAAACTGGAGAGATCATACACTAACATCTTAACATCACATCTGAAAGTTCTCGAACAAAAAGAAGCTAATACACCTAAGGGGAGTAGAAGGCAGGAAATAATCAAATTAAGGGCTGAAATCAACCAAGTGGAAACTAAAAGAACTATACAAAGAATCAACAAAATGAGAAGCTGGTTCTTTGAGAAGATCAACAAGATAGATAAACCCTTAGCCAGACTAACCAGAGAGCTCAGAGACAGTATCCAAATTAACAAAATTAAAAAAGAAAATGGAGATATAACAACACACTCTGAGGAAATTGAAAACATCATCAGATCCTACTACAAAAGCTTATATGCAACAAAATTGGAAAATCTGGAGTAAATGGACAAGTTTCTAGACAGATACCAATTACAAAAGTTAAATCAGGATCAGATAAAACATCTAAACAGTCCCATAATCCCTAAAGAAATAGAAGTAGTCATTAAAAGTTTCTCAACCAAAAAAAAAAAAAAAAAAAAGCCCAGGACCAGATGGGTTCAGTGCAGAATGCTATCAGACCTTCAAAGAAGACCTAATACCAATACTCTTCAATCTATTCCAAAAAATAGAAATGGAAGAAACACTACCAAATTCGTTCTATGAGGCCACAGTTACACCTATACCAAAACCCCACAAAGACCCAACAATAAAAGAAAATTTCCCTTACGAGTATTGATGCAAAAATACTCAATAAAATATTTGCAAACTGAATCCAAGAACACATCAAAAAGATCATTCACCATGGTCAAGTAGGTTTCACCCCAGGGATGCAGGGATTGTTTAATACCCGGAAATCCATCAATGTAATCCACTACATAAGCAAACTCAAGGAAAAAACCCACATGGCCATTTCATTAGTTGTTGAAAAAGTAGTTGACAAAGTTCAACATCCCTTCATGATAAAAGTCTTGCAATGATCAGGAATTCAAGGAGCATACCTAAACATAGTAAAAGCAATATACAGTAAACCAGTGGCAGATATCAAACTAAATAGAGAGAAACTAAATGCAATCCCACTAAAATCAGGGACTAGGTAAGGCTGCCCTCTCTCTCCCTATCTATTTGATATTGTACTTGAAGTTCTAGCTAAAGCAATCAGACAACAAAAGGAGGTCAAAGGGATACAAACTGGAAAGGAAGAAATCAAAATATCACTATTTGCAGATGATATGATGGTATACTTAAAAGACCTGAAAAACTCCACCAGAGATCTGCTACAGCTAATAAACACTTTAAGCAATGTGGTCAGACACAAAATTAACTCAATCCAATCAGTAGCCTTCTTATACTCGAAGGATAAACAGGTTGAGAAAGAAATTAGGGAAATGACACCCTTCACAATTTTCACAAACAATATAAAATATCTTGGTGTGACTCTAACCAAACAAGTGAAAGATCTGTATGACAAGAACTTCAATTCTCTGATGAAAGAAATGGAAGAAAACTTCAGAAGAAGAAAAGATCTCCCATGTTCATGGATTGGCAGGATTAATATAGTTAAAATGGCCATCTTGCCAAAAGCAATCTACAGATTCAATGCAATCCCCATCAAAATCCCAATTCAATTCATCATAGTCTTAGAAAGAGAAATTCTCACATTCATATGGAATAACAAAAAACCCAGGATAGCAAAAACTATTCTCAACAATAAAAGGACTTCTGGGGGAATCAGCCTCCCTGACCTCAAGCTGTACTACAGAGCAGTAGTGATAAAAACTGCATAATATTAGTACAGTGACAGGCAGGTAGATCAATGAAATAAAACTGATGACCCAGAAATGAACCCACACACATTTGTCAAAGATCACTTGATCTTTGACAAAGGAGCTAAAACCATACAGTGGAAAAAAGACAGTATCTTCAACCAATGGTGCTGGTTCAACTGGCGGTCTACATGTAGAAGATTGAGAATTGATCCATTCCTAACTCCCTGTACAAAGCTCAAGTCCAAGTGGATCAAGGACCTTTACATAAAACCAGATACACTGAATCTAATAGAAGAGAAAGTGGGGAAAAGTCTCGAACACCTGTATAGGCACAGGGGAAAAGTTCTTGAGCAGAACACCAGTGACTTGTGCTCTAAGATCAAGAATTGACAGATGGGACCTCAAAATTACAAAGCCTCTGTAAGGCAAAGGACTCTGTAAACAGGACAAAACGGCAACCTACAGATTGGGATAAGGTCTTTACTAAACCTATGTCCAATATAAGGCTAATATCCAATGCATACAAAGAACTCAAGAGATCCAAGTAACCCTATCAAAAAATGGGGAAGAGAGGTAAACAGAATTCTCAACTGAGGAAACTCAAATGGCCGAGAAGCCCCTAAAGAAATGTTCAACATCCTTAGTCATCAGGGAAATGCAAATCAAAACAACCCTGAGATTCCACCTCACACCAGTCAGAATGGCTAAGATCAAAAACTCAGGTGACAGCAGATGTTGGTGAGGATGTGGAGAAAGAAGGACACTGGTGGGAATGCATGCTGAAACAACCTCTCTGGAAATCAGTTTGGCAGAACCTCAGAAAAATGAACATAATACTACCTGAGAACCCAGCTATTCGATTCCTGAGCATATACCCAGAAGATGCTCCAATATGTAATGAAGACAAATGTTCCACTATGTTCATAGCAGCCATATTTATAATAGCCAGAAACTGGAAACAACCTAGATGTCCCTCAACAGAGGAATGGATACAGAAAATGTGGTACATTTACACAAAGGAATACTACTCAGCTATTAAAAACAATGACTTCATGAAATTCGCAGACAATTGGTTAGAACTTGAAAATATCATCCTGAGTGAGGTAACGCAGTCACAAAATAATGAACATGGTATGTACTCACTGTTATGTGGTTATTAGCCCAAAAGTTTGAAATACCAAGAGTCACTTCACAGCAACTGTGGGTCTGAGTGTGAGGTTCTAGTTGGAGGACTTGGAGAAAGGACTGAAGGAGCTGAGGGAGTTTGCATCCCCAGGGAGGCAGCAACAATGGCCACTGGCCTGATCCCCTGATATACCTGGAGACTGATCCTCCAACCAAAGAATACACATGGAGGGAACCATGGTTCTGGCCACATGTGCGGCAGAGGAGGGTCTTGTTAGCCATCAGGGGTAGGAGAGGCCCTTGGGCCTGCGGGTGTTAGATCCCCCAGTAGAGGAGAATACCAAGGAGGGAAGTTGAGAGTGGGTGGGTGGTGGGTGGGAAAATATCCCCATAGTGGCAGGGGGAGGGGAAGGAGACAAGGAGATCCCAAAGGGGAGATCTGGAAAAGGGGAAACATTTGAAATGTAAATAAAGTATGAAAAATTAAAAATAAATAAATAATAATAATAAATAAAACCAAAGTTCAGCCTCACCTTAAATATTTATTAGGTAAGGCAAGAGCCAGCAGAGTTCCCCAACCAAAGAGCTGAATCCACTGGAATACAGTCTCATGGGAAGGAGTGCTTCTGATGTGGTCATTTTCTCTCACAAAGCTCCACTAGCTAGAGATGTATTTGAGGAGATTCATTCAGCAATTCTTTGGGCACTAATAACCTTCAGGGAGACAAATTGGTCAGTAGAAAGATGAAATTCTGTGCAAGTGCCTATGGCTTTTTACTTGGTAAATAGTGAGCTCTGGAATTGGAAGGGGCCCCAAATTTGGCAGGAATCCACATAAGTTAAATGAGCTTTTTTGCATTTGTTATTTGATGATATAGATTTGTGGAGACATCCCTTGTGACAATGAAACACCTCTCGGCAAAATATGCATTCCAACCAGCTGGGAGATGGCTACTTCCATGCTGAATGAGAGGTATAATGTTTAGTATCTATGGAGAACAGATTACTCTGTAATTTTTCAAGTAGAACTTCACAGGAGGTGTGTTTTCAATGTATGCCTATGATCATTAGAACACACACCTCAACTCAGCATTTCTGAATGACAAGTACTTAAGAGTTCCTTTCTTTCCCTGGTCTTCTTTTCTCTTCTTGGCAGCTTCTGGCTTCTGAACTCTTATTGCAGAGGACTGCAAACTCTCAAGAGTGTTTCTAAATTCTCATTTCATCAATGCAAGCCATGTAAAGTAAATTAAACCCCAACAGTGTTATTATACAGTGTTCCTCCTTAAAACATCCCTTCGTACTCCTAAATCATGTCTCAAAGATGGCTCCAAAGGGAAGAGGGTGAAATTTATTGTACACCTTGCTGTGAATTGTTGTTTTCTTTTATTTTTATAAGAATCTCATTGAAATATCATTTTTCTTTTAAATCTATTGATGTAGATGCTTGTTCATGGCTATGTTTTCAAAATCAGATGATGAAAATTGAATATTCTTTGAATATTAAGCCTTTTAAAATACATTTAATGTTTTAAAAATAACACTGATACATGGGAATACAATACTTTTTGCCAAGTAGCCTCTCCCCAAATACTAAAATCCCACAAATGCTTATAAGGAAAAAGTACAATATCATGAAAGGGCTAAATATAAACACAAAATCAAATTAGTATTCTGATACATATAAATTATCACTTTATAAATCTCTCTAAATAATTATTTAATAGATTTCTAGATTGTATAGACAGCAATAGATCATGCATTGTTTTAAATAACAGAGTTCTTTCCTAAGCCATGTCAAATTACAGAAGCCTAATTTGTATAACAGGAGCAAAATATATTACATTCATAACTTTGAACTTCACACATAAATATTAATGAGAAATGTCATTTTCTATTCAGCGAAAGCCAATATTTGCTTTAACGTTACTTATAGTCAAAAGCAGGGCATCATTGAGTAACCCACATCAACCAAAGTGCCAAGTTTGTCACCAAGGCAGAGTGCTATGTGGGTAAATAGATGAAGCAGAGTCTAGTTTGTTCATAAGAGGGACGTGCAAGGCACAGGATTCTGTCTTGTGCGCATGTTGTGTACATTTGAGAGCCTAGGCTAGACTATCCAGTGATGAATATATTTAAATATATAAAATGGATATTTAAAATGTATGTTCTAGAAAAATTACTCTCCTAGAATTTCGTCACCAGGAGGTGGCTGATTCTGATGTTTACTCGTAAGCCATAAAGATCTTTGACTCATGGACTACATCAATTTAACATCTTATCACACACACATTTCTCTAGCTATCATTGTCTCTTCTTTACTCAGATACTCTGAATCTCTTTTGTTTTTTTCCTGTTATTTTCTAAGTATCTTGAATTCTACTCACCACTAGCTCTTCACTCATCTCAGTATCACATACCAGCAACGGGTACTCAATACTGGTTTCTATCTTTCTATATTTTCCTGATGTCTAACTTCCATAAAACATTATTCCTGTATTCTTAAGCCATCTATACTGTTCTTCCCTCACATTCAACTGATGGCCAATTTTAACCTTAAGAAATAGCAAACATGGCTTGAAAATCCATCTTATTCACACCACCCAGTTCAGGAATCTGTCTGGGTCTTCCTTTGCCTTTCTCATTTTCTGCTTCGCCAAAAGTGCTGACCACTCCTTTACATGTGCTCTGAGGTTTTCCTTCCCAGTCTTTTCAAGATCTTTACTGTTCTTCTACTCACAGGGAGGGTCCTCTCCCTTGGAGTGTGGCTTTTTACTTTCCTCTAGCTCATTCCCATTGTTCTCTTTAACATGAAAGGAAGTTAAAATGTTCCATTTTCATTAATAAACCATTGAGCAAGCTTCCTGTTACTTTAGCATCTTTTAACCACCATATAGTTGCTTATGTTTCTATCTAAACAAGATTTCTTAAATCTTACCACCTCTTATATACTCAAATCTCTCTTTCTCCCTGCCTGCAGTGGTTTGAATGAGAATGTGCCCTAGGCTCATATATTTACATACTTGGTCACTAGGGAATGGAACTGTTTGAAAGGATTACATGGTTTAGGTTGTGTGGCCTTGTTGGATGAAGTGTGTCACTCAGGGTGGCCTTTTCAGGCTCAAAAACCTGCCAGACACAGTCTGACTCTCTCTGCTTGTAGAACAGAGGTGAAACTTTCAGCTACTGTTCCAGTGCTATATTTGCTGTCTTGCTCCCTGTCCCTGTGATGATGATAATAAGTTGACACTCTAAAACTATAGTCAAGTTTCCAATTAAATACTTTCTTTTATAAGAATTGCCTTGGTCATGGAGTCTCTTCACAGCAATAGAGCAGTGAATATGATGCTCCCCAGTGCATTTGTTTATATTTGTTTATATTTTTTCATTTAACGTATCATGTCCCTGAAACTTGATTACCTGTAAGACAATTTAGATGCCTCTGTAAGAGGCAGAGCCTAACGCAAAGTAATTAGGTCACACTACCTAGGAATAGGTTTGTCTCAGCTTGCTCTGTGTAGAATGGACAATTATGTATTAAGACAGTATCATTTGCTCGGACTTTCCTGAGTACAGCTATTTTATTTCTGAGGTCAACACAATCATCTGCTTCAGACAAGGGGAAACAGTCTATGAGTCTGGTTAGACCCTTAGAACCTCCAACTTGGGGATTTTTAACCTCCCAAACTGCGAGTTCAATGGACCTCTTTTATTCATGAAGTTTCTAGCTTTGAGTATTATGTTGTATCAGTATCAAGTGAACTAAAGCATTTTCTAACAGTTCTTCCCTCAAATAGCAATCACCACCAGGATCCCAGAATAAGAAATTGTACAATCTTCTCTTGGAAGTTAGACATGAACAATTCACCTTCCCTAAATGTTCCCTACTCCATTTCTATCACAATGTGTTTTTCTGTTTTAGTTTTTCTATTACTCTTTTTCGCTTATCCTAGTTACCATTTGTGTAGTACTTCATCAATGACAATATCTTTATAGAGCTGTGATTTTCTTTCTTTCTTATTCTTGAATTTTTCCTACTGGTTATTGCATAGTTTTAAACAACATTTGCATAGAAAGAAGTTGCAAATTATATTTCTACTCAAGATATTTCTTCTTAACTCCAGACTAATATCCGCACAGCTATTTAATATTTCTTACTGTTTTTACTGATAAAAAATTGTTTTTCGAGACAGGGTTTCTCTGTGTATCCCTGGCTGTCCTGGAACTCACTCTGTAGACCAGACAGACCTCGAACTCAGAAATCTGCCTGCCTCTGCCTCCCTAGTGCTGGGTTTAAAGGAGTGCGCCACCACTGCCTAGCTCTGATAAAAATTTAACATGTCTTTGAGGTTAGAAATAAAGGATAAGGACCACGTCTGTCCAAATTGCTTGAATGTTATATTCTTGGAAAGTGGCAAGGGAACTAGTGCTGTCTCAGATGGAATCTGATCTGCTAGACCAAGTAAAAATTTGAGGTTGATTTCAGAGTCTACAATAACTTGTAATGGGTCTCCAGCTTTGTTATACTTGTGTATTAACAAACATGATTTCCTCTGCTTCTTCAGTTCTGAACAAAAGGAGGCTGTTGGAAGCTGTGTACCATAGCACATAACTGTAAGTCCAGAACTTGGGATGCTTGGGCAAGAAGATTACAAATTTAAAACCACCTTTAATTACAGTTAAAACAGCAATAAAAAAGAAAACAACTCTGTTTCCAAAATCCAAGGATTGAAAGTGAGGTCTATATGGGGATGTTTGTCTAGTAGAAGCCAACAGTTTCTTCTCTACAACCAGCACAATGAAACAACTAAATACAAGCCCCTGCATTAAAACAAGTAAATTCATTGCTCACAGTACTGGAGGTAATAACAATAGCTAGAATATTATTTGCTCAAGTTCTGTGAGCCCAAATACTTTCAGAATAACACAAAGAAAATGAGAGATACCTGACACATGAGCCACATCCTACAGATAGGAACCCAAGTTCACTTAATCAGCAGTAACTTTATCTTTATGGAAAGTGGTTGTCTTTATTGGACATCCATTTCCTCTTGGGAAATAAATACATATTTGTCTTTTAAGGCTATGCAAATATCATTGAAAAATACTACCATACCAAAGCAAACCATGCTTATGGTGAGAAACGCAAGACTACATGAGAACTTCCTATGAGATGTTGTCAGCCAAAACAGCCAACCTAGTACAAATGCACAGCAGGTATGAGGAATTAACCATCATTATCATTCACTGAGATCAGGGCTACACTTATTACCAGGCATAGTTCTAAATAATGTACCTAGATCTGTTGACTTTAAAATGTGTGTGTGTGTATGCATATATCTGTATATGTTTATGTATATAATATATATGTGTCCACATATCACCATATATACCACCATATACATATGTACTAAGTTTTTTTGTATTAAGTTTTGTTTCTCTTGTTCTCTGACACTATTTCAATTCTCATGTTCACATTCCCTACTCTTGACATACTTATGAATGTGGGCTTTTGGTTTGCTTGCTGATTTAAATAAAATCCTACAAGATTAACAAGAAATCCTTCTCTTGAGCACAATGTCAATGGAAATTCTGATGAACGTTGAAGAAAATTTGGAAGTGATGTTATCTTATAGGCATATAAAGTGCCTGCCATGAATTTAAATGTTTTCAAAAGCAAAAACTTTGAAATATTCTTTAAAATATTAACTGAAATTGTATAGTTATGATATTTGAAAATTCTGAATATATTTCTTTAAAAAATAAATTTTATTCTAGTATTCTAGCAATGAAATTTTCATAATTAATGACAATCTGAACAGTACAAACAAATACATCAATACTCAATGTGTAGAAAATCCAACTGTCAGCATTTTTTGCTCCACCTATACAAAACTCATTCCCAGCTTCTTCACATAAGTGAACTAGGATGGGAGGTCTCCAAGGGCTCTTCTAATTTTGTGATTTTGTACATTCAGTATTTACTAAAGAACTTAATTTGGATTTAATTAGTCACAAAAGGTAGAAACAGGAATCAAAAGCTTTCAACTTGAAATAAACTAACATTCAATTCAAATAAGAAAATACAATGTATACATATACTTTTGACAATGTTGTCTGGCTGCACATACTGATTTTTATTAACTATGTGTTCATCTACATTTGCTTTCTGTCCTTATGAAGTGTTATTTCACAGCTGGGAGAAGTTATAAGAATACCTTGGCTCTCCAGAAATGAGTGCTCTTTTTAAAGATAGGACTCCTTTCAACTTAATGTTTCCTGGAGTAAATGTTGCTATTCACACATATCAAGTAGATATTTCTCAGAGTTAATAGATCAACAGAACATTCTAATTAAGTAGCAACAACAACAACAACAACAAAACTGAATGCTATAGGCTAAAATTGGTTAAAAACTCTACCAAACCCAACCTTTACCTACTACCTCAGATTTAAAGATCTATTTTTCATTAAAAGTTGCAGTTCAAAAATAATAAGCAATGTCTCATATCTATCATACTTAATTAATTCTCCATGTTGCTGAGTCTAAAACTGCCCAGCAGAAATGTCACAGAATAGAAAAGAACTAGATGGCTTCTTTCCCCAAAGAAAGGATGGAAACTAAATTTTATAATGTCAAAAAATAAAAAAAAACCTTAAAAATATTTGAAATAGTTTTCCTCTAAGATTGACAGAAATTGATGATAACCAGATGAAAGTCAGCTAGCAAAAGCAAGACAGAGTGAAATGCTGTTAATGTACCTAAAATTGTAAAATTGTTTGTGAGTGTGCCCTTCTAATGCAATTTTCATAGTAGAATAGTTACAGCATGGCTCTGTGTACCTCACTATGTATACAGTAAAGCAAGAATCCCTTCAATGACCTCTAGAAATGAAAATCCATTATCCTAATAATATTTGTGCTTAGGTTTTGATGATTCTGTGCTGAATTAGAATGCCATGAAATAATTATATAAAGTCATTGATGGTGACATATGTGTAGATAATTACATAAATAATCTTCTCTATATAGGTGTAAGGTGATGTTTTAGAGCAAGTACAAAGGAGTTTTGTCCTAATAAATCTCAGAATGATTTTCTTTGCTGCTGAGACATGCTGATTCAGAAGAATCATTAGAGGTGCTTGGCTTTTCTGAGGGATTTAGCAATAGAATGTGAATAGAATCCTTGTAACCTCAGGCCATCACTAGAATGCCAATCTAAAACTACAAACACCTACTTGGGTTATGAACAACCTGAATAGGATGTGTGTGTGTGTGTGTGTGTGTGTGTGTGTGTGTGTGTGTGTATGTATGTGTGTGCATGTACGTCTGTGTGTCTGTGTATAAAGGAAACAGAATTTCCTTCCTGCCTGCTCTCCCAGTTTCAAAGCATCCTTGCACTCTCCTCATGACCGACCCCCAACTGATAAATTTTTCTTTGCTTATTATTACATAGTACATGTTTCTTTTGAACAGGAAGATAACCTGTGAACTTATAAATACTGGCTTCAGAATTTTATATGAAGACAAGAGTATATATTTTAACAAAAAAGACAAATTTCTGGAACCTAATACTGAACTATCTTGCATACTTGCTCAAGTAACCATGTCATTTCCATGTAGCCATGAGAACCACTTCTAAAATGAAAGTTCTGTAGGTTATTCATCATAGACTTACAGAAAAAATAGTGTATCTTGTTCCCTTTACTTTCTTCTCTTTTGCTCTTCAATTTAATTAAAATGCAATTGAATTGTTCCCCCCTTTGACTCCTTCCTGCTACCCTTTCCACGTCCACTCTCATGTTTTCAGATTCACAACCTTCTCTTTAAGCACTGTTGTTACAAACAGTAACAACACATATAAACACATATAAACGCATATGAATTGCATTGATGATGAAACATATAAATTCAACCTGCTGAGTCCCTTTTTTCTTGCCTGCGTTATAAGTTTCTAGGGATGACCACTTTATAAACTTCTGCTTTCCCTTTCATTGGTTTAAAATAGCTTTTATACTTTCAATTGTCTGTAATGCCTGCCTTAAAAGCAACCAATGATGTCCTAATAAAGCTTGGTGCCATTCCCAGTTCTCCTGTACTTGACACCTATTTGACATTTTTCATCTAATTCTTGTTATTTCTTAAAACCCTCTCATCCTCTACTTTCAGGGGCACTCAGTGAGTTTTGCTTTGTTTTATCTTGGGATTGAACTGTCTGTTTTATTTATGGTCCTGTATACAGAACATAGAACTTTTGCTAAGGAAGCAATCTACCACTGAGCTACATCTCCATTTCCAAAACCTTTTTCTTTTTTCTTTCTTTCTTTTTTTTTTTAATAGGCAGCATCTTCAATTTTAGCTAGGCTTTAATCCATTATATAGCCCTAAATCACCTTAAACTCACATTCTGCCTGCCCTAGATTCTTGAATTTAGTTATGTGTGAACAGGAGTGTTGACAGTTACTAGTTGGATGAATGAATGAGTACATATTCTAGTTTTCTTCCACTATACAGTGTTCCTTGGCCACCTGATGAACTGATGAACACCTATCTTTATACATTTACACATGTATATTGATGATGATTAAGTCTTTTACTGTGTCCCTTGTATAAGAAAATACTCTTCTTATCAAATTTTATATGTGATGTTCAGATAGCTGTTATAGTTTTCTATAGAACTGACATGCATGAGTTCCTGTGTTCAGTTTATATTGCTAAAAATGTAAAGAGAGAAGAGACAGACAGGGAAAGAGAGAGAGACAGAGACACAGAGAGACAGAGAGAGACAGAGACACAGAGAGACAAAGAGAGAGAGAGAGAGAACAGAGAACAAGAAAAAGAGAGAAAACTGCAAATGGTTATGAGAAGTTAGGTAGTTTGTCTCTAATTTGTGTCTGACCTAAGGGACACACACGGTAGAAGGAATTAAACAAATTCTACAATTTGTCCTCTGACCTCAACAAATACTTTGGAGCATGTGCATGTTTGTGTGTGTGCTCATGTACACACAAACAAATAAATAATGTTTAAAAATCAAATGTAATCTACTTGGGCAAGAAAAAGATATCCTTAAGTGTGCTGGATTCTAGAAGACATTGCCCATAACAAACTAAACCAAAATAGAAGAAGAGGATGAAAGAGGAGGAGGAAGAGGAGGAGGAGGAGGAGGAGGAGGAGGAGGAGGAGGAGGAGGAGGAGAAGAGGTGCTTTCTAATTTGAACATATATTCTGAGAAAACTAACCCATTATGTGCACTGAAAAGACAACAAAATTTGGTAAGCACATGCATTTTGGTATGTGAAGTTTATAGAAATTTCTTATATAGTCTATGTTAGAAGCACATTTTCCACAGGAATTTTTAAAAATCTTACTTAACAAGAAATTTGGTAAAGTTATTTTGGCCATGAGCACTCCATAACTACAAATATCTTCTAAAATAACTCATAATAAGATCCAAAGAACCAATGCTCCTGAAGAATACAGAAAATAGTAAGTGCTATTAATGTACTTTAGTGCTTGGATACATCTTAAGAATAAACGTGCCTTCTACAATACATTGTAAAATTGGCCAATAAGTTATTTTAGAGACATTTTATATACATATATATCATTTCATATACATATAGTTAACAATTTTCCATTTGTGTTATAAAAAATAAGATACACTAAATTTTTAGATATGATAAGATTTCTTAGTAATATTTCAATCTCTTGACTTTGCAAAAAAGCTAACATAGAAATAGGATAACTTGCTTTTTTCCTTTTTATTAAACATATATTATTTTCTCATACAATATAATCTAAATAAAGTTTTTCCTCTCTCTATTCCCTCCAGTTCCTCACCACCTCCTTTTCTGTCTGTATATACTCCTTCTCTGTCTTTCATTAGAAAGGGTAATTTTTCTAGGAAACAATGGCAAAACATAAAAAAATGAAATATAACAAGATAACACAAAAATGTTCATACTGAAATTGAATAAGATAATCCAACAGAAAAATAAAAGAACTTTAATAGAAGGCTCAAAAATCAGAGACCCATTCTTTTCCATACCCAGAAGTCCTATGGTTAACTTCCCAATGGCAAATGGAGAAAGAACTTGAAGAGTTAAAGGGGAACACAAAGGGATTCTTGATTCTAAATAGAACATATTTAGAGCCTTTGAACTAGAAGCATCGACTTTTCTGAATTTTAAATTTTGTGTTTCTCCTAGTGCCTGCATGTGGTCACAAATCCACAGTCCACATTTGCAGAGTTGATTGGCATTGATGTGGTCAAAGGCTAAGTTGTACTGCTGTTCTTCTACTGTAGAAAGCATTGCACCTATGTCAATACAGACAAGATTTAAGCTGAAAATATGACAGACAACAAGATAAATGGAAACAGAGAATGTGGGATAAGCTCCAAAAGAAGCACTATACTCTGGAGTGGATCCTTGTATCTGGATTCTTACAAAGATATGTCAAGAATATTATTCCAGTTGAACAAGTACAGTGGCTATCTTTGTTACTACAGCCTAGTCTAGCTCACTCTTTAGACATGGTATTTAGACCCAGAGAACACACATTTCCAATGAAAATTGGATCTTGAATAATTTCTGGCTCATCTTTTACCTGCTTATTAACAGGTGTGAAATGAAACAATTTCACAAGAGTCCTGAATCTTTGGGAAGAGTTTTGTCCATGGATTGTCTTTAATCCACCAGGCTTTTTAGAACTGGCCATGTTACACACACACACACACACACACACACACACACACACACACACACAAGAAGTCTATTTAAGTATATGTATTTCTTTCAAAATTTACACAGTACTTTTATTCACAGAATTATAAATAATTTGAAACTATTTCATAGCAGGAATGCACTCAATACAATGTTATAGCCAATCTCTGTATTTGTATTTGATTGAAAAAAAATATTGAGTAGAAATAACTCAGAAAAATGGTATTTAGTATTAAGAAGTGCAGGCTGGTAATGAAGTGTAAGTCAGACTAGAATGTGAGTGGTAAATATTTTGTTTAAAAATTATACATGATACACCTGTGGAGACCTATGGCTCCAGCTGGATATAGCAGAGGACTGCCTTATCTGGCATCACTGGGAGGGAAGCTCCTTGGTCCTGTGAAGGCTTGATGACCCAGGGTCGGTAGAATGCTAGGGTGCTGAGGCAGGAGTGGGTGGGCTGGTGGTGGGCAGCACCTTCATAGATGCAAGGGGGAGGGGAGAAGATAGGGAGGTTGTGGAGAGGAAACTGGGAAGGGAGATAAGATTTGAAATGTAAATAAATAAAATAACCAACAAAAAATGAAAAAATAAGCATGATATTGTATAGTTATAACCTTCGCTTATATTATATATCCATTTATATTCACCACTCAGAAAAGTTGTGAGGTCATAGGATTGAATATGAATGTAAGAATTTGTCACATTAGGAGATGTCAGTGTGAGCAAAGTTGTTTGCCTCCATCCCTTGAACCCAGATTTCAATCTCTTGAATTTACATGCCAAAAGCAGAGAAGTAATTCTTGCAAGTTACCTTATATCTTTATAGCTGAGTCAAGACTCTCTCTCTCTCTCTCCCTCCCTCTTGGTCCCTCTCTCCCTTTCACTTTCACACAAACATGCTTGCACACACACACATGCACACACACACTAAATTAATGAATACAAAGAAAAATATTTCATGTTCATTTAAAAATACAAATTGCATTTGGGAGGCAGAGCAGGAGTCTGGTAGTTTAAAGTCTGTTTGGTCTTTATAATGAATAGGACAGTCCCAACGGCATAGTGAACACTTGTCTCAAATGTAAATATATGTGTAAATGTAACATATATTATGCAAGTGTGTGTGTGTGTGTGTGTGTGTGTGTGTGTGCGTGTGTGTGATTTCCATGAGGTGTCTAACACAATCACTGCTATGAAGATAAGCAACTGTGGAATTTCATTCATACTCCTAGTGGGTGCTGGAGAAGATTCATTCAGCTATTCTCAGAAAACACTCAAAACATATTTCTTGTTGTCTACATATAAAATCATGCCTGCTTTTCAGTTTTCTCACACAAACAAATCACAATTATATAATGTTTAAGGATAAGATTGTTAGAACTTTGGAATTATATGTGTGTGGGTGAGTGTGTGTGTGTGTGTGTGTGTGTGTGTGTGTGTGTGTGAATGGATCTTACAAAACATGTTTCAATGCCTATATTTAAATCTATAAACTGTATGAATTAATTATAACTTATAATGATGTTGTTCATATTCATACACTCAAAGATTCAGTAAATGAACTAAATTCAGCTGCCACTAAAGGTGTATGTTGCCTAAATATTGGTTCGGATTTTTTCATTGCTAAAGCAATGACAATAGTAATAATGGCCTTAAAAAAGGAACAAGGAGAAAATACCATCAGTCCTACCTCTTCTTAAATCCATTATATCGTTCATATTGTATGTTACACTAAAGCTAAACAGGAAAAGAACAGATGGTAAGGCAGAATGCACCATACGTTTGGATAGTATCCACTGAGAGGAAAATGCTTTATAATTGGTAAATACTATAATGAAGTATGTTAATTCACATTGCAAGGATTTAGAAACCAAAGCCCATCTGTGTAATACGAACTTCACCAATAAAGCTGTTTTCCCATCTGGGTTATCAAAGGATCAAACTGTGATTCAAACACATTTCAACACAAAGCCATTTGTTGAAAAGCCTCTCACTTCTAAGGGGCGGTAGCATGTTTAGTCAGCATTTTCCCAGAAATAACAGAAAAGACAAACCACTTTTCTTGACTTTTTACTTTAATTTGCTATGACTAACCTGAGGTATGCAGCTCATTTGGAAACTCTATAGAATTGGAGGACCTGTTGGAGCTCTTTAAAGTTATTTGTTGCTTCTATTAATATTGGCAGAAGACAGAAGCTATGTTCCTCTGGATCTCCACTTCATCCCTCATTCTTTCCATGTTAAGCATTTCTGAAAGCTAAGAATTCTATCTATATCTTGCTTGTTTGGGGGCCCAAAGAACCCACATAAACGATTATTCTGAAACAGAATATTTCTAGTCCAGTGATCATTACTGATGATGCAAAACACATTTCCCTGCCTTCACACTGGCATTTTTTGGACACCGTATTATTTTGTGTTGATCATATTTCTTATTTAAGAAAACTATGAACCTGCTGGCAGAGATGAGTCCAAAAGCCCAATTTGCTTATAATTAGTGTTCCAACAGATTGATGTATATGAAGCAATCTGTTCTCTCGGCACCTTCAAATTTCTTGCATCAGTCACTAGATCATGATTTACTAATAAGGTTTCAGGGCTTGCAAAATAGCCCAATTCTAGCCATGTATTAATATTTAATTTGGCATTTTAAATGTACCTAACAAAAGACCCTAGAACTGTGACATCGTGAATTATTTTGAAAGGGATTCAATGTGGCTTACAGTGATTTCATTAAGAAAAGATAAAGAAAATAAATGTGTTTTAATGTTTCTACACAGATAACATGGAACTAGGGTTCTCATTTTTCTTAAAGGTATTTTTATTATATAGTTTAGAAAGTTCACTGAAGAATCACAAGACTAAGTCTGAAACCTGGTGGCAAAATTCACAATTAGATGACAGTAGATGCATCTTGGTTAATAAATCTTATATTAGACAATTTGCTCCTAAAATAATTCATTTGCACTTGCAAAATGTTTTAAATGAGAGGTGATATAGCCTATAAATCATTTGAATCACCTTGTTACTTGCTTTTAAGTACCTGAATCTGTTATGAAGTAGTAAATTGAAGAAAGCTCTTGGTAGATACATGTTTTTTCTTTACAACCTTATTTTCAAAGGTCTAAGATGATCATTAATGACAAATTCCAGAACTGTCCAGATCTATCTCAAAGGACAAAGTACAATAGGCAAAATACACTTACCTACACTCTCATTAGACTCATAGAATTACCATACTTAATGTGAAGATTAAGAACAGAGAATAGGTTTTGAGGAACCCCCTGTATGAGGAAAACCTACAGTCACCTATGAAAGATGTTCCTGCCATAACAGGATGCCACCTGTAATAACAGAATGTTTATTAGCACACAAATAAGGGTTATAAATTATGTTGCTTATCTATGGAACGAAACAGAAGAGACAACTTATTAGCAAACAGATAAATTGTTTCACAAAATATCTGTGAGATGCTAGGTTTGGCAAAAAATAAAAAAAAATAAGCTTTTTATTTGCACAGAACAATGCCTTTATAATCTATTTAAAACAATATACTTGCCACTAGGTGGCTATTTCTGATCAGATCATTTTAGCATTTTAATTACATTTTTAATATCCTGGCTGAATAAACAAAGATAAATTACAAACCATGCACAATCCGCTGCTAGCTCAGGCACAGTCAGTAATAATATCAGCTTTTGTTTGTGCCTCCTCTAATTAGATTCTGAAGCCGAGGTTTTGTCAATCAATAATTTTAATTTTAGAATCGCCTTTTGATCTTACTCTTCATGTTTGTTTGGGGAAATGATCAGTAGGACAAAGCTGATAATTTATGCAGAAACAATCTCTCCACAGTGCTCCAAGCAAATCCTCCCATCCCTACCAGCCTGCAGACTGAGCCTGACACGGGTCTAATTAGCATGCAGATATGTGTCGCCTCATTGGCAATTCAAATTGCTTTTTTATAATGTACCTCAAATTGTGCTACTCAAACATTGTATTTGATTTCCAAAGCCCCCTGGGCATCCTATAATGTCTCCCTTCATCCTGGGTATGAGGCATTTATTGAACAATCTGCTGAAACTGGCTGTCTTTTTGAAAACACCCAAACACCCTATCTTGGAGACCAGCCTTGCTTCCTCTCTTCAAAGAGCACCGCCTTTTCCTGTGGATTCCTTGCGCCACATCTGTAGGGTTTGAGATGATAGGTTCTCTCATGAGGTGCTTCTCCCACGTGGTTGATCTATAGAAGGCTTCAGTGTTATGCCACTCATTTTTTAAGGGGAGGAGGGCTGGTGAGCACACATTAATATGCGGCACATAACCACATCCCTGAATGCCAGTCTTCCATTCTTCATTAAACAAAAATGACTGGATTGCAGAGCTTGATTTTCTCATTCCCCACTTACATAGACACACACTCTCAGGGTTGCTTTCTCAGCACACATGCACACATGCAACCTCATTCACAGTCACCTATGCACCTATCCAAGACAGCATACCACATGCCTTTGTCACTATTGAGTTATGTGTGAAAGTTGCCTGCTGCACACATGACAAATAACGGGCTTCCAGCCTACACTGGGGCTTTTTCTTTTTTCTTATCTTTCTTCCTTCTTTTTTTTTTTTTTTTTTTTTAACCATGCAGCAACATGTGGCAGAATCAATGGTGTACAGTTATTCAGCAATGTAATTCATTTCACTGGCTTTGGCTTCTAGCCAGATCTGCCATCTGTCTCCAGCTCTCCGTCTCCCCCTCTCTCCCTCTCCTTCTCTTTTGCTTGAATTTGTCCTACATTCTGTAATGTTACGTGCCTGCCATCCTTATCCTATGCCAGAGGTACACTGCCAGCCTCACCCCCTTTCCGGAGTGGAGTTCTCTGACTTCAGTGGCACTTGGAATATTCCACATCAATGCCATGGGAAGACAAGGGTAAGCAAAAATAAAAGGAGTAATGCAATAACAATTACTAGATTTATAATATTATGGAATCCAATTGCTCCTGCTTCTGCCTTTTATCCAAAGCCTGGGGACGGTTCTGCATCATCCAGGAAGTTTCCCTGCTTCGTTAGAATATCTTCGTTTTCTTTATCATACGCTGGCACACCACGCCAGTACACCACTCCATGGAATGCCTGCTGTTGGACACTAGCAGAGCTCTGCCACCAAGCAACCTCCTGCACTGGAAATCAGGCACTCCTCTAGGATCTTATGTGTGCTTGCTGTTTGAAGCTGCAGAAAAGTGAATAATCAATTAAGTATTGATTTCTTGTAAGATTTGGTAAATTTCAAAGGCAAGACAAAGAGGATGGCTTAAGGAAACACTGCAGGGACTTGGCGTAAATTAGACAACTAACGGAGATGCAGAATAAAATAACACCTCAAGTGAAGATTTCCTTGGAAGAATTAGCACTAGCTATTGGAAGACAATGGTGGATTTAATCAAAACAGCAGGCATGCAAGAATTTCACCCGTGAACCAGAAAAAGGAGTTAATTATAACCACCTTTTTAATGGAGCTAATTTGACTGAATGGATGCAAATGTGCTTTACTTATGGATGAAGAAACAAGCCTTTCAGCATGATCTTGGGATCATCTTATCTGCTAAGCATTGCAGCTCCTGTGCCCTTCCACACATTTTATTTCCAGAGAAGGTATTTATATGTAAACAACAGCTAACCATGCAAAAGATTCATCGGGACAATAGACTATGGTATATGAGCTATAATCATCACTTACAGCCTCTCAGAATCTCCTCTAATTTGGGGCTTTTGCAATCTTTGCATGCAGCGAATGATGGTAATAAATGAAAGGTGATGGACTGTTGTGATTTTTTCAATGTATATTTTATAAATTTTAGCTTTTTTAAGATGTCAATTCTGGATTATATGGCAATAAATCTATAATGAAAGGAAGGGGATTGTTGGGTGGAGTGGTATTAGGCATTTGCTGTCTTGTTAGAGTTTGGAATGTGTAGGTCCCTCTAACCCATGAGCTCTTTAATTATAAAAGAAGCATAAAAATGTTGACAATTGGAGGATTGGTCTTATAATGGCAACAATGTGTTATAATCAGTAAGAGAAGTGTTTTTCCTCTCTGGGTGAATGTTCTTGACTGGTTAACTCCTCTGTTGCTGAGGAGGAGTAAATAGCTTAGAACTAGCAACCAGAAGGGTCTGCGGTGACAATGTGTTGTGCCTGGACATCTTTACAGCTGGATGTCTGTTAAACATTTGCTTCCATTTCTAGTATTTCACTTTCTATTTTCCTTCTTTTCATCCTTTCTGTCTTTCAATCTATATTCTCTGAGCAACCATAGGAACCAAGTTACATTAAGCTTCAACAAAAAGACCTTGTAAGAATAATGAATCCTCATTTGCATAGACATTTGTATTCAGATTTGCCAGGCTATAAACTTGGCAGATCAAGCGGAATATTAAGTAGAGATTTCCTGGTAAATTGTGGCTCTTGAAATTGCTAAGTATTCTCTCCCCCTGCTTTCCCCCTCCTCTGTCGCGGCAGGTGAAGTCTTCTTATGAAGTAGATTGGCTCCTTCATTTTTCAGTACATGATGTCAGTCCCAAGCATTAGCAGGTATTCTAGTTGAAGGTACAATATGAACTGTGACTCAAACATTATCTCTCGTGGCCAGAGATAAGAGTGTTTTTAAAATAGAGAACGTGGTGGGATATTTAATCATTTTATATACATATACATACACATATACATATACATATACATATATATTTGAATCCTTTCTGGTATGTTCAAAAAGTTGGAATATGTCTTTTAAATCTCCTAAGGGATATAGGAGAACGAAGGCAGCTCTTTATTCTGTAGATTGAATTGTGCCCTTGAGAGTTATCCTTGCTGGCCTGCTCCTGCCATTCTTGAAATGTTTGAAATGCCTTATTACAGTAAGTCATGGATGGAATTGTGTAATTCTTCATTTGCTTGGTTCTGAAACAAAATGAATAGGAATTATTATGGCTACTTCTAATAAACTAGAAATATGTCGTGCAAGGTCATGTCTATATGACAGCAAATAATGAAGGAAAAATGTTGATTTCCATGTTCAGTCCACTCTGTTTAGTGCCAAGCAAGTGAGTAATTGGGAACATCTGTACAGGACTTAATTTTTCATACATGATCACAATATTTCAGAATCTTGTGAACAGAGTATAAATTGAGAACCTGTTAACAAACTCTCACTTCTTGAGACCTTTTTATCCCCTGAAGATACTCATCACTGTGGGAAAACTAATAACACATGTTAAGGAGTTCAGTCTTGCAACAATCTTCCAAAGATACTTTATCAATGGTTTTTCTCTTGAATTCTATTGTCAAAACCATGCATAATATAAATGATGATATGCAGACTGGGTTTGTCATACAGAGATTCCTTTGTGGTATGTGGTAAGGAATTTCAAATTTGCTGAAAATACCCTAAGCTACTGATGTAAATAGCTATTACTTGAAGTACAGGTAAAGTTCACTTATATATGGGAAAAATAAGAGAATATGTACTAAAGGATATTAGATGTTTTGTGAGATTGAAGACATGCATCATAAAATATTGTGACTGAAAAACTAGAACAATCTCCAAAAGCTTGTAAAGATATTTCTAAGAATTATTAGTATCATGTGTACTAAGTAACATTCATTACAACACATAATATTCTAAAGTAAGTTTTAGTTATTCTTCATAGGCTAACTAGTTTATCATCCAGAAAGAAATAATATAAATCATGACTTTGGGATAAATTAGATATCTGTATTCCAAAATCTTGCTATTAGTGAAAATAGTTGATTTGATATTTTTAGATAATCATTCCCATATTGAAAAAATAATACTTACATCACTAACTGGCAAAAAATATGTAAGATACACTGTTTTATGAGAAAGTAGAAGTTTAATTATTGTCATCAAGTAGTATGCATAGTAATTGTAGATTCAACTAGACAACATTTGAATGGGCTTCTCCTCCAGAGGCCTTAATGCGCACAAGCTGTAAAGATTGAGAACCATCAATATCACAACAGAGTGCAAGCAAAGGCTACAGCCTATCACACCAAACAAAACATCAATCTGTCTTTTTATGAAAATATATGGTATCTCTCATATAGATTGTAATTTTCATTTAATATACTGCAAATGGTATATTTACTAATGTAGAAGAGATTGTGTACACTATTAAAAGTAATAATAGTTTCAATTCCATTCAAGAATATATACATTCAGTATATATTCAAATACCATTAGGAAGGAACACATTCATATTTATACTTTTCTTCAGCACTGCCTATCAATTTGAATCTGTCTTCTCGAAGAAATACTAATAATTCAGTTGATGATGTCTGTGCATGTATTTATAATGCAGTTTTGGAAATCAGCCACTGATGATCTCTATCAAGAAGAATGACTATGCCATCCTCTCATTTACCTTCTGAACAACAAAAGTGAAAAGTCTTTCCAAAATCATAGTGGGTTTTTCAATATCAACACAGAAAAGTAAGTGTCTCTTAGGTAATGGTTTTAATAGGTATGAATTATTTCCTCATCTTTCTGTGTAGGGATACAAGTGGATCTATACAGAGTTTCTCAACCTGTAGGATATGGCCCTTTCAAACTGCATATAATTGTCAAGGTTTTCCTACCATAGCCAAGCAACCTATACTCTCTCAGTACCAAGGTGTTTTACACAGACATGATGCCCAAGGGAGTGGAGTAGATGCCAGGCCAAGCTACATGCTTTGTGGGTAGTTTAGAGTAGCAGAACCTGCCTTTATTATCCTGAGAACTGGGTTTTGCTGTATATAAAATCAACAGTGTTACAGTGGTCATTTATAAGAGGGTGCCTGCAGACTTTGAGCTACTCAAGAAGCACTCAAAAATGGTGACACTTGTGTTATGGTCCTCAGAAGCCACAGGCCTTCAAACCATAACCTTCAGAGTCAGCTCAAGACTGAACTTCTACTGAGAAGGAAATAATAACAGAGTTGGTTAAATCTTCTTCATCTTCTTCTGAAATAATAAAGGTGATTTCAAAAAGAACTTCTAATTATTAAAAAATCCTAAGAAATACATGAAGGTTTTCTGTAATCTATAAGAAAATAAAGATAGATAAAAGACAGGTGATGTATGATAAAAAAACAAATGAGTAGATAATAGACAGATAAATTATAAACATTGAATTTCAAAATAAGTATTTTTCTCTGATTGAAAAAATGTCATTTTTGCTTAGGAAATATGAAAAATTTATAACTTCAAGTTCACTTAAAAATAGAAACTATCATATGACTCGATGTCATGTGTGATGATATACCCAGTCTAAAATATGTTTTGCCTATACAAATATGGATGTTTGATATAGGTAGTGATCATAAAGGAAATATAGTGAGTGGAAAACAAAACCACCCAATTGGGAAGGATCAAAAATAGAAAATCTCACCTCTGGCGTCATTTGATTTTCTCTTTTCTCAACTTAAAATCAAGTTTCAATTGTTATGTTTACTACTCAGTCTCCTTTAATTCTATCTAATTCCCAGTACAGGTCATTCCAGAAGTGGATGCAATCACAGAGGTTGTTTGAAAGATTTTGCTAAAATCAGGGAAGAACATACAATATCTTGTGATGTTTAAAATGACATAATTAAATGAAACTATGGTGCATTTGATATTCTAGCTGAGTCTACTTGATATTGCTATTATTTAAAAGTAACTGTTAAGAAAATTATATCTATTGTATTTTGCCAAATGTTTCTTTAAAAATATTAAAAAATAATTCAAATAGTGTTTTAGAACATAGAAATTCTGGTTCTCTTAAAACCTGACCAGCATAAAAAAAAATATTAAATAACAAGATGACAACAGCAAACATTGCTAGTTTGATTTCAGAACAATTGTCACTTTCAAATTAAACTATAGTTTTTTTCAAAATATTTCAAATATTCAGACATAAGGTCACATTACTACTCCCATTTTCTCCTCCAAAGACTCACCCATATTCAATTAAAATTGTCTGTCAGTAAAATCTCTACAGATTGGCTTCCCTGTTATAATCTGGGCATTCTGGTGTCTATAGACAAGCACCATCACTTTACTGAGGAAACTTGTAGATGGCTTGTTAATCTAGAAAACAAATTTTCTAGCCTGTTTTTCTTTCTTTCTTTTGTTCCTTTTTCTTTCTTTCTTTCTTTCTTTCTTTCTTTCTTCTTTCTTTCTTTCTTTTTAGTTTTTATTTTTATTTTTAAAACAGGTTTGGATGTTGTTAATAAATTTTAACAGCAGGAAATAAAGGTGTTAGGAAGAAAATGAGACTCTCCCAAGAATGTGAGTATGGGTTTCTTAGAGCCTTCGATTTTTCTAACAAGCTAATTAAGGGTCCAGGACATTTAGTTGAGTGGACAGTGACAATTGCAAAGATATGTGAAGGGCTTTCTACCCTAAAATTAAAAAGACTATTCAAATAACTTCCTAGTTTCTTCTGGTGATTCTGTTGTCACTCAGCTGACAGTTTTATACTTCAACAAATACCTGTTCCTCATTGCTTAATCAACTGCTTTACATATAAATACCACCTTCACTAGATTTTACATTAAACATCCATTTTCGATAGAAAAATATCAGCAACCATCGACTTTATTCCAATGGCCATGAGGTCAGTTAAATACTTTATTCAATTATTCTTCCAACACAGTATCACTAAGCACTTTTCTGTGCTTAGCACATAGGTATAGAAGGTGAACCAAAGTACAAAATGGGGAAATCTACTCAAGAAAAAAACTTGCAATCAAATACTCTGTCAATTATCATGGGCAAATGAAGATAATTATAGCATTCAAATCGCAATTTGAAATATTACTTAAATACATCAACATAAACAGTGAAATATCTTAATTATAATATCAAAAAAGAAATAAGGGTTTTTGCTACACATTTGTTGATTTCTTAAATATATATTTTAATTATAAGACACTGGACTCTGTTCTGTTGGTAAACTGAGTCTTAGAATACATTATTTAGATTAGGAAGAAAATTTATTTTGTCTACACATATTTAATTGGAAAAATAAAAAAAACAGTTAGTAGATTTTTAAGTTAATTATAAAAATGTTTTCATATACATCAGATGACAACCAGTAGCAGTTTTATAGGAGCTACATGCTTTGTGGAATTTGAAGCCAAATCAATTTTCCCTTATGATTAAAAAATCTATTATTGATTGTGCATTTTAATAGATACTTGACTTGTGCATAATCTCAAAGCATCACAAATTAGTCTTCTAGAAAATATTGGCTCTCTGAGCCACGTGCATCTTCCAAATTCTACACATTTCACATGAAATGTGAAAAATACAGTCATATTAACTAATGTTATTCTTTTATCACACATGTTTTTACTTATTAGGAATCTTTGCTCACTTCCACTTAACAGGTTAGTTATCCCAGATATCAAATTGGCTTCTCTGCAAAATAGGCTATTTCAGCTGAGGCACAATTACAGGACTGCTTTACTCCGAAGTCACCAAGATGATCTGTATTTTACCAAATTAATAGAATCAAGTACAGTTTATATACATTTTGTTTAACATGCAGAGTTTTTAAAAGACAGTTAACTAAGAAAAACTGGACCAAAATCCATTGAATAATTAATTGCTTCTTCAAGAATCCTAGATTCCTGTGTGTATGTGTATGTGAAAATATAGCATATTTGCTAAATATGAGGAATTGTATGGTTTCTAGTAGTGGTGTATGCTTGCTTCCCTCAGGTTCAGAGACAGATTTCGATGATTTCTGGACTAAATAAAAATGTCTGCCAAAAAAAAAAAAAAAACCCAGCTGATAAAAGTAGCATTATGAAAATAGTTTGGCCTTAAGAACTAGATGAAAGAATGCAGTATTCCTTTAAGGGCTGGGCCATGATCTGAAAGTCACTAATTTTGAGAAGCCTAAAGCAAAGCCATATCATTCTCTGATATTCATATCAAGTAAAGTACAACAAGAATCACCGTGATAACCCCGCATTTCTGAACAATATTGCAAATCATTATATGTTTCTGTCAAGAATGTATATAGTGTTCTTTGGTACATATCTTCATTGAAAACCATATGTGCATACATATATATGAATATATGTACATATATACATATATACACATACATATATATGAAGGTATGTATATATATATATATATATATATATATATATGTGTGTGTGTGTGAAAGAGATACATATCTATGAAGGTGTGTATATGTATGTGAG
This sequence comes from Rhynchomys soricoides, assembly GCA_019843965.1. Classification (NCBI taxonomy): domain Eukaryota; kingdom Metazoa; phylum Chordata; class Mammalia; order Rodentia; family Muridae; genus Rhynchomys; species Rhynchomys soricoides. The sequence continues at coordinate 4,073,947 of JADRCH010000305.1, read as the reverse complement.
AGATATATATACTTCTCTCAATACACACACACACATATATATATATAGAGAGAGAGAGAGACAGAGAGAGAGAGAGAGACAGAATATATACACAGTTTAATTTTTTAATAATCCAATATGCTGTCTCTTTTTTTGGAACAGAGAAAGTTGCAGGAGATTTAGCAAGTTGTCCAGGGTCACAAGAATAGTAAATGACAGAATCCAGATTTATATCCAAATTTGCTGATATGCATAGGACTCAATGAACTGTAGTTATTCAGTACATCTCTTTTATAGCTGTCTATGATTTAAGGAATAATGAACAAGTATTTTAACATCAGCATCTTAGCAAGTTTCTTCTTATGCACTTTCAGAACATCATATGCATATGTATAAATCACATATCAATTCCAAGTACTTTGGCATGAGGTCTTCTTTCATATAAATTTCATCAGAACCTCAAACTGCCCTATAGTTATAGGCTGTCTATCAACACGCTTAGTTAGTTTCCTTAACTGCAATATTGATTGAAAGCTGATTTCATCATTTTATTATCCAAATTTTTCACTGACTATTTCATGGTCTAGTTATTTCAACCTTCACAATGCACTCTTCAATTAAGTTTTGTGACCTAACTACATAGAAATCACCTGCAATTCCACTGACCAAAAGGGAATTATATAAATTTTAGGTTGTCCAAATGTACAGGACTAAGAAGTTTAATAAATAATTTTTAAATGATATAAGTGCTGTTGCATAATATATTCTTATTCTATACATTGCCATATTAATTTTTAATTCAAAAATGATCACATCACTATCTGAAGCCCCTTGATTTTGTTCTGATGACAAATTAGCTGTGAAAGTCAAGGAAACAATGTAATTTTCTTTTTCATTTTATGGCAGATTCTTATTACGTGACTTCTGATTTCCTTTTTGATTTTAATATTGTATATTTAATATACAAATAAAACACCTCCTTCTTATGGCTTTTATGTAAATTTTTAAATTAATAAGTTCAATTTCCATAAAAATCTTACTTCATATTTCTAATTTCATATTCATATAAAATCAAATCCACTCTGTAAATTTTTTTTTGTTTTTTGTTTTTTCGAGACAGGGTTTCTCTATATAGCCCTGGCTGTCCTGGAACTCACTTTGTAGACCAGGCTGGCCTCAAACTCCAAAATCCTCCTGTTTCTGCCTCCAAAGTGCACCACTTAAAGGCGTGCACCACTACTGACCAGCTCCACTGTGTAAATTTACATATAATATTTATGTGGAAATTCCTGTTATATCTACTGAATAAAATTCTTTAAATATGTTATATAATGACTGTGGTTAAAGCCTGTTTTCTGTTAGTAAACAAAAACTATTTTTATACTTAAGTTATGATAATGTTAAAGTAAGGTAGATAAAGCTTGACTCTTTCTTCTAATAGTGAAGTACCACAAAAATATTAACAGGAACTCCATAAGAAACAAAATTATCATGGAGGGAAGGAAGAAAGCAAGGTTTTGTGTTCTTTTTAATTTTGCATTAATTGACGTTATAGAAGCAGAGGGTTTCAGAGTCACAAATGGAATTAGCCTATACAGAAATGTGTTCATTTCTTCTGTGATGGAACAGCAAATTACAAGCATTGAAACCCTTTTTCCACAGGTTTGAACTTCACATTATTTTAACATTTGATATAATAATCTAAAATATTTATCAGGATCAGATAAAAAAATTGGGTAGGATCAACACAATAATGTAAATTAATGCATCCTATTAGTACTGAGAGTATGTTTTTACATCAGACCCCATATTGAAGCAGAATTTGGTAAATGCAAATTTTACCAATGTTGAGATGTGGTTCATCTGTTTTTCAAATCTCCATGAAAAGAATAAATCAAAGTGTCACTGAATTACTACTGGATATTTGGATAGCATCTTCATGATCAACCTATTGTTTTGCCTCCAACACAGTTTAATCCACGTTTTCAAGGATGAAAATTAACTACTTAAGAAAAAACTACTATACAATAAGAAATTAAAAGTCTTGGAGAAGGCTAGGTGGAAGATTACTAAGCTGTTAAGCTGGAGTACATCATTATCAATCACACAAAAGGGAAATTTTGAAAATGAGAATGGCATCTTATTCACTGTAGAGCAATGTAGAGACATAGCTAATGGAAACTGTAAATATGAGGCATTTGTATTCACTATTTAAATGGTATGCATAAATATGTGTACATCACCAACAATGTGGAAGCCAATAATCATCATGATTGGTTACTATTAGAGAGTTGTTTAAATAAAATATTGTACATCAACACAACATAAAATAAATTGTGATTATATAATACTGTTTTATGTGACACATATATTATATAGCTATTGAGAGTGACTTCCAGATATAAAGGAAAGGCAAGATACAGAGAATGCATATTACACACTTCTGTGTGTACATGGATATGTATTTTATTTCAATATGTAAAAAAAAAGGAAAGAATCAAAGGCATAACTGCTCACTTAAAAGTAAAGTCCATTTCACTTCTGCCACTTTTGACAAATTTTAACAAAAGCATACCATTGTTAAACCAGAAGATAGTTTAGTTAATGTAAAACAATGATTTATAGATTTGTATGGCATACTTTTGATATTCTAGTCATGAAAATCAAAATTACTGTATGATCAATTTACTGTCATGGCTTATGTGGCATAAAACTGTAGAATGGTCATTTCATATTGCAAGCTATGAATGTATTAATTTCAGATAAACAGTCTAAAGTTGTTGCTGGCAGGATTACCAGATAAAATGCCATATGGTTATTTGCTGACTCCCTCAGAAGTAAAAGGTTATATTATTCATTCAATGTCAGATATTAAGATATTTGTCTGTAGTCAGAGTTTATTGCTGTTTAAGTAAAATGCATTGCTGTTTAAAATGAAATTTTATATAGTATTTTGGAGTTGTATAAATATAAGAAATTGTTACAGATATTAAAGTATAAGATTTTTAGATACTAATGATAAGGAAGGAGGGGTGGATAAAGCTCAATAATAACTAACTAGCGTGAGAGCTAGGATTCTACTGCTATTATCACAAAACTCTAAGTAGTTAATAACATTTCAATTTAGTTAACATATATTATGGATCCACCATCATATTACAAACAAATAAGTTCCACCACCCGTTCCACTGATCAGTCCTCATACATATTCCTGAAAGGCCAGTCAGTTTTGGTTTTATTCCTTCTTGTCCATGACCTTGGTGCTCATGGTCCTAAAATGTCCTCAGAAAATTTATTCTACTGTTTTTACTGCTTCGCCTACTTTTCAATCTCTGTCAAAATCAAGAAAACACTTTAAAGAATGTCTTATCTTTTTGAAATGTGTGTTCCTGTCATTGTTCCAAGTAGATAAACTGGGATACTATGCAGGCCGAGCAAACTTCTTTCACAGAGTTATATGTATGAAGCTTGGTCTGCAGTATAGATTTTGAAACAAGAATTTATCTGTAGCTCATTTGAACTTGGGACTCTGTGTAAACCATGATGGCTTCAAACTCATGGCTTGGCCTGAGTGATGGGATTACAGACATGTGTTTCCACAGGTAGCAAATATTCACTCTTTAATAGCTACATATATCAGAGCAACCTACCTGTGTGTGTCCATAAAGAATATATCCAGTAGAGTCTGATAGACAGCTGGGTTAATACTGTCAGAGAGCATAAACTCTTTGTAGATTAAAGTCCACTCTATGTAGACTCTAACCAAAGACAATAAGTAAATAAATAAATAAATAAATAAATAAATAAATAAATCCACCATCAACAAAAAAGACTCTTTATTAAACTCAGCAAATAACCTACGTTTAATTTGAAAAATAGTTCCTAAAGCAATCCCCACCATATTACTTAATTGATAAAAATTAAATTCTATAGCTTTATTTAATATTTCCATTTTATTTTTAATTCTTTAGTTGTTCCCACACGACTTATATCTCAAGTTTCTCAAGAGTTATGTAATCTGAGAAACATAGTCTGTATTTATACTTTAGTAGATCTGCTATGTTCCTGATGATTCTCATAATTTTACAAAATGACAATTATTACACTTTGCATCTGTGCAATGTCATTCTAAACTACATTTGAACAGTTGGGCTCTCTTGTAATTGATATTTATTTAATAATCATTGCATATTAATTTTTTAACCAAAATCACTTTGGTTGGTATTGTGACTTTGGTCTATGGACAGTTAGTCTTTAGTTTACTGATACTTAGACAATGGTCTATGAGTTTGATACTATTGTATGCCACCTTCAATGAGCAAGTCCTCCTAACCTTTCAAATATTTACATTTAAAGCTCTCCCAGTTTGGTTCTATTTTATGATTCCCATTGATCGGTGGTAAAATGAAATGATAAATACATTATAATGAGTTATCTATATAAAGCCTTGCAAACATTTGTTTACTTTTTATGTTAAAATGCTTTTACAATATGCTTTTGTGGAAGAGGGTAAAAATTAGGTAAAATTTTTCCAAAAATATAAAAATTTTAGCTATTCTAATGCAGGTGTATAATATTATTTTATGATTCTATGATAAACCAAATTTGGGAACTCATAAATTAATCACATCTGGGAAAGTTGGCATAATAATAATGATGATTAATAATAACAATAATAGTAGTTAACAGGTTAAAAAATCACCTATTACAATCAAAGAATTGTTCTAAAAATTTTACATTTTTTAGGTTTTAATTCATGTCTCAACTTACTGATAACTCTTGATAAAGAAACTGAAATATGGATGAGTTGAAAGATGTCTTCAGTGACGTGTTCCAGGCCTTCATGTTTGAGATAACATTGGAAGCCCTCCAGAGATTTTAGTCCTAATTACTGCATTAGCATCCAACCAGTATGTGACTTCTTAGCCACGATTTTATGTACTGACATTAAAAGTGTGTGTTTGTGTGTGTGTGTGTGTATGTGTGTGTGTGTTTAGTTTCTTTAATTCTACTAATGACATATTTACCAATGCATTTGTACATTTAATAAAATTTTGAACTCTTGTACTTGGGAAAGTCTTAAGTCACAATAGAGTTCTATCTGTTTGTTTGGTATATAAGCTGACTACAATAACCATCTATTCTTTCCATTTTCCTTCTACTAAAGCCTAACCCCTCTCTTCTCTATAAATCTCTTAACATTCGTGTCTGTTCATTTTATTATGTGGCCCACTGTGTTTAATCAGTTCTCTCTGTGTAACAATGGATATAGATCATGGCTGGATCATCAATGGGCACACATGAACAACATGGTTTCCCCCTTTGCAGGATCTTTCAACAGTTACTAATGGTGTAGTAGTAAAGATTAGGGCTCCATGATCCCCATGTCCATCTGTGACTGGTTCTTGAAAAGACGTTTTGTGAGAGATTTAGAGCCAGAAATGGCAATTGTTGTGATACCATGATGCTAGTGGTTGTATTTTTTCTACAGAATACCATTTCCCAGATTCTGTCCCTACATTTTTGCTCTAATATATTTCTTACTCCTTCATCGCAATACTCCACAAGTCTTAGAAGTGATGGTGTAAATGTCTTCATGGCTGAACCTTCAACCATCACCTATTCTCAGAACCTTTGGCAGATATAAGTCTCTAATTTTAACATTGTCTCTGCCAAAAAGAAGCTTCTTTGATTAATTCTCAGGGTAACTTTTGTGTGTGATATAAAGAAAGAGGTATAAGGACAGTTTGATTGCTGTATTAGTTTAGTTAAATAATAGTAGTTAGTTTTAAACTTGAGCCTATATTATCTTCAGGCAAAGGTTGTTATTCAGCTTTACAGAACCAGGCATGGGTTTTCTTGAAGTAGAAGCTTTCAAATGTATACACAACAGTCATGCCACATTTACACAAGTAAGTACATCTTGTTAGTTTTTTTTTAATTTGCAGTGAAAACAAATAGGTAAGATAATTAATTTTTTGCCCCCATCAGCTATTTGAAAGCTTTGTGACTGTTTCCAGCCTAGCTCAAATTTGCTTACCCTGTATCATTCTACCAAGGTTTTGGGTGTCTTTGATAATATAATCGTATTCTCTAGTAATTTTAATGGGATGTGGTAACCAAGATGTTGACCAAGAGTCTCTATTGTTTTAAGAATTTCTGGGGCCATCCTGACCAAGCTTGAGAAGGAATCCCACAGAGTAGCAGAATGCCAGGGCTGAGAGGTGGGAGTGGGTGGGTGGGTGAGCACCCTAATAGAAACAGGGGGGAGGGAGAATGGAATAAGAGGTTTCTCGAAGGGAATCCAGGAAAGGGAATAACATTTGAAATGTAAATAAATAAAATATCCAATAAAATAAAAAATATTTAATGTCTCACTGTTTCTAGTAGCAGAATTGTCTAATTATGCAAGAAAATATCCTTCAGTTTATCTTTTTAAATTTTCATTGTGTTATAAGATAGTACATTTCTATGTAATTCTTCAAGTACTCTTCATTCTGGTTAAACACACACACACCACCACCACCACGACCACCACCACCACCACCACGAACACCACCGCCACCCTTTTCTTCTCAATCCGCCCACTTCTTGCTTTGCGTAAACATTTGCAGCCCCAGTACTCCAACTCTTTGCTTCCTTTACCTTCACTGTACTGTCTAACCTCTCTGTTGCAATTCACTTACAAGTTTCATAATTTCTCTTCCTTCATAGCTGATATGATTCTTTTGTGCATATCTACCATATTTCATTATTCATTCTTCAGGTGACAGATAGTTAGGCTGTCTCCATTTGCTAGCAATTGCAAAAATAGCAGAGATGAGCATGAAGTGCAGATATCTCTACAGTATGATACAGAATCCTTGAGTATATGCCCAAAAGTTCAAAAGAGGCATATGATAGTTTCATTTATATTAGTTTTGTTGTTGTTTGTTTTGTTTTATTTTGCTTTTGGTCTTTTTTGAAAACCTCCAGACTTAATTTCAAAATGACTACCAGTTTATATTCCTGTCAAAATGTAACTGCTCCCCTTTTCTACATCTACACCAACATTTTTGTCGCTGCTATTCTTAATGATAGTTATTCTGGTGGAGTTAGATGGAATCTTAAAGTAGTGTTGATCATTACTTTCCTGATGACCAAAGATGTCTACCATTTTTATTTTAGATTTTATGATAATTATATTACTTCTCCCTTTTCTTTCTTACCTCAAATTCCTCCTATAGATCCCTCCTTGCTCTCTTTCAAATCTGTGACTATTTTTATTCATTGATGTTACATGCCTGAATACACATGCTTATCTTGCCATTTTAATTTGTCATTGTGTTTTCACAATAGTATACTCAATTTCTGATTCTTTGTTGATACTCTACTCCCACATACTCCCAGTTATGTATCTACTTCTTGTTTTCTTTTGTTGTTATTGTTTTGCTTTGATTTTGTTTTTGTTTTAAGAATAGAAAGAGGAAAAGAACATAAAGTTGGGTTAGAACAGAGGTGGGGCCAAACTTGAGAATTTGCTGGATAGGAAAAACATGATCAAAATATTTAATATAAAATTTTAACAAAACAATTTTTGTTATGTGTTTTCTTGTTAGTTTTTATTGATAGTTTATAAATGGTTTTTATTGTTAGTTATTTCTCTTTGTACTTCTACTTTGCCAACAACACCCTACTCAGTTTACCCCTTCTTATTGTATTATTCCCCTTTATCCTAATCATTGTCTCTGTGTTTTATCTTCCTACAAGGACATCTTTCTAAATTTCAACCTTCTCTATGTATCTATAATAGAACACATATATCTGAAGTTTCAAAGCTAACAACCAAAATTGAGAATGCATGTGATATTTATTTATTTTTTCTGTCTGGGTTACTTCATTCACAATGACTATTACCATTTATTTCAATTTATTTCAAATTGCATTGTTCTTAACACTAGACTATTCCATTATGCTAATTAACTAAATTTTCATTATTTACTAATCAGATGATTGATAAACATGCTATTTTCTTTTTCTGGTTATTGGGAACAAATGCACATAGATGAGCAGTTATCTCTGTAGTAGGATATAAAATCCTTTGGTATATGCACAAGAGTGGTATTCCTGGAGCATGTGGTAGAACTATTTTTACAATTTTGAGGAGTCTTTACACTGATTTCTATATAGGCTTCATCAATTTGTGAACATGAGATTTTTAAAAGACACACTTTAAATCGACAACATTGATTATAAATTTACACTGCTTTGGTCATACTGCCACTCGATAGTTGTCCAAAAACTAAAGGTGCACAATGGGCAAAGCATTTTATCTTTAATACTGAATCTGGTCAGGTTGAAATAATATAGGTAGAAGAATGATACCAAATCCTATCTCTCATTTCCTGACCCGCAAAAATCCTCAAGCATAAACAAATTGAAGACCCTTACCTGAATCTAGTAGAGGAGAACAGAGAGAATACACTTGACCTATGGACATAGTTAGGACTTTTTGAATAAAACTCTAATAGAGCATGCATTAATGAAACCAAAATGTTTCTGTATATACAAGATTACCATTATCTCAATGAAAAGGGAGTGTGTAGAATGGGAATCAAACATTACCAGCTATACATCTGACAGAAAGCTAGTATCTAGAATATAGAATTTTATTTTTTAAAAGAACTAATCATTAAGCAAACAAAGAATTTATTCGAAAAATAGAGTATGGATCTAAATAGTTATCAAAAGGTAAAATACAAATGAATGTGAAACTTTTTTTTCAACATCTTTAGCCATTAGGGTAATGTGAAGTAAGACTATTCTTGAAATTTTAACTTACTATAGTCAAATGGCTAAGATCAAAGAAACAAATGACAACAGATATTTTTAACATTTAATTACTACTTCTCAGAATAAATTGTGATAAATTTAAAGAAATAAATTTGTATTACTATTTGTTACTTCCTCTTCTATGTTGCCCACCAGTCCTCTACCCAGTTTCACATTTCCTGTTTCATTATGCCCCTTTATCCTAATCAATGCCTCTGTGTGTTATCTTCCTACCACTTACTCCAAGGGCACCTTTCTCAATTCCTGTCTTCTCTGGGAATCCTTAATGGAACACATATATCGGAAGGTGCAAAGGTAAAATCAACAACAACAACAACAACAACAAATAATAATAATAATAATAATAATAATAATAATAATTTATGTCTGCTTTTGTGGAAAGCGAGTTCCAGTTTTTATGCATTGATGAAGAGAAATTCTAGTCAGAGTATCTTGCCTCAGGAAAAAATAAGGGAAAAGAGAAAGGGGCCAAGAAAAGAAAGGCTGAGACTGTTCCTAAGTATTTCCAAAATCATTATATTCAGGTATATTTTCTGAACTTTACCACATACAAATAAGCATAGCCTAAATTTATTATGTATTGCACACTGACAAACATAGGTAACTAAATATAAATTTCAAAACCTCTTGGCTTTTAATATTAACCATGATGTTCCCATCCCAAAGGATTTGGGGCAAATCAAAATGTTAAATCAATCCGAGTAGAAAATTAACCATCAGGAATTTCTCTTTGGCTATTGTTTCTTACTTTTTAACTTTTTATTGATTTTTTTAATGAGTTTCACATCATGTACCCCATCTCACCCACCTCTCCATTTCCTTGTATCTACCCCTGCCCTTGCAACCTCCCCCCCTAAAAAAATACACACAAACAAACAAACAAAAAAGAAAAACAAAGCATAGAAAATATCTCATCATGGAAGCTGTAGTGTGTCACAATATGTCCCACACTATACCCCTCTGTTCACTTGCAAATATTTATTGCAGTGAGCCATTGTTTTTGGTCTGAGGTCTCTGACTTCTGTGATACCATCAATATTGGATCTTCACCAGGACTCCAGGTTATCCTGTTGCCTGTGTCATGATTCTGCAGGCAGTTTTGGGTCAATAGGATGAACCCTTTCATACACTGCAACAGTTTAAAGATGATGTAGATATTGGGATGGACCAACTCAAAACCCTAGATTTGGGCCTAGGTGGTTACTGAGCTCCTCAGCCCACCAGTTCTCCCTTACCCACACCTCCAAGGTGAGCTTGATACTGAGTGTTTCTTATATGCTAACTCAACTAACTTGGATTCTGTACTCAAACAAGAATAAATATGTCTTTTTATATAAAGCTACATAAATAATACTGTTTTCAATGTACTATATCTACTTTCTTCTTTTATCAGTAGTTTATACTGCTCTTTATAAGAATCTGCCTTATTCCTTTAAGGGTGCTTACTATTCCAGAACATTACCACATGTGTTTTAGCACATTGAAGTTATTCTTTACTGGTGGAATTTTTATTATTTCCACTCTTTCACTGTTAAACAGTAAAGATTCACTGAATACTAGTATGTTTTAATTATTTTGCACATATGTATATAGGTTTTTCTGTGTGTGTATAATATTGTATCTAGTAAATTTATTTCTAAAAATTTATATTGATAAGGATATGTATATACAGTAGGATATCTATCACAGAATTATATGCAATGGTGAATTATAAAAAACATGTCAAAATTAAATACAGAATTAATAAATTATGAAATTACTTGCAGACATTTCTATAAATAATTAAAATGTTATTTTTTGGCTAAAATTTTATAAGCCAATATTAACATCATCTTATTCTTTCACATTATAAATATGATTAAAATAAATTAAATCACTTTGTAAAAACATTAGGCAATTGGAAATTATTTCTGACAGATCAACTCTTACAGTTTTATAGGCCATTTTTTTCTCCTTTGTAATGACAAAAGAAAGTTGACTTCAGTCAAACTACCATACATAATCTAACCTCTTAAATGATATGTTTAATGTTACTTGTTTTGGGGAGACTTTGAAAACCTTCTTACTGTCACATTCAACTACAAATAAGTTGACAACTCTTGACTAAATTCAGAGAAAATAAATACTAGTCTTCTAAAATATACGAGAACATAAAATTCAACTACCTACAATTTTCTCCCTTAAATATATGTTAGCTTCATTCTGAGCAAAGAGCAACATTCCTTTGTGTTTCCCAAGGCCATTAAGACTCATCAGATACCTACAACACTTTCTGAAGTTACCCCATAAATATTTCTAGTTCTGTAATGATTATTTCTGTCAACAATTAAGTGTAGGACATTTTTCAGGACATTTTTAAGGTTATTAATAATTAAACCATAGATGTAGAAAATAAAGAACTCAAAGTATTAGCAACACATAAAATTGTACCAGTGAAATGTGGTAAAATTCTATAAAATTACAATCATTTCAACTAAAATCATTGTTTAAGAATGCTGTAGAAAACAATCCTTCAGTCTTTTCTATCCTTCTGAATGTGTCACTTACCAGAACTGTACCATATTTGTGTATTTTAAACATATATTATTATTATACTGCCTGCGATTTTTAGAGCATAGATGTTCAGAACTGAGAGTTCAACATGGTAGATTTGTCATTTGACTAGTAAGTGTCCTTCCTTATCTTTTATGATAACTTTTGATTGACAGTTGATTTTCTTCATGAGAATGGCTACTCTAGCTTGTTTCTTGAGACCATTTGCTTAGAAAACTGTTTTCCAACATTTTACTCTGAGGTAGTGTCTGTCTTTGTCACTGAGGTGCATTTCCTGTATGTAGCAAAATGCTGGGTCCTGTTTCTGTATCCAGTCTGTTAGTCTATGTTTTTTATTGGAGAATTGTGTCCATTGATGTTAAGAGATATTAAGGAAAAGTGATTGTTACTTCCTGTTATTTTGTTGTTTGAGATGGTATTATGTTTGTGTGGCTATCTTATTTTGCATTTGTTGAAAGATTACTTTCCTGCTTTTTCTAGGGTTTATTTTCCTTCCCTGTGTTGGTGTTTTCCATCTATTATCCATTGAAGGGCTAGATTTGTGGAAAGATATTGTGTAAATTTGGTTTTATCATGGAATTTCTTGTTTTCTCCATTTATGGTAATTGAGAGTTTTGCTGGATAAAGTAGCCTGGGCTGGCATTTGTATTCTTTTAGGGTCTGTATTATATCTGCCCAGGATCTTCTAACTTTCATAGTCTCTGGTGAAGTCTGGTGTGATTCTGATAGGTCTGCCTTTATGTTACTTGGCCATTTTCCCTTACTGCTTATAATATTCTTTCTGCATTTGGTGTTTTGATTATTATGTGATGGGAGGAATTTCTTTTCTGGTCCAATCAATTTAGAGTTCTGTAGGCTTCTTGTATGTTCATGGGCATCTATTTTTAGGTTAGGAAAATTTTCTTCTTTAATTTTGTTGATGACATTTACTGGCCCTTTAACTTGGGAATCTTCACTCTCTACTTAACCTATTATCCTAAGATTTGTCTTCTCATTGTAGCCTAGATTTCCTAGATGCTTTGGGTTAGGAACTTTTTGCATTTTACATTTTCTTTGTTGTGTCAATGTTTTCTATGGTATCTTCTGCACCTGAGATTCTCTTTTCTATCTCTTGTATTCTATTGGTGATGCTCACATCTCTGACTCCTGATTTCTTTCCTAGGTTTTCTAACTCCTGGGTTGTCTCCTTTTGTGATTTCTTTATTGATTTTATTTCCATTTTTAGATCCTGGATGGTTTTTTTTTTTCATTTCCTTTGCCTGTTTGGTTGTGTTTTCCTGTAGTTCTTTAAGGGATTATTTTGTTTCCTCTTTTAAGGGCTTTAACCTGTTTGCTTGTGTTCTCCTGTATTTCTGTAAGGGAGTTATTTGTGTCTTTCTTAACTTTTTCTATCATCATCTTGGAAAGTGATTTTAAGTCTGAATATTGCTTTTTCAGTCTTATGGTGGATCCAGGACTTGATATAATGGTAGAATTGGGTTCTGATGATGGAGATTAACCTTGGTTTCTGTTGTTTATGTGCTTGCCTCCTGCCATCCGTTATCTTTAGTGCTACCTGCACTCCCTATATCTGGAGCCTGTCCTTCCTGTAATCCTGGTTGTGTCAGAACTCCTCAGAGTTCAGCTGTCTCTGGGATATTGATTCTGGGATCCTGGGATCCTTAGATCCTGGGTGTGCCAGAGCTCCTGGGAGTCAAGCTGCCTCTGGGGCCCTGAGATCCTGGTGTAACCAAGCTCCTGGGATCCTGGAATCTTGAGATCCTGGGTGTGTTAGAGCACCTATGAGTGGAGCTTCCTCTGGGTGTTATGTAACTGGCTGAGGAGTTCATGCCCAAGGTCTACTCAGGGCACCAGCCTAGGCTAGAAGAAACCTGTGCCACTGGTCAGGCTGGTTTCCTACGTTCCTGGACCCCACTGGTCCCAGTTACTCGTGGAGTTAGGACAGATGTTATGTCTTCCTTCAATTAGGAATTTTTAAAAATGTACATATATAGGTACTCTTTCTTTTAAAATTTGAATCATAATCTGATAGGTATCATATAAAAAAAATTTAAAGAAAATACATGAAACTCTACCTGAGATTCAGATTGGGCAATCTAGATCCCATTTGGCACCCAGAGATAGCTTGACTCCCAGGAGTTCCTTCATAACCAGGCTCATAGGTGAGACCCTCTCCAAGACCTAGCCTACTTGGGACCACCACAGGGCTCATTGGATGCAAAACCTATCTCCTTTTTTGGTGCAAAACTGTGGCCAAAGTTTGGTACTCCACCCCCCTCCTGCCTTCGCCTACATCTAGAGACAACATGACTCCTATGAAGTCCATTACAAGGCTCACAGGAGGACAGGCTTCAGTCAGAGAGAGCAAGGAGAGTTAATACCAGAGATAACCAGATGGCCAGAGCAAGCACAAGAACATGAGCAACAGAAATTAATGCCACTTGGCACTATCAGAACAGAGTTCTTCCACCACAGCAAGGCCTGTATATAGTAACACACCTGAAAAGCAAGATTCTGACTGAAAATCCCATTTGATAAAGATGACAGAGGACCTTAAGGAGGACATAACTCCCTTAAAGAAATACAAGAAAACACAGGTAAACAGGTAGAAGCCCTTAAAGAGAAAACACATAAATCCCTCTTAAAAATAGAGGAAAACACAAACAGGTGAAGGAATTGAACCAAACTCTCCAGGATCTAAAAATTGAAATCACATATGGAAGCAACCCTGGTGATGGAAAACCTAGGAAAGAGATCAGTAGTTACAGATACAAGAGTAACCAACAGAATACAAAAGATAGAAGAGAGAATCTCAGGAGTAGAAAATACCATAGAAGATAACTGATACAACATTCAAAGAAAATACAAAGTACAGAAAATTCCTAACCCAAAATATCCAGGAAATTCAGGAACCAATGAAAAGAACAAACCTAGAAATAATAGGAATAGAAGAGAGTGAAGATTGCCAATCCAATTTAAAGGGCCAGAAAAAATCTTCAACAAAATTACAGAAAACTTCCCTAGCCTAAAGACAGAGGACCATAAACTGTACAAGAAACCTATACAACACCAAATAGATTGGTCCAGAAAAGAAATCTCTCCTTTCACATAATAATCAAAACACCAAATATACAGAACAAAGAAAAAATATTAAAAGCTGAAAGGAAAGAAGGCTAAGTAACATATAAAATCAGACCTATCAGAATTACACCAGACTTCTCAACAGAGACTCTAAAAGACAGAAGATCTTGGGCATATGTCATGCAGACACTAAAAAAACACAAATGCCTGCTCATGCCATGATACCCAGCAAAACTCTCAATCAACCTTGATTGAGAAACCAAAATATACCTTGACGAAACAATATCTAAATAATATCTTACACTAACCTAATCCTCTAGAGGATAATAGAAGGAAAACTCCAACCAAAGGAGGAAAACTACACCCAAGAAAATCCAAGAAATCAATCATCTCAAAACAAATCCCAAAGAAGAGAACAACAAAAATGTAATACCTGCTCTAACAACAAAAATAACAGGAATCAATAATCACTGTTTTTTCAGTATTTTTCATCATCAATGGACACAATTCCCCAATAAGAAAAGATATAGGCTAACAGACTGAATATGTAAACAGGACCCAGCACTTTGCTGAATACAAGAAACACACATCAATGAAAAAGACAGACATTACCTCAAAATAAAATGCTGAAAAAGTATTTCAAGCAAATGTTCCAAGAAACAAGCTGGAGTAGCATTTCTAATATCCAATAAAATAGACTTTCAACCAAAAGTTATCAAAAGTGATGGGGAAAGTCACTTCATACTCATCAAAGGTGAAATCCGACAAGATGATGTCTCAATTCCAAATATCTACACCCCAAATACAAGGGTACCCACATTTGTAAAAGAAGCATTACTAAAGCTCAAAACACACATAGAACTCACACAGTAATAGTGGGAAACTTCAACATGCCACTCTCACCAACGGACAGATCATGGAAGCAAAAACTAAATAGAGACACAGTGAAACTAAAAGAAGTAATGAAACAAATGGATTTAAAAGATATCTGCAGGACATTTTACTCTAAAACAAAAAACTATACCTTCTTTTCAGCACTTTATGATACCTTCTCCAAAATTGGCCATGTAATCAGATACAAAACAAGGTTGAACAGATACAAGAAAACTGAACTAATCCCGTGCATTTTATCAGAATATCACAGATTAAGGCTTGTCTTCAATTACAACAATAACAACAGAAAGCCCACACACTCATGGAAAGTGAACAACTATCTACTCAATGATAACTTGGTCAAAGAAGTAATAAAGAAATTAAAGACTTTATAGAATTTAACAAAAATAAAGGCACAGAATATCCAAATTTAAAAGACACAATAAACACAATGCTAAGAGGAAAATACATAGCATTGACTGCCTCCATAAAGAAATTGGAGAGATCCTACACTAGTAACTTAACAGAACATCTGAAATCTCTAGAACTAAAAGAAACAAACAATAGCAAGAGAAATAGAGGACATAAAATAACCAAACACAGGACTGAAATCAATCAATTTTTTAAAAAAGAGAAGTATACAAAGAATCAACAAAACTAAGAGCTGGTTCTTTCAATCAAAAAGATAAACAAACCCTTAATCAAACTAACTAATGGGCACCGAGACAGTATTTAAATTAACAAAATCAGAATTAAAAATGGAGACATAACAACAGAAACTGAGGAAATTAAAAAAAAAAATCATTAGTTCCTACCACAAAATCTTATGTACAATATAACTGGAAAACTCTAGATGAAATGGAAGAGTTTCCAGACAGATAACATGTACAAAAGTGAAATCTGGTCACGGTAAACTATCAAAACATTTCCATATCCTCTAAAAAAATATAATCAGTCATCAAAAGTCTCCCAACCAAAAAAAAGACCAGGACCAAATGACTTTAGTGCCAAATTCTATCAGACCTTCACAGAAGACCAATACTCCTCAAACTATTCCACAAAATAGAAATAGAGTAAACACTACCTAATTTGTTCATAAAGCAATAGTCACACTGATATCCACACAAAGACCCAGTAAATTAAGAGAATTTCAGACGAATTTCCCATATGAATATCAATGTAAAAACAATAAAATTTCAAAAACCAAATTCAAAAACACATGAAAATCATCATTCGCAGAGATCAAGTAGTCTTCATCCCAGGGATGCAGGGATAGTTTAATATAAGGAAATACATCAACATAAAGCACTATACAACCAAACTAACAGAAAAAAACAAACAAAAAAACAAACACAAGATTACCTCATTAAATGCCAAAAAAAGACCTTTAAAAAAATACAATACTCTTTCCTGTTAAAAAAAAACTTGGAAAGATAAGTAATTCAAGGTATAATCCTTATCATAATAAAAGCAATATCCATCAAACAAACAGCCAACAACTAAAATCAGGGACTACACAAGGCTGCCAATGGTCTCCCTATCTATTCAATATAGTACTTGAAGTTCTAGCTAGAGTGATTAGACAACAAAAGGATGTCAAAGGGATAAATTGGAAAGAAAGAAGTCAAGATACAATTATTTGCAATAGATATGATAGTATACATAAGCAACTCTAAAAATCTTACCAGAGAACTCCTACAGCTGATAAACAACTTCAGCAAAGTGGCTGGATATAAAATTAACTCAAATAAATCAGTATTCTTCCTCTACAAAAGGAATAAGTGGTGTGAAAGAAGAAATTAGGGAAACAAAACCATTCACAATAGTCAAAAATAATATAAAATATGTAGGGGTAATTCTAACTAATCAAGTGAAAGATCTGTAGGACAAGAACTTCAAGTCTCTGAAGAAAGAAATAGAAGACCTCAGAAGGTATAAAGATTCCTCCTGATCATGGATCAATAGAATTAACATATTGAAATTGGCCATCTTACTACAAGCAATCTATAGATTCAACAAAATCCCCATCAAAATTCCAACTCAATTCTTCTCGGAGATAGAAAATTTCTCAACCTCATTTGAAATATCAAAAAACCCAGGGCAGTGAAAACAATTCTCAACAAAAAGAGCTCTAGGGAATCACCATCCATGACCTCAAACTGTACTGCAAAGCAATAGTAATAAATAAAGTTTGGTATAGGTACAGAGAAGGCAAGTAGAACAATGGAATAAAATTGAAGACCCAGCAATAAACACACACAAACACACACACACACACACACACACACACACACACACACACCACTTATGGTCACTTGATCTTTGACAAACAGCCAAAATCATACAGTGGAAAAGAGAAACCATTTTTAACAGATGGTCCAGGTTGAAATAGAGAATGCTTGTAGAAGAATGAAAATTGATCCATTTGTATTTCCTTGTACAAAGCTCAAGTCCAAGTGGTTCTAGGACATACAAATAAAACCAGATATGCTGAATCTAATAAAGGAGAAAGTGGGAAAGAGCCTCTAACACATCAACACAGGGAAAATTATTTTGAACAAAGCACCAATGGCTCAGATTCTAAGATCAACAATTGACAAATGCAACCTTAAGAAACTGAAAACTTCTGTAAGGTAATGGACACTGTCAATATGGTAAAATGGCTACTTACAGATTGGAAAAATATCTTTACCATCCCAACATTCAAGACAGGGCTAATATACAAAATATACAAGGAACTCAAGAAGTTCAACTACAGAAAACCAAATAACACAATTCAAATGGGGTAAAGAATTAAACAAATAGTTCTCAACTGAGAAGTCTCAAATGGCCAAAAAACATTTAAAGAAATGTTGAACATCCTTACTCATCAGGTAATTGCAAGTGAAAATGACCCTGAGATTCCACTTTACACCAACCAGAATGGCTAAGTTAAAAAACTCGGGTGACAGCGGATGCTGGTGAAGACATGAAGAAAGTGTGGGATTGCAAGCTGGAACAACCACTTTGGAAATTAATATGGTGGTTCCTGTGAAAATTGGAAAAAAGTTCTACCTCAAGACCCATTCTATATGACTACTGGGCATATACTCAAAAGATGCCCAAACATTTAATAAGAACATATGCTCTACTATTTTAATAGAAACCATATTTATAATATCCAGAAGTTAGAAACAACTCAGATGTCCCTCAACAGACAAATGGATATAGAAAATGTGGTACATTTATACAATGGAATACTACACAGGTATTAAAAATGATGACTTCACAAATTCTACAAGCAAATAAACGCAACTAGAAAATATGATCCTGAGAGAAGTAACCCAGACCCCAAAACACATACATTGTATGTACACAGTAATAACTGGATATTAGTCAAAAAAACTAAGAATACCCATGATACAAATCATAGACCCTATAAAGCTTAACAAGAAATAAAGCCGAAGTGTGGATGCTTCAATCCTACTTAGAATGTGTAACAAAACAACCACAGGCAGCAGAGAGAGGGAGGAAAGTGTCTGAAATAGGGCAGGGAGAGGTGAAAGGGAGGCAGGTATGGGAAAAGGCAGAAGTCCAAAAGGTCAGGAAA
Source organism: Rhynchomys soricoides (assembly GCA_019843965.1). Classification (NCBI taxonomy): domain Eukaryota; kingdom Metazoa; phylum Chordata; class Mammalia; order Rodentia; family Muridae; genus Rhynchomys; species Rhynchomys soricoides. The sequence goes on along the minus strand of JADRCH010000305.1, from coordinate 4,055,040 downwards.
ATGAATACAAATATATACCAGTGGAGAGGGGATAGAAGAAACCACTAGAAAGTCCCAGAGGCCAGGGATGCAAGAGGCTCCCAGGACTTAATGGGGATGACATTAGCTGAAATTCCCAAAAGCGAGGAGATAGAAACTGAAGAGACCACCTCCAGTAGATAGACATGGCCCCCAGTTGAAGAATGTGGCCAGCCACATATCTCAAAATATTTAACCCCTAATTATTCCTGCTTAAAGTAAACACAGGGACACAAATGAGTAGAGACTGAAGGAAAGGCCACCCAGAGACTACCCTACTTTGGGATCCATCCCATCCGTAGACACAATCCCTAACAATACTGCTGATGTCAAGAAATGCATGCAGACAGGAGCCTGTTATATCTGTCCTCTGAGAGGCTCTGCAAGCACCTGCCTAAGATAGATGCACATACTCACAGACAACCATTGGACTGAGCCCAAGGACCCCCATGGAAGAGTTAAGAGAAGGGATAAAGCAGCTGAAGGGGATTGAAACCCCATAAGAAGAACAACAATATCAATTAACTGGACTCCTCAGAACCCCCAGGGACTAAACCACCAACTAATGAGTATACATTGACAGGTCCATAGCTCTTGCTAAATATGCAATAGAGAATTGCCTTATCTGGCATCAGTGGGGTGGGAGGCCCTTGGTCTAGTGAAGGCTTATTGCCCCAGCAAAGGTGGATGACAGAAGGGTGAGGCAGGAGTGGGTGGGTGGGTGGGGGAGCACTCTCATAAGGCAAAGGTGATGGAGGATGGGGAGGAGGATTTGCATAGGAGAGACCTGAAAGAAGGACAATATTTGAAATGGAAATAAATAAAATAATTATCTTTTTTAAAGAGAAAAGAAAATATTTGCAAATGTATCTCTAAATAAATTATGAATTAAAAAAAAGAAAAGATATACATAGAGTGGTCTTAACTAAACAAAATCAAACTATGGGGAGAAGACAAAACTTCCAGAAAATGATTGAAATTTCAAACATAAATATTTCAGTACTAGATTAAACTCAGTTAAAGGACAAATTAATGTTGGAACTTTTAATCTGAGAACTTGACATGTTGTAAAGAATGAAACTGCAAAAGAGTTCAGAGCTTAGGCAAAATAAGAACCCTCTGTACATAGTTAATATATAAAAGAATATGTAAATAAAAAATTCTGAAAAGGAAAAAAGTTCCTAAACAGAACACCAATAGCTTATGCTCTAAGATCAAGAATCAACAAATGGGACCTCATGAAATTGCAAAGCTACTGTAAGACAATGGACACAGTCAATAGGACAGAAGCGCAACCAACAGATAGGGAAAAGATCTTTACCAATCCTACATCCGAAAGAGGGCTAATATTCAATATATAAAAAGAACTCAAGAAGTCAGACTCCAGAGAACCAAATAACCCAATCAAAAAATGAGGAACAGACCTAAACAAAGAATTCTCAACTGAGGAAACTCGAAGGATTGAGAAGCACCTAAAGAAACGTTCAACAGGCTTAGTCATCAGGGAGATACAAATCAAAACTGCTCTGAGAATCCACCTCACACCAGTCAGAATAGCTAAGATCAAAAACTCAGGTGACAGCAGATGCTGTCAAGGATGTGAAGAAAGAGGAACATTCCTCCATTGCTGGTGGGAATGCAAGCTGATACAACCACTCTGGAAATCATTTTGGTGGACCCCCAGAAAAATGAACATAATACTACCCGAGGACCCAGTTATACCACTCCTGGACATATACCCAAAAGATGCTCCAGCATGTAATAAGGACACAGGCTCCACTATGTTCATAGCAGCCATATTTATAATAGCCAGAAGCTGGAAATAACCCAGATGTCCCTCAACAGAGGAATGGATACAGAAAATGTGGTACATTTACACAATGGAATACTACTCAGCTATTAAAAACAATGACTTCATTAAATTCACAGACAAATGGATGGAACTGGAAAATATCATCCCGAATGAGGTAACTCAGTCACAAAAGAACAAACATGGTATGTACTCACTAATAAGTGGATATTAGCCCAAAAGTATGGAAAACCCAAGATTCAATTCACAGCAACCATTGGACTGAGCATGGGTCCCAGATGGAGGAGTTGGAGAAGGGACTGAAGGAGCTTAGGGAGGTTGTAGCCCCATGGAGGGAGCAACAGTGTCAACTTGCCTGAACCCTGCCCAGGTGCTCCTAGAGACTGGACCACCAACTAAAGCATATACATGGAGGGACCCATGGAGCTGGCCACATTTTTAGAAGAGGAGGGGATAGTTGGCTATCAGTGGGAGGAGAAGCTCTTGGGCCTGAGGGTGTTAGATGCCTCAGTATAGGGGAATGCCAGGGAGGAAAGATAGACGTGGGTAGGTGGTTGGGGGAATACCCTATAGAGGCAGGGGATGGAGGAATGGGATAGGGACTTTCCAAAGGGGAAACCTGGAAAGGAGGAAGCATTTGAAATGTAAATAAAGTGTCAAAAAATAAAATAAATAAATAAAAATAAAATAAATAAAAACATCAATATCCAAGACAATATGCATCCTTTAGAATTCAGCCACCCTTTCTAAAAAAAAAAAAAAAAAAAAAAAGCCATTCTGTGCAGGAAAAAAAAAAAGAAGTCATAATTCACAAACTAGAAGAAACAAAGATAATCATATATCAAAAATGTACCAAACTGATATGATAGATTAATAAAAATACCAGCTCAGGCATACTGAGAAAAATTGATAATTAGATAGTTGGAAATACTCAAAATTAATCAGCATAAAAGAACTGATGAAAATTATAACAACAGATTTTCACTGTTAATTGTGGAGATAATGCTAGAAATTATGGTAGAAATAGATAGATAGATAGATAGATAGATAGATAGATAGATAGATAGATAGATGATAGATGATATATCACTGATAGATAGATTGGTGATAGCTGATAGACAGATGTTATATAGATTGATAGATGATAATGTATTTAATTAACCTAAAAGGAAGATGTGTGAGGCAACGCTGAGACTAAATCTGAAGATACATCAGAAGGCAGTAACAATATTGCCTTTAATTTTGAGGTGCTGTAAACATCAAATATTGACATAAAGGAGGGGAATGAAAACAATGATCATTTGATTTTTCTTGTTATATATTAAATACCAGAGATGTAGTACACGATGATGAATATTTTCTGAATGAATCACAGTTATAAAACTTCATGGTGAAAAGTCAAGATATACATGAATACCAACTGTATTTTTCTTAGTGTGAGAACACCATTCAGTAGGCTCCAGGATCACCCAGACCCAGCCAATGAACCTGGTATCTGAAGATGGCCATATTTTTTTTATAGTAAACCATGGAATGGAAACATTTTATTCTGCCTGAAGAACATGCTGTGACTACATAATCTGCTCCAGTCTCCAGGTGCCTTCCACTGCAAGCACCTACAACTTGAATGATGAATCATCTTGTGCACAGCAAAAGGTCTCAGAGCCATCCACCTTGTTCTGGGAAGAATGAACAATGGAAAGATCTTCATGGGAGGAAAAGCTCTGATATACTTCTCACATATATCTCGCTACTTGTAGTTTATGTTACCTGAGACATCATTTTACACAAGAGTCTTGTGCTGTGATTTAATTAATTTTCACACACTGATGTGAGAAGATGATTTAATCCCAAGAACCCGAGTGTTTAATACCCTCCTATGTTATGGCTATTCCATGGAAACTAATATAATATTTGGCCCTTTCCAAGCCATTTGGTAGAACAACTGTATATGTAAGTCATATGTATATTCAAAAAACATCTAAATTTTATGACTCTCATCACTACTGTGAGGTGTGCTGTGGTTAACATCTGGAGCACATACTCAATAATACTTTCAACCTGAATTTCTTGGTTCTGAACAAAACTGTGCATGTCCAACTTACTAACAGGGCATGAAACCTGATTTTGTCTGTTTGTCTCCCCTAACCATCCCCTACTCTGTAGTCTTCCTATTCATCCATTGCTATCTTCACTTACCACTTGTTCAACCTACCTTTTGCTTTTTTGATCGTCATTTGTACTAAATGGAAACAACCAACAGCCTATTCACAAAATAATAGAATGTCATTTAATACATGCCTAGAAAATGTGATAAAATTCTTTTACACTTGGTTCTATGAGACCTAGGTCTCATCTTGGGTAATATGTAACAGATCCTTGTTACTTTCATGGTCTACTAAAACTACATGACTCTAATTTTGTTAATCACTGTCCAGAGCTGTCATGTGACTTTAGATATGTTATTGTAGATTTTTTGTTTGCTTGTTTGTTTGTTTGTTTTTTGCTTTTTCGAGACAGGGTTTTATTGTAGATATTTTTATTGGAAGGCTATTATACATTATGCAACATGAGAAAATTACATAGGCAAAAATCCTTCAGGGTATTTCTGTATTGTAATACACTTAAGTACTTTTTGTAAGTTCTATCAACTCTTATGTTTTATTTTTTTTTCCTGCATATTCATGAAAGGCTAGTTTCAGCTTTGAATCTTTGATTCAATCTTTAGGAAAAACTGAGTTTTTTATTGTCACTAAAATTTTACCTTTCTTCTTATGTCATTTTCTTTCACTCATTTTGTTACAATTACATTTTTATAGGTGAGTTTTACTTTGGTGCATTACTGGAGCCACAAAAATCTAAATATTATAAGAAAAAGTATTTTAAATTGTACCTTACATGACAAAGATTAAAAGATTACCTAAAATAATTAAATCTTAGTTCATGCCAATATGTTGTTGTTGTTGCTGTTCAGAAAATGTGTGGAAACCACCATGATGCATTGCTGTCCCAGGTAAACTTATTTGCTCACTTATGTGAGTCTGTTTACTCACATACAGAAAAAAGTTAGCTCTGGGATACTCACTTAACCCTCAAGTTCCTGAGGTCATGTTAATCTAACAATCTACAAATATTTTTCAGAGACATGAATTATCCTGAATTAATGAACTTTGAGAAACAGGCAGTTCTACTTTGCCTTCTTAAATCCATAGTAAATGGAGTGTCAGCTGCTCCAATTTTAAGACCTCTTACTCATTTTTAGTTAGATGATGTAACTTTACACAAATGTCACAAAACGGTAATTTTTTTCTTCATGATTTGAAGTCATGGTGTGAGTTTAAAAACTCCTATAAATGGTTAGTATTTGGTCTGATCATCTTGTGTGATTGTCAACTTCTCCCTTACTGTCATCAATTTTTCCTAAAGAAAGTAATTCTGAATCATTAATATAACATGAAAATGTTATTTAAAAGAATATGTACATGATAATAACATTCATGTAATTATGAAAATAGGTGTATTCATATTTGCTCTATTAATAAGGATAAAACAGTGATATTTTATTTATCTCTTACACTATAAGTTGATTACATAAAATGAAGCTGGTGTTCCTAAACAAAGGTATAATTTTTGAAATACAAGATATTACATTCATGAACAAAAAAGAAACCTTTAAATAATTAAAGACCACATTGGTTAGGCAAGAAGCATATGGAAGCCAGACTATAAATTGCCTCAAATGAACCTTTGACTTCTGTGTCTGAAACAGCCTATTTTTATAAAGGGAAAAAAGTGTATTCTGTTGATTTTATTTCAATCATATGCTAGCTATTCACCTGGTGTCTAACTAAGAAGAAGAGAAGTTCACTTTGCCAAATCGCTGCCTAAAACCCTGGTAGGTTGTGGTTGCTCTGAGACTAAGAAATATACAAACATTTCCCCTCATCCACTACAGTTTCATATGTCAGGGCTCAAAGTGAATCCCTGCTCAGAAAATCACCACTCAGAGTACACAACACCCAGATGTCCTTAAGACAAAATCTTCTGCTTGACTCTCCACAAATTATTGTAAATCAAAGAGCAAACAAGCTGAAAAGTCAGAAGATCCTAGAAACTCGTTACTTGACTTTAGAAAAGAAAGTGGTATGTCAGTAATGTGGGTTAACCCAAGCAATGGATCTCTTTTCTTTATTTTTTCTTTAATTTTTTTTCTTTTGTGGGAAATTCTCAGAAGTTTAAACTGTAAAATGTAAAAGTATAAAATTGCCTTCATGACAAAATCACTTGTAAAATATGTTGATTTCTATATGGAATTCTAAATTTAAGAGACCCAAATTAATACTACTATAGGTAGAATTTCTCAGACTTCACAGACAGAAATATGTGATTAATTTATAGTGTCAAATTATTACCTATTTCACCGTTTGCCATCTTTATGTATACTACTACTTGATACACCTTTAGCTTCTACATATTCATGTGCTCATATATGCATCTGCATGTAAATAGATGTTTTATAATAATGGATGTTTTGTAAAGTCCACTCTCTTACATTATATGGAATTTTAGCTTAAAATTTCAGCTTGACCTAGTTTGTCATTTCTATGTTAAAACAACACATTGAAAAATAACATGAAGTGGAAGGGTTCACTCCATCTTACAGGCTGACTCCATCTTTCCTACAGGTTGACTCTCTCTTTTTTTTCCTTTTCTTTTTTAAAATTAGTTATTTTATTTATTTACATTTCAAAGGTTATCCACCTTCCTGGATTCCAGATTCCCCTCTGCAAATTCCCTGTCTCACCTGCTCTCCCTGATTCTTTGAGAGTGCTTCCCTACCCACTTACTCCTGCCTCACCGCCTTAGCACTTCCTTATGTTGGGGCATCAAGCCTCCACAGGACCAAGGGCCTCCCCTCTCTTTGGTGCCAGATAAGGCCATCCTCTGCTACATTTGACACTGGAGCCATGGGTCCCTTCTTGCATACTCCTTTGTTGGTGGTTTAGCCCTGGGAGCTCTGAGGGTCAGGTTGGTTGATATTGTTCTTCCTATGGGGTTGTAGACCCTTTCAGCTCCTTTAGTCCTTTCTCTAACTTCTCCATCAGTTCCTCAGAAAATTGGACATAGTATTACCTGAGGACTACCACTACTGGGCATATGTCCAAAAGATGCACCAACATATAACAAAGACACATGCTCCACTATGTTCATAGCAGCCTTAATTATAATAGCCAGAAGTTGAAAAGAACCCAGATTTCCTTCAACAGAGGAATGGATACAGAAAATGTGATACATTTACACAATGGAGTACTACTCAGCTATTAAAAACAATGATTTCATGAAATTCTTAGGCAAATGGATGAAACTAGAAAATATCATCCTGAGTGAGGTAACCCAATCACAAAAGAACACACATAGTATCCACTCATTGATAAGTGGGTATTAGCCCAAAAGCTCAGAATACCCAAGATACAATTCACTGACCATATGATGCCTAAGAAGAAGGAAGACCAAAATATGGATGCCTCAGTGTTTCTTAGAAGGAGGAACAAAATACTCACAGGAAAAACTATGGAAACAAAGTGTGGAGCAGAGACTTAAGTAAGGCCATCCAGAGACTGCCACAACTGGGTTCTAACCCATATACAGTCACCAAACCCAGACGGTATTGTGGATGCCAAGAAGTGCTTGCTGAAAGGAGCCTGATATAGCTATATCCTGAGAGGCTCTGCCAGAGCCTCACAAATACAGAGGCAGATGCTGGCAGCCAAATATTGGACTGACTCCACCTTTCTTATAGGCTGCAATCTACAATCCTGAAGCTCAGCAGGAACTCTTGACAGGAAAAGATGCAGTTTCTGAAGTAGAAGCCATGAAAGATCTCTGATCCCTGGCTTTCTCAACTTGTATTTGTCTACAACAAAGGACTATCTGCCCAAAGATGGAAATGCCCACAGTGACCTGAGCCCTCCTACACTAATCACTACTCAAGAAAATGTTCCGCAGATAGAATGACAATGAAAAAATCTTTCTTTTGATACTTTATTTACATTTCAAATGTTTCTCCCTTTCCAAATCTCCCCTTTGGAAAATCCCTAACCTCTCATCTTCCTCGACCTGCCTCTATGGGGGTATTCCACCACCCACCCACCCACCCACTCTCGTCTTCCCTCCTTGGCATTCTCCTATACTGGGGCAAGTAACATTTTCAGGACCAAGGGACTCTTCTTCCACTGATGGCTAACAAGATGCCACATATATGGCCAGCACCATGGGTCCCCCCATGTGCATTCTTTGGTTGGTGATCCAGTCTAAGGGAGCATCAGGAAGTCAGGCCAGTGGATACTGTTGCTCCCTCCATGAGGCTACAAACTCCCTCACCTCCTTCAGTTCTTTCTCCAACTCCTCCATCTGGGTCCTCACGCTCAGCCCAATGGTTGCTGTAAAGTGACTCTTGGGTATTTTGATCTTTTAGGATAATAACCATTATCAGTGAGTACATACCATGTTCATACTTTTGTGACTGAGTTAGCTCACTCAGGATGATGTTTTCAAGTTCCATCCATTTGCTTGCAAATGTCATGAAGTCATTGTTTTTAATAGTTAAGTACTATTCCATTGTGTAAATGTACCACATTTTCTGTATCCATTCCTCTGTGGAGGGACATCTGGGTTGTTTCCAGTTTCTGGCTATTATAAATATGGGTGCTATGAACATATTTCAGCATGTATCTTTATTACAAGTTGGAGCATCTTCTGGGTATATGCCCAGGAGTGGAATAGATGGGTCCTCAGGTAGTATTATGTTCATTTTTCTGAGGGTCCACCAAACTGAATTTCAGAGAGGTTTTATCAGATTATAATCCCACCAGCAATGGAGGAGTGTTCCTCTTTCTCCACATCCTCACCAACATCTGCTGTCACCTGAGTTTTTGAACTTAGCCATTCTGAATTCTGTGAGGTGGAATCACAAGGCAGTTTTGATTTGCATTACCCTGATGACTAAGTATGTTGAACATTTCCTTAGGTGCTTCTCAGCCCTACGAGTTTTCTCAGTTGAGAATTCTCTGTTTAGCTCTGTTTCCCATTTTTTGATAGGGTTATTTGGATCTCTGGGATCTAACTTCTTGAGTTCTTTGTATACATTGATATTAGCACTCTTTTGGACATAAAATTGGTAAAGATTTGTTCCCAATCTTTTGGTTGCTGTTTTGTCCTTACAGAAGCTTTGCAATTTCATGAGGTCCCATTTGTCGATTCTTGATCTTAGAGCATAAACCATTGATGTTCTGTTCAGGAACTTTTCCTGTGTCCCCATGTGTTTGAGATTTTCCCTACTTTCTCTTCTATTAGATTCAGTGTATCTGGTTTTATGTAGAGACCCTTGATCCACTTGGACTTGAGCTTTGTACATGGAGATAGGAATGGATCAGTTCACATTCTTCTACATATAGACTGCCAGTTGAACCAGCACAATTTGTTGAAAATGCTCGCTTTTTTCCAATTAGTTGGTTTTAGCTCCTTTGTCAAAGATCTAGTGGCCATAAGTGTGGGTTCACTTCTGGGTCTTCAATTTTATTCCATTGATCTAACTACCAGTTTCTGTACCAATACCATGCAGTTTTTTAACACTACTACTCTGTTGTACAGCTTGAGGTCAGGGATGCTGATTTACCCAGATGTCCTTTTATTGTTGGGAATAGTTATTTTCTATTCTTGGTTTTTTGTTATTCCACATGAATTTGAGAATTGCTCTTTCTAAGTCTATGAAGAATTGAGTTGGAATTTTGATGGGGTTTGCATTGAATGTGTAGATTGCTTTTGTCAAGACTGCTATTTTAACTATATTAATCCTGCCAATCAATGAGCATGGGAGGTCTTTCCATCTTCTGATGTCTTCTTTGATTTCTTTCTTCAGAGTGTTGAAGTTCTTGTCATACAGATCTTTCACATTTTTGGTTAGAGTCACACCAAGATACTTTATATTGTTTGTGACTATTGTGAAGGGTGTCATTTCCCTAATTTCTTTCTCAGCCTTTTTATCCACCCAGTATAGGAAGGCTACTGATTTCCTTAAGTTAATTATATGTCTGGCCACATTGCTGAAGTTGTTATCAGCTAGAGCAGATCTCTGGTGGAATTTTTCTAGTCATTTAAGTATAGCATCATATCATCTGCAAATAGTGATATTTTGATTCCTTCCTTTCCAATTTGTATCGCTTTGACCTCCTTTTGTTGTCTAATTGATCTAGCTAGAATTTCAAGTACTATATTGAATAGATAGGGAGAGAGAGGGCAGCCTTGTCTAGTCCCTGATGTTAGTGGGATTGTTTCAAGTTTCTCTCCATTTAGTTTGATATTGGCCACTGGTTTTCTGTATATTGCTTTTACTATGCTTAGGTATGCTCCATGAATTCCTGATCTTTCTAATACTTTTATCATGAGGGGATATTGAATTTTGTCAAATGCTTTTTTAGCATCTATTGAAATGAACATGTGGTTTTTTCCTTTGAGTTTGTTTATGTAGTAGATTACATTGATGAATATCCAGTGATTGAAGTATCCCTGCATCCCTGGTATGAAGCCTACTTAATCATGAGGAATTATCTTTTTGGTTTGATCTTGTATTCAGGTTGTGAGAATTTTATTGAGTATGTTTGCATCCATATTCATAAGGAAAATTGGTCTGAAGTTTTCTTTCTTTGTTGGGTCTTTGTGAGGTTTTGGTATCAGTGTAACTGTGGCTTCATGGAATGAATTGTGTAGTGTACCTTCTGTTTCTATTTTGTAGAATACTTTGAAGAGTACTGTTATTAGGTCTTCTTGAAGGACTAATAGAATTGTGCAATAAACCCATCTGTTCCTGGACTTTTTTTTTTTTTTTTTGATTGGGAGACTTTTAATGACTGTTTCTATTTCTTTAGGGTTATTGGACTGTTTAGATGGTTTATTTGATCCTAACGTCACCTTGTATTTGGTATCTCTCTAGAAACTTGTCCTTTTCATCCAGATTTTCCAAATTTTTTGAGTATAGGCTTTTGTAGTAGGATCTGATGATTTTTTGAATTTTCTCAGATTCTGTTGATATATCTTTCTTTTCATTTCTGACTTTGCTAATTTGGATATTGTCTAAGTGCCTTCTGGTTAGTCTGGCTAAGGGTTTATCTATCGTGTGGATTTTCTCAAAGAGCCAGCTCCTGGTTTTTTGATTCTTTGTATAGTTCTTTTAGTTTCTGCTTGGTTGATTTCAGCCTTTAATTTGATTATTTCCTGCCTTCTACTCCTCTTGGATGTATTAGCTTCTTTTTGTTCTAAAACTTTCAGGTGTGCTGTTAAGCTGCTAGTATATGTTCTTTCTAGTTTCTTTTTGGAGGCATTCAGAGCTATGAGTTTTCCTCTTAACAATGCTGTCATTGTGTCCCAATGGTTTGGGTATTTTGTACTTTCATTTTCATTAAATTCTAGGAAGTCTTTAATTTCTTTCTTCATCTCTTCCTTGACCAAGTTATCATTGAGTAGAGCATTGTTCAGCTTCCATGTGCATGTGGGCTTTGTGTTGTTGTTGCCATTGAAGAGCAGCCTTAATCCATAGTGATCTGATAGGAGGCATGGGATTATTTCAATCTTCTTATATCTGTTGAGGTTTGTTTTGTGACCAATTATATGATCAATTTTGGAGAAGGTACCATGAGGTGCTGAGAAGATATATTCTTTTGATTTAGAATGAAATGTTCTATAGCTTTTGCTGAATCCATCTGGTTCATAACATCTGTTCCTTTCACTGTGTCTCGGTTTAGTTTATATTTCCAAGATCTGTCCAGTGATAATAGTGAGGTGTTGAAGTCTCCCACTATTATTGTGTGAAGTGCAATGTGTGCACTGGGCTTTAGTAAAGTTTCTTTTATGAATGTATTTGCCCTTGAATTTGGGTGATAGATGTTCAGAATTAAGAGTTCTTCTTGGTAGATTTTTCCTTTGATGATTATGAAGTGTCCTTCCTTATCTGTTTTGATGACTTTTCATTGAAAGTCGATTTATCCTATATTAAAATGGCTACTCCTGCATGTTTCTTGGGGCCATTTGCCTGGAAAATTGTTTTGCATTCCTTTATTCAGAGGTAGTGTTTGTCTTTAACATGGAAGTGCATTTCCTGGATGCAGCAAAATGCTGGGTCTTGTTTATGGATTCAGTCTCTCAGTCTTCGTCTTTCTATTGGAAAATTGAGTCCATTGATGTTAAGAGATATAAAGGAATAGTTATTGTTGCTTCCTGTTAATTTTTATGTTATTTTTATGTTTGTGGGGCTATCTTCTTTTGAGTTTGTTGAAGTATTACTTTCTTGTTTTTACTAGGGTGTAGTTTCCTTCCTTGTGTTGGCGTTTTCCAATAATTATTCTTTGTAGGGCTGGGTTTGTGGAAATATCCTGAGCAAATTTGGTCTTGTCATAAGATACTTTGGTTTCACCATCTATGATAATTACGAGTTTTGCTGAGTATAGCAGCCTGGGCTGGCATTTGTGTTCTCTTAGATTCATTATGAGATCTGCCCAGGATCTTCTAGCTTTCATAGTCTCTGGTGAGAAGTCTGGTGTAATTCTGATAGGTCTGACTTTATATGTTACTTGGCCTTTTTCCCTTACTGCTTTTAATATTCTTTCCTTATTTTGTTTTATTTGGTGTTTTGACTGTAATATGATGGGAGGAATTTCTTTTCTGGTCCAATCTATTTGGAGATCTGTAGACTTCTTTAATTTTTATGCTCATCTCTTTCTTTAGGTTAGGGAAGTTTTCTTCTATCACTCTCTTCTATCACTTGTATTCTGTTGGTAATGCTTGCATCTAAGACTCCTGATCTCTTTTCTAGGTTTTCTAACTCCAGGATTGTCTCCCTTTATGATTTCTTTATTGTTTCTATTTCTATTTTTAGTTCCTTGATGGTTTTGTTCATTTCCTTCATCAGTTTGACTGTGTTTTCCTGTATTTCTGCTTGTTTGAGTGTGTTTTTCTGTAACACTTTAAGGGATTTTTGTGTTTCCTCTTTAAGGGCTTCTAGGTTTTTTTGTTTTGTTTTTTACCGGTGTTCTCTTGTATTTCTTTAAGGGAGTTATTTATTTTCTTCTTAAAATCTTCTATTATCATCATCATCATCATGAGCTGTGATTTTAAGTTTGAGTCTCTCTTTTCTGGTGTGTTGGGGTATCCAGGGTTTGCTGTGGTGGGAGAACTGGGTTCTGATGATGCCAAGTAGCTTTGGTTTCTGTTCCTTATGATCTTGCCCTTGCCGTTTGCCATCTCTTTATCTCTTGTGTTAGCTGGTCTTGCTCTCTCTCACTGTGGCTTTTCTTTTCTACAAGCCTAGGTGTCAATACTCCTTGAAGACCAGTTTTCTCTGAAAAGAATTTTGGTTTGGAGAGCTATGGTATATGATCAGCTCTGGGATGCAGACAGAAACCAGAAGGATCTAGTCCCCAGTTGTCCCTTGGCTCCTGTGTCCTGATGGCTCTGCCAGGGTCCCTCTTGATCCAGTGAATTTGAACAGAAATGGTGGTCTTGCCTGTTCTTGAAGGTGTGTCAGCACTCCTGGGATACCAGCTCTCTCCTGGCACTATTTGAGTGTGGAGCCCTGTGTCACAGGATCTGCTCCCAGGCCACTGAAAGAAACTCTTCAGTCCCTGTATCCTGGGTATTCAAGGTGGGTCCCTCTGAGCAGACAAGCTTGCCCACACTCTTTGGAGGCTAACTTTCTTCCAGCACTATTTGGCTATAGAGCCCTGGTGGTTCAGGCAGGGGTTTCCCATCACAGATGGAAACCAGAAAGCTCCTTCCACTGTATTTTCCTCTGTCCCTATGTCCCAAGGATTCCAGGTGAGTCCCGCTGTGCAGTGTTCCTCCTCTTACCCCCTCTCATGGACTTTTCCACACTCCTGGGAGGCTAGCTTTCTCCCAGTGCTATTTGGCTATGGAACCCTAGTGGCCTAGGCAGAGGTCTCCCACCACAGATGGAAATTGGAAGGCTCCTTTCCCCTGGCTGCTCCTCAGTCACTGTGTCCCAAGGATTTTGTGAAAGTCCCACTGAGCAGTGTTACTCCTCTTGCCCCCTCTCATGGGCTTTTCCACACTCCTTGGAAATTAGCTTTCTCTCTGTGCTACTTGGCTATGGAGCCCTAGTGGCTCAGTCAGAGGTCTCCCACCACAGATGGAAACCGGAAGTGACAATGAGAAAATCTTACCAACCAACCAATTAATAGAAAAAAAAAAAAAAATAAAGAGGAAATGTACCATCTGTGAGAGTGAGGGATATTATCATAAGAACAACATGGGGTCTTCACCTTCTGTGACCATCAACCTTTCCCAGTCTGTCATCAATTCTGTCTAAACTTCTCTGTAGACTTTTTAAAAATCTTCTTTTCACTGTTAAGTAACCTGAGCAACAATGTTGTTAATATGCCATATCTCATTGCAATGACTCTAGAATATGTGCTCAACATACCATAGAATGTCTGGCAAAGTTAGACTTTCATAAGCCTTCAGTGCTGGCTTTTACATTCCATTCTTAGATTTCTTATTAAGTTTTGGGTGTAGAAAGTGTGGTTCATCTATGTGACTGAATACTACCCAGCTATAAAAAAATAAGAACATCATGAATTTTGCAGGCAAATGGGTAGAAATAGAAAATATCGTCCTGTGTGAGGTAACACAGACCCAAGAAGGTATGCATCATATGTATTTACTGATAAATATTATCCATAAAGCACAGAATGCACATGATATACCCCACAGACCCAAAGAAATTAAACAAAGAAGGTCCAAGCAAGGAAGCTGAGTCAAACTTAGAAGGAGGAACAAAATAGTCATAAAGGCCGAGGGAGAGAGGGAAGTGAATGGGAGAGGAGGGAAGGAGGGGATACAGGAATGAGAGTGTAAGGGTCAAGTGTGGGGAGAGACAAGAGAAAGACCCAGAGTACCAAGAGAATAAAAGCAGCTGCCAGTGGGGTGTTCTGGGTGGTGTGGTCTCTCTAGGAAGTGACAGAGACTTGACCTTGGGGAGGCTCCCAGGAATCAATGCAGTTGATCTTAGCCAAAATGCCTAATAGTGGAGACATGAGACTTGAAGAGGCCACCCCCTGTAGCCAGTCAGGAATCCCAATGGACAGCAACCTACCCGTCAGCTCTCAGAAACTGAGCCACCGACTAAAGAACACACACATGGGCTGAACTGAGGCTCCTGGCACATATGCAGCATAATCTCTATGTAGTTTCCCCTAACAATTGGAGCGGAGACTCTACCCAATGCTATAGACTGACTAAAATATCTGTTCCCCAACAGGGCTGCCTTGTGTGGCCTCAGTAGGAGAGGATGCACCTACTCTGGTAGAGACTTGATACACCAAGGTGGAAGGATACGTGTGGGGCACCCTCTCAAAGGAGAAGAGGTGGGATGTGTGGAAGGTCACAGTGAGGGGGGCCAGAGTGAGGTTCAACAATAGGATGTAAATTAAATAAATAAAAAAAGAACTGTTTCATAAATTTCTAATTGTCATCTCTGTACCTCCTCCTTAGATTGTAGATTTTACCTATGAGGAGGACCTCAGACAACAGCAGGGACCAACTTATACAAAAATAGACAGGACACTTTCCCCTAGGAATTAGCTGCAAACCTAAATATAATACATCCATATTCTTTTATCAATTTAGTATTCAACTTCAAAAACTGTTTTTCCACTAATGAATGATATAGTAGAGAAAAGAATTGAACCTGAATAGAAGCACAAATTTAAAAACAGCTAGTTCATTCACATTACATGAAAAAACTTAAAAATTTGCAAATTATCATCCTTTCAATGTTCTATAGAGGAACCTTGTGAACTATAGACAGTTGTTTGGAGAAACTACAAGAAGCAAATCAAACAAGTATTATTCTCTTCCATAGCTAGGTTTTCACTTTTCAAAAAGTTTTGAAATTTGTTACAGTATATCTAGATTTACACAAAAGCATCCCAAATAGGCTAAAATTATGGTTCCAAGTAATGAACTTAGAATTCCTAAATGAAAGTTTTTAGTTGGAAATGATATCCTCTAATTTTGCACAGTGTGTTTCACTATATTAAATCCACACCTAGCCTTATAATATCTAAAATAAATACAAGATATTCCCAAGGAAAAATTCTAGTCTATGGACATTGGATATTTTCAGTCATAATTCCTTAACTAATATCTAGAATTACAATAATTCTTGTGTTTGATATTGTACACAGAATTGCTTCACAGAGCTTTTCTCACTGTGGATGAAAAGAACCAGTGATAATCAGCAATTATTATATTGGATCTGGTGGTATGATAGGAAGGTTTGAGGACTATGTAGCAATAAGGCTGGCATTGAGAACAGTTATCATTGTATTCTGAAGCACTTTTTTCCTGGTTGAAACATTGCATCTGTAAGAAATTTTCTTTACAACTCAGAAACTGGTCCCTTGAAGAATGCTACTTATGACTCAAGAAGTAATCACAGAACTCACAAGGAAATCCCTGAAACTCACAGGATTCACAATTCCCCAACTCACTCATATATCCTGAGGTTATATAGTAGTAAGGGCTCCGGAGAAGAGTAGACTCTTCAAACTATCCAGCTGCAGGTAACTAATTCAAAGAGCTGCAGGGTTCAAGGTCACATGAGTCCCACCCCCAACCCATAATTGGGTCGGCTTTCAGCAAGCCCTGTTAAAAAATCCATGCTTCTATAAGTAATACTTTAATCATACTTCTGTTAATATCCCCATTATATCCATTGATTCACCAAGTTGGACTTTTGAAAATATCGTTAGTTTGGCCTGTCATCAGTTCAACATCTGTGGTAAATTGAAATTTTTTCATGTCTCCCCAGGAAATGTGTCACACAACACACAACAAATAGAAAAACCTGTAAACCATGTATTTCCCACATGACAATTAACTTTATATTATAAATATATCATATAATTTTAATTAAATAGAAGAATGAATCCACAATACAAAATAAGAAAATTTTTCCATTTTTATTAGAATTTATATAGCTGGAATTAAAGGATTAAATAATATGTATTGCCAGCAATTGCCAAAATTCATGTGTATATCATTTTTCAGGATTTTTGTGATTTCTTAATATAAGTCATAACAGACATAGTGTAACTCACCTAATGGAAGTATTCTGACCAACCAATGATTGATATAATGGTCCAAGTATCAATATATAAAGAATGGGAATAAGGAATGTCCACCTACTGGATTTGGAATCAATCAGAATAACCACATCTATGTATGTCTATAAGAGTATTTCCAGAAAGTATTTAAAAAGGAGAGAAGACCTACCAAGAATGTAGCAGTACAACCCCATTGTCTGGGGTTACTGAGCTAAATAAAGAGTGAAAAAAGTCAGGTGAACACCAACATCATCCTTTCTGTGCTTCTGAATTGACAATACATTGTGACCAGGCATCTACTACTCCTTGTCACCACACCTTCCTTGTCTAATTGCAAGCTGCTTTGTCTGGCCTCATTGGGAGAGGTTGTGTCTAGCCTATCAATGGCTTGATGTGCCTGGGAGAGTTAGTACCCGGGCTAAGGGGGTTCCCCCTTCTCAGAGGAAAAGAGGAGGGGGGCATATGAGGAGGTTCTATGTGAGGGGTGGACTGGGAGGAGGGCAGAGCTGTTATTAGGATGACAAATAAATGAATAAATTAATGGAGAAATTATATGCTTAAGTCTGCTTGTTGTGAGTATTTTATCTCATCAATGGTAAAATAACCACTATGACTTTAAAGTTGAAAAGAAAGCCAGAAATTGACTATTATAGGTAAATTCAGAATATAGGACATCTTGTAATTCTTAAAGTTTGGATAATTTTAGAAAGACGAAGTACAACAAACACAGATACAAAGAAAAAATGCCCTCAAGTCCTCTGCATTTCCATTTGTAGTATAATTTTAATAGATTCACTAACACTATGGACACTGAAATTGTTGCAAGAAATTGCAAATGCTACATGTGGTCATAGAAGCATAAAAACACTTCCTAATTTATGAAATGTGTTTATGTTTATAATACCAATTGATTATTAAAGTATCTGGCAATAAACCCCCCAACATAGGTTTAAACCTAAATGGGACCACCTAACAACAAAATGTTTAAATGGGATTCTTGACTTAGCTTCTAGCCTCAAAGTTCCATGTCATATAGAAACAAAATACATTAGAGAAACTTAAAGTGTAAATAAATTTCAGGGACCCCATGGACCAAAGTAAGACATGAGTATTTCAATGAATACAGCAAATGATTCTGAGTCCTTTCTAATGTTAGCTAATGGTTCATTACTTATGGAAATAAAATGGACTCTTCAATACTGTTGCTTTTCATCAATTCTCATTTCTATACTCCAGTCTTCAGTTGCTAGAACTGATTGAATGTTACTCTATTCACATGGACCCAGAAATAAAATGTTCAACTCTTTGGAAGGTAAAGTTCACAGGGAGAAGGAAAGTGATTGAAAGAAAAAGTGAGTCACAGTAGAACACCCTAAACATTGAGAGTTAATCATGAATTGCCTGGCATGGTGACTCAGTGTCTAAATTCAACATTCTGAAATCCAAGTCAGAAAGAGCAAGAGTTCACAGACATCCTGCTCCTCATAATAAGATCCTGTCTAAGAAAAAAATAAAAACAATAAACCTTTAAATGAACACTTTTTTTGTAGTACAGCAAACAAACCCAAGAAAGGTAAATCATAATGCTACCCTCACTGTTGGCAGATCTAAGACCAAGCCCAGAGGTGTCAGTCTTCCATCTGTACAAGCTGGCACAGCCATCTGCCAAGAGGAAAATCGACAGAAGGCGGAAGTCATAATAGCTATTCTGGTGGTGGGGACAGGAGAGAGATGATTGGCAGCAATGAGTCTCATATTTTCAGATTTCATGGAATATTGAAGTTTCAAGTAAATATATAACTTTCAGTATCAAATTGCCAACATTTTAATTTTTCCAAGACATTGAAAATAAACAAAAGCAAAAATAAGTATGAGTGATGTTGACTACCATTTCACACAAATGCAGACACCCTTATGCCAAGTGTAGAATAGGCTGATAGCTGCTTTATGAGCCTTGTGAGGCTCTTCTTCATTTAGGTGAAGACTATTGCGTGCTGTATATCATAGCCTAACCCTGGGATACTAGCCAACATTTCAGAACTAACAGAATATTCCCTTAACAGAAGGTCAGAGGACTTGACTATTGTCTCTATTAGTCAAAGACTTGCAACATTGGCCAGGATGTTCCCAGCTCTGTACCGCATTCAAGTTCATTTACAAAGAGACCTTCTGACTGGCTCTGAAATTTTCATATCATACGAATGGAGCAATGCTGAACACACATCTAAGAGTCTTGGGCTTTAAAAGAGATGCTTTGAATGTCTTGTTGTCTGAAGCAACAGAAGAAACTCTGGCAAATAAAGAATGGCAGCTGAAAGAGCTGATATCCAACAAT
Organism: Rhynchomys soricoides; assembly: GCA_019843965.1. Lineage (NCBI taxonomy): Eukaryota > Metazoa > Chordata > Mammalia > Rodentia > Muridae > Rhynchomys > Rhynchomys soricoides. Next base: position 4,035,701 of record JADRCH010000305.1, on the reverse strand, counting down.
TCAACTACAACCATGAGGAACTTGATATCAATCGTCATGAAGGAAAATGTCAGAATCATCAGCACTATTTTTCTTTAAATGGTCAATCACTCTATTTTTTTTTAAGGCAACTACTATTCCTGGTGTATTTTGTAAGGTGGATAGAGATCCCAGAAGGATCTGGGGCAGAATTAGATACAGTCAACATAGCTGTATGAAAGGACTATAAAGGATTTGTCAGTTTGATCCCATGTAAAATAACCTCAGTCTTATGCTTCCCTTTATAAAAATGTTTTCTATCTTAGAGTCACTGCTGGTGAAGTTGACCTTGTATGTCGAAATTGAAAAAAGTGCAAGTGAAGGAATGAAGCAGAACATTAGAATTTATCAATCAAGCAATAAACTTTGTTCTTGCCTGAGGAACTGCAAAAGGGTGCAAGGGAACTTTCATATTTTAGTTAAACCTGAATGATGTCTTAAGTTAAAATATGGCTCTTTGGCTTTACTGGAGTTGAGGGAAGAAACCACAGGAAATGTAGAAAGAACAAGGTAAAAGCAGAATGGGCTAAGGCTGTTATTCCTGCCGCCTCTGTTAGTCACACCCGTAATATAATTATAGCCTTAGCATTTGTGTTTAATTATACAGCATGAGAAACACTCTGTATTTTACAGCTAAGCTAAAGCAAACAGTTTTATTGCCAATAGGTTTTGTACTTCTATCCCAAGGAATGAATTTTAAGCAGGCAAACACAAATCTTGACTTAATCAGACAAAATGAAGATGTTTATGGTCTTGCCACACAAAGATATATTTTCAGGAAAATCTTGTCTAAATAAACAAGTGTTTCACATCTGCTTATGCAAATAATACATTCTCAGTAAGCATTAAGTGTTGTCTTCATCACTACCCTCTTGAGGGCCAGCAGGAGAATGATTCAAGATTTTTTTTTTTTGCTTCCGTGCCAATAAAATAAAAACTGTAGAAGGGTTAATGTGAGACTGTCAAGCTTTGTTTTAAAGAAAAGTCCTCAACATTCAATAGAGTAATATCCACCTCCTCTGATGTTATTCCAGTTCCATTATTCTTCTCCCAAACTTCAGTAGTGTTAAAAGAGTGTGTGATCCTTCCTAGGGTTAGATTTTGTGGTACCAACCACAGGAATTTCTCATGGCTTTAGTGCATAAGTAATTACTATCATGAAAATTCCACATTTTTCAAAACTAAATGATGCATAAAAGGCACATGAAAGTCCAGTTAATAAGTCCCAATGCGTTCAAGAATATATCTTAACTCAGCCAATGGAACTGTTTTATTTTTGCTGTTGTTGTTTTTTTTTTTTTTTAATTCAGTGGAGACTTCTTAAATGCATTGCCTCAGTGCACAATAAATCTATTCTTTTAGCAGGTTTATTTCTTTATCTGGTAGTCAATTAAGTGGCCTCTCCTGAAACATAGAAGTGGCATATATTTGTGTGTGTTGGGGGGATATATTCTTATAACTTGTCTGATTATCTTTCAACTTGAACATGTATTATTTATGAGTGTTATTTTTTGAACTGATTTATGCCTTCATCAAGCAATCATGAACACATATTAGGTATAAATATGAGTCTATAGAAATAACCATGGTTTTAACAAGGTTCTTTCCTGCTCAGGTATCTCATTTAATTTTCAGGGAATTGTATTTTGAGAATAAAATTTATTTTGTCATTTCCCTTCCACACTCTCCAAATTGTAATACCTATATGACAAAGAAAAGCAATCATCGCTCTTGTGTGCATTCAGCTAAATATTTCTAGACGCAAAAATGCCATCAACTTACTTCATACATCTGAGATGAACGAAGAAAAAAACCTTTCAAATTCAGCAACCTCTATGATAATTCCTCAGTGCAGAAGGAACTTCACAGAATAAATGTCAGAAAATCGTATTAATGTATTTCTGAGCAAGAGAATATAATCAGATTTCCAATGCTTGAGGTAGTAGAGGCATGCTGTCACTTGTATTTGTTAAGTATTAATGTATTGACTCTATTTACCCATTGCAAAAATAGAAAAAAATTAAACATTTTCCAATTTTCAGTGAAATTAGATCTTTAATACTCCTTTATACTTCTCATTTTTTATTCCAAAAAACTGGAATATTATGTGAATCAAAATTGTAATCTTTCAATCTAAATCATCACTGAGCTAACATACCTGTTCATGTTGAAGTGAATATTTTTGAATCATCATTATTTTAGGAATAATGAAAGGCACCATGGTTTACATGGTATAATGCAACACAACTGTTATTTGTAAGGTAGATACCCTGCACAATCTGCAGATTGATTATCTATTCTTAAATTTAGGAATATTAGGAGCCAGTAATGGGTTGGCATTCTTTTTATGGCTATAGCTTGAGTTATAATGTGACAAGAAAAAATATGTCATGTTTCCAGAACGACTGCTTTTTTACATTTGTGTTGCCTGCAGTAGTTCTGCTGAACAATAAATTATAATTTGATTGATAGAAAATCAAAATGGTTTATCTAATCTGCCATGTTAGCCCAGCATACATTTGGTTTTGCATATATGATGATATATCACATCTTTAGAAATAGTGTTTGTATTAGAAAGGAGACTATTGTCTTCCCATGTAAAACTAGAAGAGTTAATTAAACAGCAATGACCAGAATATTCTATTGATTAAGATGAAATCAAATTTTTGCTTGGATACATATTTCTAAGTTCAACTATAAAAGATTAATGATATAAATAATGCTATTAACATTATATTTGTTGGAGGTAAGCAGCTTGGAATTACAAAGAGATGACTTAATGAAGAGAAAATTTACAATGAACAATTATGTTTACTTCTCAGAGCAGAAGAGGAAAATAAGTGCATTCAAATTTATTTCATCAATATAGTTCAAAGAACTGAACCAGAGCCATGCACATGACAGACAGACAGTCTACCACTAAACTCTCCACTACATTTTGACCCTTCATTTTGAGACATGGTGGTGCTAACTTTACTAAGTTGCCTAAGATAGCCTTGAACACATATTGTCATACATGTCATTTTCTTCTTTCAGTCTTAAGAGTAATTTTGGAGAAAGAGGCAGTTATAAGTAACATAGTCCTGAACTGAAATACAAATAGGTACACACACACACACACACACACACACACACACACACATCATGAGAGAGAGACACAGAAAAAGTTGTGAGAGTAACATACAGTTAACAGACCCTGTTAAATAATCATATGCAAATGAAAGCAACCAATTGGCAATCAGAGAACATGAAGCTAGTTATAAGTAACTGCTGAATGCTGTTGACTTCTCAGATTTAGTCACAGCAAATGGAAAACCAAGTTCTAGACTTATTGTCAGAGCACAATTTCTAAGAAAATGAATGTAGTTCATTCTCTGTTGGAAGAAATCAAAGCACTGAGATAAGAATGGATCAATTTGCATTCTTCCACTTGCTGACCACCAGTTGAACCAACACCATATGTTGAAAATGTTGTTTTCCCCCCACTAGATGGTTTTAGCCCCTTTGTCAAAGACAAAGTAAACATAAGTGTGTGAGTTCATTTCTGAGTCTTCAATTCTATTCCATTAATCTACCTGCCTGTTTCTGTACCAATACCGTACAGTTTTTATCAATATTGCTCTGTAATATAGCTTGAGATGACAAATGGTGATTTTCCTAGATGTTCATTTATTGTTGAGAATAGCTTTCACTATCCTGAGTTTTTTGTTATTCCAAATGAATTTGAGAATTGCTCTAAGTCTATGAAGAATTGAGTTGGAATTTTGATGGGGATTACATTAAATCTGTAGATTGCTTTTCAGGAAGATGGCCATTTTTACTCAAGTCCAAGTAGTTCAAGGACCTCCACATAAAACCAGATACACTGAAACTAATAGAAGAGAAAGTGAGGAAGAACCTTGAACATATGGGCACAGGGGAAATTTTCCTGAACAAAACACAAATGGCTTATGCTCTAAGATCAACAATAGACAAATGGGACCTCATAAAATTGCAAAGCTTCTGTAAGGCAAAGGACACTGTCAATAGAACAAAAGGGCAACCAACAGATTGGGAAAGGATCTTTACCAATCCTATATCCAATAGAGAGTTAATATCTATTTTATACAAAGAATTCAAGAAGTTAAACTCCAGAGAATCAAATAATCCTATTTACAATGGGGTACAGAGGACTGGAGGAGTGGAAGGGGATTGCAACTCCATTGAAAGAACAACATAGGCTTGTATGACAACTCAGTTCTGTCAGAGACTAGAGCACCAACCAAGGAGTGTACCTACAGGGATCTTTGGCTCCAGCTACACATGTAGCAGAGGATGGCCTTGTCAGACAGCAAAGGGAGGGGAGGCCCTTGCTCCCGGGGAGGTTTTATGACCCAAAAATAGGGGGATGCTGGAATTGTGCAAGAGAGTGTGGGTGGGTGGGGGAGCATGCCCATACAGGCAAAAGGAAGGGCAAGGGAAGATGTAGGATGGGGGGATTGTGGAGGGGTAACCTGGAAGTGGGATATCTTGGGATGGAGAAGGGTTGGTGTAGTGGGTAACAGGGACATGGACTATCATTTGAGATGTAAATAAATTGAACGGTTTATATTAATAAAAGAAAAAATAAAAAGGGGGTGCAGAGCTAAACAAAGAATTCTCAATTGAGCAATATTGAATGACCAAGAAGCACCTAAAGAAATGTTCAGCATCCCTAGTCATTACGGAAATGAAAATTAAAACAACCCTGAGATTCTACCTTATACTAGTAAGAATGGCTAAAATAAAAAACCCAGGTGACACCAAATGCTGGTGAAAATGTGGAGAAAAGAGAACACTCCTCCATTGTTGGTGGGATTGCAAGCTAGTACAACCACTCTGGAAATCAGTTTGGCAGTTCTTCAGAAAATTGGACATAGTACTATCTGAGGACCCAACTATACTACTCCTGGGCATATACCCAAAAGATGCAGCAACATATAAAAGAACATATGCTCCACTATGTTCATAGCAGCCTTATTTATAGTAGCCAGAAGCTAGAAAGAACCTAGATGTCCTTCAACAGAGGAATGGATACAGAAAATGAGGTACATTTACACAATAGACTACTAGTCAGCTATTAGAATCAATGACTACATGAAATTCTTAAGCAAATGGATGAAACTAGAAAATATCATCCTAAATGAGGTAACACAATCACAAAAGAACACAGATGGCATGCATTCACTGATAAGTAGATATTAGCTCAAAATACCCAAGATACAATTCACAGACCACATGAAGCTCAAGAAGAAGGAAGACCAAAGTGTGGGTACTTTGGTCCTTCTTAGAAATGGGAACAAAATACTCATGGGAGCAAATATGGAGAAAAAGTGTAGAACAGTGACTGAAGGATAGTCCTTTGAGACTAAGCCACCAACCAAGGAGTACACATGGAGGGACTCATGGATCCAGCAGCATATATAACAAAGGATGACCTTGTGGGGCATCAATGGGAGGAGAGGCCATTGGTCCTGTGAAGGCTTGGTGCTACACTGTAGGGGAATGTCAGGGCAGGGAGGCGGGAGTATAGGTGTATATGGGATCACCCACATAGAAATATGGGGAGGGGATGGGATGGGGTTTTCTGGGGAGAAAGGGTAACATTTGAAATGTGAATAAGGAAAATATCCATTTAAAAAGAAAAAATCAAAACAAGTTATGAGTATTGCATATGTAATTCAAATGATAAGGATATGTGTCTAATATTTTGTCTAATACAGTGATTCTAAACAACATACACCTTCACCAATACATCAGATACTTATCCAGCCATCATCCTAGAAGCTTATTATTGCAGTAGATGGGAACAAACACAAGACTCACAAATTTTCTCAGTGTGCAGAAAATTCAAGATGTTGGAGCACTTGGGCCTTAATGGGATGTCATTTTCAAACCTCTTTCTTCAGAGCTCAGGAAGTTGTGTGGAAAAAGGTGGAAAGACAGTAGAGATATAGGGAATGGATGATATAAGGGGAAAAGTTTATTCCAGAGATAACAGAACTCATACCTATGAACTCACAGAGACTGTGGTAGCATGCAAAGAGCCAGCACAGGTTCAAGCTAGACAAGTTCTTAGTGCTGAGGAGGGAAGTAGACACAAGAACCAATTATTAACCATGAAGATGAGCAAAATGTTAGTGAGGATCTTGGAGAAGTTCAGGGAGGGGAAACTGATAAGAATATATTGCATGAAAAATATTATTTTCAATAAATAATATATGCAAGTAAGTATTAAATTCATGAGATGATTTCAGACATCATTTTTACTGTCAATATCCAGGAATGCTAATCGAGAATATTGTGAATTTTTCAGAAAAAAATAATTGTTCTCAAAGGAATTGTAGGGTTGGATTAGATACTACATATGATTCTTTCCCTACTGAAGAATAAAATATGGTCATGGGAAAGAAAATAATTATAAAATTTGAGGAAAATTCTTTCTGGGGCAATGTGGTTTACTAACAGTTGGAATAAAATCTTATTTATCCATCAATTAGAATAACATTTTTAATGTTTATGAGCATTGAAGTAGTCATTAGTCCCAGTTCATTGTAGAATGCTCACTTAACATGGGGGGGGGGAGTATGATATTGTTACCTTTTTTAAAGATAATATGAAAATGTAAATATCATTTGTAAATACTTACAATATTCTTGAAATTTCATTTCTTTACCTTTGCTCAAACATAAACTGTCAATTGCTATCAGGAACCATACCAACAGTTGATTCTTTGACTCCAACTTAAGAATAAATATTTTAAAATTCTGAAAAAAGTTTGAAGGCACTATATATTACATTGAAAATTTGAGGATAATGACAATAGTCAAAATAATGTAATTATGTTATTATGCCTATGCTCAATATTCAAAGTGTTACAAGTGTGTAAGCTGAGAAAAACAAATTAAATTATATCCATCACATACCATAAAAGCAAATTATTTAATATTTACATAGTAATAATAATTCAAATAGTTAATATTTCCTTCCTTTTCTTTTGTAACCTGCTCATATGCTCTGTTTGTTATGATCAACTTACAAAACATAATTGGAGAAAATTCAGTGATTCAATATATTCTGAGTTTATCTTTACCTTTTTAGCATGTCATACAAGACCTCACTCTAGTGAAGTGAAATTAACAATTTTGCAATCATGGTCTTGAACTTACAACTAATATGGCTGGGTATGTCACATATAAGTATATCTACCATCACTTGCATCATGAGTAAATCTACCAATAAGTCTATAAAAAGGATTCACAAATAAGAGGCTAGTGAGCATTAAACAGTAGTAAGGAAGGTCTTGGAAGGGGTGTTCAACACAGATATATTTTGAGAAAACCCAGGGGTGATTGACAACTCTATACATATAGTGACAAGTAGATTCAAAGAGAAAAAAGCTCAGTGGCCCAGCCTAGTAGAACACCAGGTTAAGAGTATATTAAAGCAGATTGAAAAGAGGAACTTAACTGAAAATTGTAAGGTTAATTATAGGATATTAATCAATCATCTTCAAATTTAGATACCTAAGTTTTTATTTATTTTAATCCCTGCATTAATTTTATCATGTTATTCTGGAATTCTTGAAATTTTTGCTTATATTTTTTCTCATTTTACATTGTATGTACATGTATGTGTGAGTGTGCATGTTTATGTGTGAGGGTGTGCGTGTGATATCTATGCATCTTCCCATGCATGTGAATGTGGTGAAGGACAAAGATGGACATCAAGTGTCTCCTCTATTACTTTCTACCATATACTTTTTAAGTCAGTCTTTTCACTCAATCTGAAGCTTGACATTTGAGATATACCTGCTAGCTGGGTTTGCCTGGCTTCCCATCCCATCCACAGGTCTGGGATTCCAGACATATACCAGCTTTTACTCAGGTCCTTAAACTTTCACAGCAGTGATTTTTATTACCCATCTCCTTAGCCTCTAGCATTTCACTTTCTTCAATTTACCAAAGCAAATTGAACATTGAGAGAAGAAACTTTGCATCATCACCAAGATAACACCATCATAAGCAGTTGAGGATATGAATGCCCCGAGAGCTGGGATTGACATAAAGCTTGGTATGTCATGAACATTTGCTGCACAAATAGTACTTTGTTTATCATCTTTCTGATATTTAATTACTTTACTTTCAGGATGTAAAATAAAAAAATACAGTCATGGTCCTACTTATAATTTTGTTTCTGCTTTTATAAGGGAGAAATCATAATGCAGTTCACAAAAGATTCTCGGCTGTTTTAAGTGTGTTTTTCTGCACAGATTTCTTATTTGTATTAGTTTTTACCAAATTATTATGATTATTATATTTTGAATTCGTTTATTTTTATTTGCATTATTACAAATTCATCATATAGAACTTTCATTTTATTTTTTTATATTTTTTGATACTTTATTTACATTTCAAATGTTTTTCCCTTTCCAAGTCTCCCCTTTGGAAGTCCCCTATTCCATCCCCCCTCCCCCTGCCTCTATAAGGGTATTCGCCTACCCACCCACCCCCTCCTATATCCCCTCCCTGGCATTTCCTTATACTGGCATCTAACACCTTCAGACCCAAGGGCCTCTCCTCCCATTGATGGCCAACAAGGCCTCCTCTGCCACATATGTGGCCAGCACCATGGATCCCTCCATGTGTATACTTTGGTTTGCGGTTCAGTCTCTGGAAGCACTGGGGGGCCTGACCAGATGAGACTGCTGCTCCCTCTCTCAGCTCCTTCAATCACTTCTTCAATTCCTCCATCTCAGACCCCACACAGTCCAACAGTTGCTGTGAGTTGAATCATGGGTATTCAGAACTTATGAGCTAATATCTGCTTATCAGTGAGTACATACAGAGTTTGTTCTTTTGTGACTGAGTGACTTCACTCAGGATGATATTTTCAAGTTCCATCCATTTGCCTGCAAATTTCATGTAGTCATTGTTTTTAATACCTGGGTAGCATTCCATGCGTAAATGTATCACATTTTCTGTATCCATTCCTCTGTTGATGGACATCTGCGTTGTTTTCAGCTTCTCGCTATTATAATTATGGCTGTTATGAACATAGTGGAACCTGTGTCCTTATTACATGTTGCAGAATGTTCTGAGTAATATGCCCAGGAGTGATATAGCTGGGTCTTCTGGTAGTATTGAATCCAATTTTCTTAGGATCCAGAAAACTGAGTGGTTGTATCAGCTTGCAATCCCATGAGAAATGGAGGAGTGTTCCTCTTTCCCTACATCCTCACCAGAATCTGCTGTCAACTGAAGTTTTGATCTTAGCCATTCTGACTGGTGTAAGGTGGAATCACAAAGTGGTTTTAATTTGAATTTCCTTGATGACTAAGGATGTTGAGCATTTCTTTGGGTGCTTCTCATCCCTTGGATTATCCTCAGTAGAGAATTCTCTGTTTAGCTCTGTTCCCCATTTTTTGATAGGATTATGTGATTCTCAGGAATCTAACTTCTTGAGTTCTCTGTATATATTGGATATTAGCACTTTATTGAAAATAGGATTGGTAAAGATCTTTTCCCAATCTGTTGGTTGTCATTTTGTCCTATTAACAGTGTCCTTTGCATTACAGAAGTTGGCAATTATATGAGGTCCCATTTATCGATTCTCTATCTTAAAGCATGAGCAATTGGTGTTAAGTTAAGGAACTTTTCCCCTGTGCCCATGTATTCAAGACTTTTCCCACTTCTGCTTCTATTAGATTCAGTGTATCTGGTTTTATATGGAGGTCCTTGATCCACTTGGACTTGAGCATTGTACAGCGAGACAGGAATGGATCAGTTTGCATTCTTCTAGGGGTTGGATGCCAGTTGAACCAACATGATTTGTTGAAAATGCTATCTTTTTTTCACTGGAAGGTTTTAGCTCCTTTGTCAAATATGAACTGATCATAAATGTGGATTCATTTCTGGGTTGTCAATTCTATTCAATTGATCTACCTGCCTGTCACTGTACCAATACCATGCAGTTTTTATCACTACTGCTCAGCAGTACAGCTTGAGATCAGGAAATATGATTCCCCCAGAAGTTCTTTTATTGTTGAGAATTGTTTTTGCTATTCTGAGTTTTTTGATATTCAAAATGAATTTTAGAATTGTTCTTTCTAAGTCTATGAAGAACTGTGTGGGAAATTTGATCACGATTGCATTGAATCTGTATATTGCTTATGGCAAGATGGCAATTTTTATTATATTAATCCTGCCAATCCATGAGCATGGAGATCTTTCCATCCTCTGAGGTCTTCTTCGATTTCTTTCTGCAAAGACTTGAAGTTCTTGTCATACATATCTTTCACTTGTTTGGTTAGAGTCACACCAAGATACTTTATATTGTTTGTGATTATTGTGAAGGGTATCATTTCCCCAGTTTCCTTCTTAGCCTGTTTGTCCTTAGAGTACATGAAGGCTACTGATTTGTTTATACTTAATTTTATACCCCAACACTTTGCTGAAGTTGTTTATCAGCTGGAGCAGATCTCTGGTGGAGTTTTTTGGGTCACTTAAGTATACCGTCATATCATCTGCAAATAGTGATATTTTGATTTCTTCCTTTCTAATTTGTATCCCTTTGATCTCCTTTTGTTGTCTAATTGTTCTAGTGAGAATTTCAAGTACTATATTGAATAGATAGGGAGATATAGGGCAGCTTTGTGTAGTCCCTGATTTTAGTGGGATTGCTTCTAGTTTCTCTCCATTTAGTTTGCTGTATATTGCTTTCACTGTGTTGAATTCCTGATCTTTCTAAGACTTTTATCTTGAAGGAATGTTGAATTTTGTCAAATGCTTTTTCAGCATCTAATGAAATGACCATGTGTTTTTTTCTTTTAGTTTGTTTATGTAGTAGATTACATTGATGTATTTCTGGTTATTGAACTATCCCTGCATCCCTGGGATGAAGCCTACTTGTTCATGATGAATGGACATTTTGATGTGTTCTTGGATTCAGGTTGTGAGAATTTTATTGAGTATTTTTGCATCAATATTCATAATGGAAATTGGTTTGAAATTTTCTTTCTTTGTTGGCTTTTTAGGAGGTTTTGGTATAAGAGTAACTGTGGAATCATAGAATGAATTGTATAGTGTTCCATCTGTTTCTATTTTGTGGAATAGTTTGAAGAGTATTGGTATTCAGTCTTCCTTGAAGTTCTGACAGAATTCTGCACTAAACCCATCGGGTCCTGGGCTTTTTTTGGTTGGGAGACTTTTATTGACATCTTCTATTTCTTTAGGGGTTATGGGACTGTTTACATGGTTTATCTGATCCTGACTTAACTTTGGTATTTGATATCTGTCTAGAAACTTGTCCATTTCATCCAGATTTTCTGATTTTTTTTTTTTTTGAGTATAGGCTTTTGTAGTCAGATCTAATGATTTTTTTTAATTTCCTCAGAATCTGTTGTTATATCTCCCTTTTCATTTTTCATTTTTTCAATCTGGATAGTGTCTCTGTGCCCTCTGGTTAACCTGGTTAAGGGTTTATCTATCTTGTTGATTTTCTCAAGGAACCAGCTACTGGTTTTGTTGATTCTTTGTGTGGTTCTTTTTGTGTCTACTTGGTTGATTTCAGCCCTGAGTTTGATTATTTCTGGCCATCTACTCCTCTTGGGTATATTAGCTTCTCTTTGTTCTAGAGTTTTCAGGTATGCTGTTAAGCTGCTAGTGTATGCTATCTCCACTTTCTTTGTGGAGGCATTCAGAGCTATGAATTTTCCTCTTTACACTGCTTTCATTGTGTCCCATAAGTATGGGTATGTTGTACTTTCATTTTCATTGAATTCTTGGAAGTCTTTAATTTCATTCTTTATTTCTTCCTTGACCAATTTATTATTGAGTAGAGCATTTTTCTGCTTCCATGTATATGTGGGCTTTCTGTTGTTTTTGTTGCCATTGAAGACCATCTTTAGTCTGTAGTGATCTGATAGGAGGTATGGGATTATTTCAATCTTTTTATATCTGCTGAAATTTGTTTTGTGACCAATTACATGGTCAATTTTGGTGAAAGTACCATGAGGTGCTGAGAACAAATTATATTCTTTTGATTTAGTATGAAATGTTTTGTAGATATTTGTTAAATCCATTTGGTCCATAACTTGTGTTAGTTTCACTGTATCTCTGTTTACTTTCTTTTCCAAGGTCTGCCCAATGATGAGACTGGGGTGTTGAAGTTTCCCACTATTACTCTGTGAGGTGCAATGTGTGCTTTGGTCTTTAGTAAAGTTTCTTCTGTGAATGTGGGTGCCCTTGCATTTGGAGCATAGATGTTCAGCAATGAGAGTTCTTCTTGGTACATTTTTTTCTTTGATGATTATGAAGTGTCCTTCCTTATCTCTTTTGATGACTTTTGGTTGAAAGTCAATTTTATCTGATATTAGAATGGTTACTCCTCTCTGTTTCTTGGGACCATTTGCCTGGAAAATAGTTTTCTAGCCCTTTACTCTGAGGTAGTGTTTGTCTTCAACACAGAGGTGTGTTTCCTTGAAGCAGCAACATGCTGGCTCCTGTTTATGGGTCTAGTCTGTCAGTCTATGTCTTTTTATTGGGGAATTGAGACCATTGATGTTAAGAGATACTAAAGAATAGTGATTGTTGTTTCCTGTTATTTTTTATGTTGTTTATCTGTTTGTGTGGCTATCTTCATTTGAGTTTGTTGAAAAATTACTTTCTTGCTTTTTCTAGGCTGTAGTTTACCACCTTGTGTTGTCGTTTTCCATCTATTATCTTTTGTAGGACTGGGTTTGTGGAAAAATATTGTGTAAATTTGGTTTTGTCATGAAATATCTTGGTTTCATCATCTATGGTAGTTGAGAGTTTTCTGCGTATAGCAGCCTGGGCTGACAGTTGTATTCTCTTAGGGTCTGTGTGAGATCTTCCCAGGATCTTCTAGCTTTCATAATATCTGGTGAGAAGTCTGGTGTAATTCTGATAGATCTGACTTTATATGTTACTTGATCACTTTCCCTTAGTGCTTTTAATATTCTTTCCTTGTCTTATACATTTGCTGTTTTGACTATAATGCAACAGGTAGAATTTCTTTCTTGATCCAATCTATTCTGAGTTCTGTAGGCTTCTTTAATGTTTATGATCATCTATTTATTTAGATTAGGGAAGTTTTCTTCTATAATTTTGTTGAAGGTATTTACTGGCCCTTTAAGTTTGGAATCTTCACTCTCTGTTATACTTATTATCCTTAGGTTTGGTCTTCTCATTGTGTCCTTTAATTCCTGGATTTTTTTGGGTTAGTAGATTTTTGCACTTTGCATTTTCTTTGACTACTGTATCAATATTTTCTATGGTGTCCTCTGCACCTGAGATTCTCTCTTCTATCTTTTGTATTCTGTTGGTCATGCTTGCATCTATTACTCCTGATCTCTTTCCTAGGCTTTCTATCTCCAGGGTTGTCACTTTTTGTACTTTCTTTATTGTTTCTATTTCCATTTTTATATCCTTAATGGTTTTGTTCATTTCCTTTGTTGTTTTATTATATTTTCCTGTATTTCCTCTTTAAGGGCTTCTAGCTGTTTACCTATGTTCTCTTGTATGTCTTTAAGGGAGTTCTTTATTTCCTTCTTAATGTCTTCTATCACCATCATGAGAAGTGATTTTAAATATTAGTCTTGCTTTTCTGGTGTGTTGGGCTATCCAGGGCTCACTGTCATGGGTGAACTTGGTTCTGATGATGCTAAGTTGCCTTGATTTCTGTTCCCTATGTTCTTGCCCTCACCTTTGGCCATCTGGTTATCTCTGCTTTTAGCTGGTCTTGCTTTCCTTGACTGTGGTTTGTCACTTCTGCAAGCCTTTTTCTCAATACTCCTTGGAGACCAGCTCTCTCTGAGAGGACTTTGTGTTTGGAGAGCTGTGGTACATGGTCAGCTCTGAGGCACAGACAGAACCATAAGGATCCTGTCCCCAGCTGTTCCTTGGTTCTTGTGTCCTGATGCATCTGTTAGGGTCCCTCTTGATTGAGGAATTTGAACAGAAGTTGTCGTCTTCCTGTGCTCAAAGATATGACAGCACTCCTGGGAGACCAGCTCTTTCCTGGCATTATTTGATTATGGAACCCTGTGTGACAGGATCAGCTCCCAGCTACAGAAGGAAACTGGAAGGCCACTCCTTCGTCCCTGTGTCCTGAGGGTTCTGGGCAGGTCCCTTTGAGCAGAGATGCTAGCCTTACTCCTGATCACAGGCTTGTCCACACTCCTGGGATGCTAGCTCTTTTCCTGTGTTATTTTGGTATGGAGTCACATGGCACAGACTGGGGTCTCTGGCCACAGATAGAAACTGGAAGGCTCCTGTCCCAAGCTGCTTGTAGGTTTCTGGGTCCTGAGGGTTCTGGGCAGGTCCCTCTGAGCAGAGGTTCTGACCTTATGACTGCTCACAGTCTTGTCTGCACTCCTGGGAGACTAGCTCTTTCTAGCACTTTCGTTTTAAATGTATCATTTATATTTGTAATCTTAGTGTGGTGGATTCCTTTTCATTATCAATTCAACAAACTCTGAAATCACCTGAGAGATATGTCTGATAGCGTTTTTAAGAGATTATCTTAATTATTAATTGAGTAGGAAGAGCTGTGCACTATGTGTAGAAAGGTTCCCAGAGTGTTGGACTATAAATGGAGTAATAGACATTCATGTGGTTACCATAAATGGGATAGGGAGATAAACATGCACATATTCACTGCACTTATTATCTGACTGTGAAAAGGATGAGCTCAGCCCCAGTATGAGGGTCCCAACTCCAAAATTTTGAACAGAGATAGAACCTGTCTTCATTAAATTTCATGGGCTAGAGTGTTTTATCACAGCACAGAATAGAAATACACAGTGTCTAGAGTGGTTTCCATGATAAACTTGACTGTTTAGGACTGTTTTATGGGAGGGATGTTAGAGAATTTGGAATGTTGTTCTAGAAAAGATGTTTACTTAAGATGAAACAGAGCTTAATAGCTATTCTAGTGGAATCTGGGAAGACAGTAACATTTATCAAGTGGAATATAGAATATTCATACAAATCAGATTTCTTGCAACCACTATTCTGAGAACTTGAGTGAAGTTGAAACTAAAGATAATAGATTAATTTATTGATGAAGGAAATGTGTATGTGCAACACATGTTTCTAAAGGAGAACACCAAGGCAAAACCTTTATAATAGATAATGAGATAAGCACCATTAAGGAGAAACATGAGCATTATAACAACAGAAAAATGTTTCTCAAGGGTCAGCACAACAACTAACACAACTGTGGCTCCAAAGGTCAGCCCACACTTTGAACTGGCAGCAGAACTTGGCAAAGTCATCAGTATGGTAATGATTTTGATGAGCAATGTAAAATTGGGGTGGCTTATGCAAAGCAGAAAATATGTTACAAGGTCAGAGTCCCTGCAGAGAAGCTATGAGAGGGCACTACATGAAACTATGAAGGTAAAGTCTAAATTCCAATGAAGATCCCAGCGTTTTAGAGAAGACAAGACCAGGAAGCATTGTGACTAAGATGGCTACATGCATGGAAAGGTTTGAGTTTTAGTTGAATGTGTGGCTGGCAGCAGGGCTGGAACAGTGAGGCTGGCCTATCCGTTTGGAATCCAGCCAGTTTTACCACATACCCTAGACGTCCGTCTGAAACAGTAGCATTTGACATTTCCTGTATGAGATTTGGGGTTCATTTGATTGAATTGTTCCTTGGTTTTTCTATTGGAGAATATCAGTGATTACTTGGTGCTGATGCATGTTGAAATTAAGTTACTCACTTTTCATTTCATAGGAGGTCACGTTTGAGTCACTTTCAACTCTTAATCACTGGAACTTTAAATAACTGAAAGAACTTTTAACACTGGACTACAGGAACTTTTAATGTTGGGTTAATGAAATTTTTAAAATCAGATTGTGTGTATTTCTTAGGAAATATTATGACATAAATTTATAACATAAATTGCTATATTTGTGAGTCAAGTTAACAGGGATAGAGTTGTGATGGTTAGTTTAATTGTGAGTTCTAAGAATGCCTGTGAGATATTATCTCATTTACATCAGTTGGAGTTAGAAGACCTGTCCACTATGGGTGACATTATTTTGTACCTGAGATCCTCATCTGTTTAAGTGGAGGAAAACACTAAATATGCACACACTTATTGATATCTGCTCTAGACTGTGGATGTTATAGGACCAGTAGCTTCAAATTCTCGTCACCTTGACTTTCTTGCCATGACAGATTATAGTCCTGAACTGGGAACTGGAGTGGATGCTTTCTCTTTTGAGTTGATTTTGTTTAGAGCATTTTAATATAACAAAAGAAGCTAAGACACTGAGCTAACCACATGCTACCCAGCAAAATTTAGGTGAATATTTTAAAAATTATACTTTCACGGGTAAAATAATATTGTATAGCAAATACATGAGCTGCTGCCTTTTGGGACACAGCTGTGCATTGCTCTTACATTTTTGCAGCTTGTAAGCTACAACAGCCTAGTTGATTAGCTGTAAGAAAGATCATATGGCTTACAAAACCAAAATATTTGCAATTGCACCCTATGTGGAAAGTGGGCCAATCAACAGCTTTGGTAGTTAATTTTATTCATAAGATCTCTATAGAAAGATGCTGATTTCAACTCCATAATGTTAAAAGGTCTTTTTAATTACTAAAGTACTTTGGTGGAGAATCACAGAGGGTATTAATTCCTATCAATTCTAAGTTGTTGCAATTGAGAATTGAAATTAACCTATATAGCCAATATGGTAAGGCAAAAATCAAATTTTTAGCAACACTTACAAAAACCCCCAACTCATATAGCAATCCAGTTTTTAAAATTTCATACACATAAATACATATATAATGCAACATACATTTGTGTACTGTATGTATACTTAACGATAGACAGAGAAACAAAGAGAGGCAAATAAATGAGACAGAAGGCTGTTCTTACAGACACATGGCATACCTGCCTTCTATCCTCAGAGACAAGTTTAGACACAGTAGTGAAATTTCATACTAGGAACTATAAGGTGACTCTCTTCACATAAAGTTCCACATGAGAGCTTAAAGTCCATCTGGTTCCATGACACTTGTCTCAGGACAACGAGACATGGTTGGCTTAATCTGGCTGTCATTCTCAGTTGTGCCCTTACCTTTAAATTCATATGATCATATTACTTCTACTTCTGTATATAACCCCAATATTTCCAAATGTAAGAAATCAATTAAGAACTCAAAATGTGTTCAGTCTCTCCTTATAACAGTTTTTTTTTTTGTACTTTATCTAGAATTCACCCCAAACAGCAGTCTGAACCTTTACCTCTCTGTTCCTTCTAAATGGAATAACTGAAGTAAATAGCATAAAAATCTCTGTCACATTGGACTATAAAATATAGCCACACTATTAATTTATTAATGAGTGTTAAACGTTTAATTTGATTTCAGTGATAAAGATTGTGGAGCCCACAGAGTCAGACTCTTTTATGATTGCACACTTTTTAAATGGACCAATTTTCAGTCTACATATCCAATATAACTGTATAGCAGCTGTATAAATTGACATTAATTTCCATTTTAATTTATTTCATTCTGAAGGACAATCCTAGGATTATATATAGTGAAAAAAATCACTATTTGCTTATGCTCACTGAATGTTTAAAATTTACATTTTGGAAATTTCTCAATAAAATGCACTGGTAATGTTGTTCTTTTAAAAAAATTGCAGCACATTCCTTGGATGAGTCTACCCTACATACATAAGTCCTGGGAAGGCACCCTGATGCCCTGTGTAGAGTATCAGGGCACTGTCAAGGGTTGTCTTCCTGCAACATTAATTTATTTAAACATTTTATTAAGGAAAGTAATATGAAACGAAGTACTTTTTATTTACAAAATACTGAAACCATCAGAGGCATTTTCAGAATACACAGATCTATGCCTGGCTGACTGTGGCCTGTGCACACTTCTTGTACTTGTTAAATATTCACATTTTCTCTTTGCATTCACACTGATGAAAATGTTTGCATAGGTTACCTCTTCTAAGGACCTTTGCTACATATTGGCACAGTATCTCCTGTATGACCAGGTATTTTAGATGGGTTCATTCAAGATGTCTGGCTCTTTTGTTGTTATTTTATTTTGTTTCTATTTTTAAGTAACTCATTCTATTTTTAAGTCTCTGTCTTTCTCTTTTCTCTGTCTTTTTCTTTCTATCTATCTCTGTCTTTTTCTCTAGCTTCCTTTCAGGTAGTGTTTGGAATCCAAAGAATACCTTAATTATGTTGAGGAAATGATCTAGTTCTAAGACACATTCTCAACCTTGATCAACATTCTAAAAACCAACAAAACAGTATGACTCTCACACACACATTGATGTAAACTATCTTATCATCCTACCAATTCTTCACACACGCACACACACACACGCACACACACAAACATACCTGCATGCATGCATGCAAGAATAACCATAAATTAGAGAAAAAAAGTTAAAATTATGAAGAAAATCAAAATCATAGTGAGTAGACTATTATCAAAATGAGCTGAAACATGTTGAGATTTGGATCCAAGTGGCACTTGAATGGTTCATGAGTGACAATCTAGTATCAACTCCAGACATCTGATCATTCTTTTGTAAACTATACTGGGCACGCCCACACATATATGCAGAACCACAAATGCACAACCTACATAAAAACAAAGTAAATCTAAAACACAGGTCATCTCTTTAGCTAATTCTGCTATTATGCTTCATTTAGGCACACACATCTGTCCACCAGGAAAAGCTGTAAACATAAACTTGTGAATATTTAATTTCTAACAAACAAATGCTTGCTTAATAGCATCATGTACAATCATTCTGCATATCTGTATATTTAAAATTTATGTAGATACTGCCTATCATAGACAGACATCACTGGATGGTATTAACTTTATGTTGGCATAGAAACTTATAGAAGGAATCATGCCAGTGGTTTAAATCCTTTAAATACAGAGTCCAGCTGAACATCTGGACATTTACAGGGAAGGCCTTGAGAGTTGCTGAGGTCAGGAAGACATCCTCTTGTTATTCAGCACAAATAATACTGACATGATAACATTTGGATAAGCAATTTTTGTTAATTTTAGAAAATGTATGCTCCAAAGCAATTTAGAGTTTCTGTGTTTGTTGATATTTCCTTTTAATGTGACAACCATGACACCATTTTCCAAAATAGATAGATTAATGTCATTTATTTATAAAAACTTTCTTCACATAGACAGGTGTTTCCTGTGTGTGTTTGACATGAAATTAAACATAGCTCCAGATGTGCTGTTCGTAGCAAAGCCAGTTAATTTTATTAGAACATTTAATCATAGATCAGCAGTATAGTAGAGGACAGTGGATGTGAAGCAGAGGTTTAACAGAACTTCTTAATGAATTGTGAAATTGTTTATATAGGGGAGACACAGAGGCACGTGATGCTGCTATGTGAATCCTGTAAGTGTATTGACTTGAGATTGTTACTTCTCATAAACTCTGATATTATTTATACTTAATAGTCTCTGAGAATTATTGAGGTTCTATGCATGTGTGTGACATGCATGTGTGTGTGAGTGTACATGTAAGAGCTGGCAATGCTATAGTTTTGAGAATACTAAGCTAGGGTAGACTTTAAATTTTTGTAAACCAACCTTTGTGTTGTTTTCAAAACACTTCTCTGTAGACAAAAATGAGGCTGCTACTCTCCCAGGGGTTTTGCAGTGCATTAGGGTATTCACAATGATTGCTCTGTCTGACACACTCATAGGCAGGACAGCAGCACAGAGCTCCACTGTGCCAGGCTTAAACATCATTATATGCCTAGTTATTTTTCCTCTAAGATTAGCTATAGATTTCCCATTAATTATAACATCAGGTTGATTCATCATTAATAAAATGAATTTCAGTGAACTGTCACTGATTTCTTGACTAAAATGAAAACAAATGAAGAAAAACCAGTTCCTGTCTTTGTTATACTGTTATCAAATTTGTCTTTGCAGCAGCTTGGTCATTCCAGGGCTAGCACAAAATATTCATAATTTTCTATTTTGAAATATTAGTGTTCTCCTACGCACTAATAAAAAATTACAGCCCTGCTATGATTGATGTTTTTTGTTGGCCCGTCACCTCGTTGTATAGAAGTTTGTTTTAATGAGTTTCTCTAATGAATATTTTATATTGCTACTTGGATGAATGGCATATGGTAAATGCAAGGTAAATTACAGCTCTTTAAATAAATATTTTTCATAAATTATTTATTTTGTGATGCCTGTATTGGTAAGATGTCATGTTAGATAAAGGTTGGAAAGTATTTACTGTAATACTTATTTGTAACTTGAAGAAGTAAAATTTTTAAATTATTAACAAGCCTCAGCCATATCCATGAAACTTACAGAAAATTAGCATAAAGTCTATCACATTACAAATTTGTGTAGACAATGTCCATTTTATAATTCATAAATAAGATAATCTTTTATGTTTGCAAGAATTTTTATGCTGTTCTATAAAAGGAAAACTCTTTCAACTCAGATTTTATAAACTGGTAAAAATCAATTTTGAATTTAATATTGAAAACTATCTTCCAACATATATTTATATTATTATTATTATTATTATTACTATTGTTATAAAATAAAATGTATTTATTTACATTGAATAGAAACACATTTTTTCAACATTTCTTATTATTTGGGGAATATAGTTGAGTCAAATGGGTTTTCATCTAATAAATATTAATGGCTAGTATTTATTGATTGCTTTATGAATATCGTCTCATTAAAATCCCAGGATAACTATAAATTGCTGCAGCATTATTCTAATTTTTACACATAAGAAAATTAAAATTTCCATTTCTAGGAAATAACACAAATTTGAACCAACAAAAATTCACTATCATATTCATAGCTTTTCAAGTAAATCTACAAGGCTCGAAAATATGTCAACTGCTATGGACAGAATTTAGATAGGAAAAAAGCAAACACCCTCTCTGACTATATAATGGCTCAGTACTGACTGAAGGCACATAAACCAGAAGATATGACACTGCTTCACTTACCACTTGCTTCACCCATAAGAACTTACTGAATGTCTATGACTGTGCTCAGAGTTGAGTTACATAACAACTGGTGAGCAGATGGCAAAGGTCAGCTGCCCATTGTTTAGGCAATGATCCCTATCTTTGACAGCTTGAAAGTTGTAGAGTTAACATTGAGACTCAGATACAGGCCAATGCCTCCACTCTTAAGAATAAAGAGCATCACGGCAACCAATTGGCTGTGAGTAAAGCCATGTCTGATGACCTGCATCCCCTCTACATATCCCACAAACACAGGAGAGAATCGTTTCCCCAACCCTGGCCTCTAACCTCCATGCATTTTTAATGCCCTTATTTTCTATATATTCATGTGAGTTTGCATTGCCGTTGCTTGGTGATGGTTGATAGGTCACCTTCAAAGGCATTAGGTTACACTGGATTCTGTGATAATAGACATTTAAAATATGATAAAAAGTTGCATCTAAGAACTAGCATGCCATATAAAATACTGAGTTATAATATGCCTATTGGAGTATTTAAATATAAACTAAGTTATCTAAAATAACTAAAAATATAAAACAATTAATTAAGTTAGATTCAATCTTCTTTTTTACCTAACGATACTGCTTTTTATAGTTAAATGTAATATTTAATTGTGTTCATATTTATACCATACCTGGATTGCAAATCTGAATTGAATCAAATTATTCTTAGTTTAGTACTGAAAATATAAAGAGATCATAGTGCCTTTAAAGAATACACCAAGGAAAGGTTTTTAAGATATTGTGACTGCACCATGAACTTGCAGAATTACACTAACAATGCCAATGTGTGAAGATACAGACTACCTTTTTCTTACATATGTTAGTGCTAATGCATAAGATCACCACCTGCATAGTTAAAAATTGACCTTGAAATCACTGCAAGTTAATCCAGGAATTCAAACATCTGAATAGGCAATCAAAACATACAATTTGGCAACATGTTTCACAACACATTGATTCCCAAATATTGAGATAAACAAAAAGAATTCACCCATATGTTGGGTTTTTCACTTCTCATAGTGCATGTGGATTGAAAATAAATAAAACCAGATGCAATAAGTCAGAAGAGTATTTGTATACTATCTATTCAATCTTATTTTTTACCTAAAAATTATAGTATATGTATTTTAATCTAAACTGCTAACCCTTATTCCATACTTGCATTGCCAGTTCAGAATTGAATGAATTGATTATGTTCTTGTATTAAACACTTATCAAATTATTCTTACTTTAATATTCAAACGAAACATGGAGATTCAAAAGAGACTTAAGACAATACTAGGACTGTAAAACAATATTTGTTAATTTAAGTCAAAGTGAAGGCAAGTCAAAACTGACATTGTAAGTTCTTATTGAAAAGAGCTGAAGCAAACAGGGTAGTGAAGTGTACAAGCCTTTTGGACCTGTATTTTCACTCTTCTTCACTTTTCACTCTTGGCATCTGCTCTAGTATGGATTCCAGCTACCTCAGGAAACCTACTTGAGATATGCTTTCTCCTGTCTATGAGAATGGCTTCAAAAATTATTCCAATTATTACAATCCGTTGCAAAGATCTTTGACTTTTCTTACCATAACTTCCATTTATGTGATCTTTATTATCTTGATGATTGAGTAACAAGAGAAAATATACAGGAATAAGATTATTGATGTAGCTTTGCTCTAGATATAGGACATTATCAGAATGACACGAATGTTTTAATACAGTTAGGATAAGTGGATCAAAGTCTTGGTCTCCATTTTCTGTGTGCACAAATGCATGGATAAGGCAGTAGAGGATCAAGCACCTGAGTAGAGGAACATCAGCTGAGAAACACAAGAAAACACTGTGTGCTGTTGAGTGCAGGAAGAAAGCTACTAAGAAGAGATGGGGAGGAAGCAGAGCTATAACCCTCACCCTGCTGCCCTGGATTTTATGCCAGTACTGCCATCAACTATCCTTAAGAAGAAAAGAAGGCATAACTCCTTATACAACCTGATGGATTTCATCAACACTTTTTTTAACACAATATTTTTATTGATTCTTTTGGAATTTCGTATCATATAACATGATCACAAACCCTTTCCAGTCTTTCCATGTCTGCCCCTACCCTTGTGACCTCCCCACAAAACTATTAAAAATTAATTTAAATTTAAAAATAATGCTATTTGTGTTATCTATATACTCACTGGAGCGTGTTAGTATATAGTGGCCTGTGCCTAAATAGAACTGAGTCCTGCCTAAAGCTGTCAATTCTTCATGTCACTGATATATATGGATATCATGTACATAGAACATATTCACCCTCCCATTACCCACCTGTCTTCCCCACCTCATTATGGTCTCTGTCCTCCCAGAGCCCAGCTTGTAGCTTCTCATAGGTATATAGATAGGGAGGCAGATAAGTAGTTTTTATAATATTCCACATTCATATACTCCATTAATGTAAGATGAGATGAGAGAAGTTTGTAACATTAGTTTTTCCATGTGTAATTTTCTTTGCTTAGTTCATATTAGTTTTAGATTTAGCAATTTTCTAAAATAGTACAGTATTATTGTTATCAATGGCTGAATAAAACTTAACTGTGTGTTAAACATGACATTTTCCTCCACTCAACTATTGGAGGACATTCAGGCTGATATATTTTGTTTTTTTTTAAATTTTCATATTTTATTTACATTTCAAATGCTTCAGATCTCACCTTTGGAACCTCCCCATTCCTTTTGCCTTCCCCCTGCCAATATGGGGATATTCTCCAACCCACCCTCCCTCCCACCCACCCACCCACCCACCCACTCTCGTCTTTCCTCCTTGTCATTCTCCTATACTGGAGGATCTAACACCCTCAGGCCCAAGGGCCTCTCCTCCCATTCAGGCTGATTTGATTACTTGTGTTTTGCAATTGTTTTTCCACTATTGCAATGGAAAATGATGTCAAAGTACAAGAAACACAGGCAGATGGGCTTTGAGCAACACAATTTGTTAAAGGGCCAGGGAGCACTGGCACAGTGTGCACTGCATGGGACACTAACATAATGTGTACTTCATGGGGCACTGACACAGTGTGCACTGCATGGGAGACTCACACAGTATGTATTGCCTGGGGTCACTAACACAATGTATACATCATGGGGGACTAACACAAACTGTACATCATGCAGCATTGACAAGGTGTGTAATCCTTGGGGAATTGTCACAGTATACATTGCATGGGGCACGGACATAGTGTACTGTACATGGGCAACTGAGAGAGCATGTACTCCATGGGGCACCAACACAGTGTGCACTCTGAGGGGCACTGACACAATGTGCACTTTGTGGAGCACTTAAACAGGGTACATTCTATGGGGTATTGACACAGTGTACACTCCCCTTCACATCAGGTACTAGTATAGCAAATGTCTGGGGAAAAGGACTTGGCATCTTTTCACTGTTTTTTCACACAGGTGGAGTGGAACCCTGTAAAGACATATGAGAACCATACACATTACAGATATGATTAAGAATATGTAATTAATTCACTTATTAATACTAAAATGTTCACATTTTAAAAATTGGTAAGTGTAATTTATTTAGTAGGGTGTTGGGAGAGAATATCAAAGTAGGTGCTTAATAACAAAATGACTTGCTTTGTCATATTTATTTATTTAAATGAGTGTTCCTTGGACTGCATGATAGCTTTGAACTCCCAAGAATCTGAGG
Organism: Rhynchomys soricoides; assembly: GCA_019843965.1. Lineage (NCBI taxonomy): Eukaryota > Metazoa > Chordata > Mammalia > Rodentia > Muridae > Rhynchomys > Rhynchomys soricoides. The sequence continues at coordinate 4,010,914 of JADRCH010000305.1, read as the reverse complement.
ATTAATTTGAACTCCAGATCCTCCAGCATCTACTTCCCAAGTACTGGAAGTAACATACCCAGTTTTTACTACTACTACTATTACTACTACTACTACCACCACCACTACCACCACCACTACCACTACCACTTATTATTTATTGAAAGCAAGTTTTGCACTATACATTCTGACCATGGTCTCCCCTTCCCCAACTTTTGCCAGATCCTCCCAAGCCCCCATTTACTGACTATACACCCTTTCTTCTCTCTCTTCAAAAAGAAATGGGGAAGCAAAACAAAGAAATAAACCATACTTTTAAAAAAAGAAAGTTAAGAAAAATACCCATGAAGAAAATCAAAATCCATAAATACAAAATAAATGGAAACCATAATAGACTAGCAAATTGTCAGTAAAAAAATATTCAAACAAAACAATATGGAACAAATAGTTTATAAAATTACCATTATGTTCAAGCAAGTTTAATGAGGTGATAGAGACCAAATTCAGGGCCTATTCTTACTAGCCAATCACTACCACCTGAGCTACATTCCTAGCAAAATAGAATTGAATTTTCATGAGCCATCTTTATTTACCAATGAAAAGACTGTTCTACTGAAATAATCATGTACCATTCATTCACATTCAGAAACACAGCCAGGTGATGATAACAATAGATGATAGAAAGACAGTTAGAAAGTAGATAGATGGTAGATGATGTTGATGATGATGATGATGATGATGATGAAGATGATGATAAAGAAGAAGAAGATAGATAGATAGATGAAAGATAAGTAGGTAGATATTTAATAAATAAGTAGATAGACAAATTAGAGATAGATAGATAGATAGATAGATAGATAGATAGATAGATAGATAGATTTGGTATACTTTTCAGAATATTTGCCATAAAACCACATAATCAAAACATTTATACTTTGTAAACAGAGAAATATAACTGAGGATAATGTAAGTCTTTCACAAGAAGCCATGGCCAAATAAGTGGTAAACCTTAGGGAGGAGACAAGGAGGAGAAGGGTGTAAATCAATGCACTTGGGCAATCACTGTCTTCAGACCTCTTAAATTACAGTGTTAGCTAAATTGTGAGAGGAAAGCATGATATCAGCATCACATGGGAGCCTGTCTCAGATTACAGGCATGTCAGCAGGTCCACACAGTCCCATATCATTCTTGCAGTAAATAGCTATTAATCAGAAGTACATCAGAAGTTACCTGGGTGTTTGAAGGTGGGAGAAAGCAGGAGGATAGGAGTTAAGTGTAGAGAATTCCTAGTGCAACATACTGCATGTGCCAAGGCCTGTTATTTGCAGGGTAAGTCCATCTGGAAACTTGGACTGCAAGACAAGACTCTTGATTATGACAAGACTAACAATAAGATTAAGTAATTTGTGAGTGTGTAGCAACTGTCAATTAGTAGCATCTCAGTATGCCACCCACTTGTGAAGTAGCAACTTTCACTCCCCATGCAGTTAGGACAATGAAGGTTTCCAAATTTTGCTAGTAATCATGAGTAAGGTGTGGTTGGATTGTAAAGATCATCTGCTATTTAGAACCACTGATTCAAATATTGAGATTGTAAACAACAAGAAGTGTGCTGATTTGAATCAAGCGAATAATGTCTTAGGCAAACAGACCTGACATGTTTGGACAGCAGGATCATAATTGTGATGCCATACTCTCAAACACTTTTAGTGGAGTTTGTTAGTATTAACAAAAAGCACACAAATACAGCTGTTTTGTGTTTATATAATAATAAAAATGATAATATGGGAAAATTTTACAGAGTCTTACCCTTAGACAAAAGACTATAGTCAGCTGATGGGTGCTAGGAAAGAATGATGCTCCACCAGATAAGCCTTACAGGTTGTTCAACCCAAAGTGGTCAAACCTAAAACAATATACTCATAAACAACAAATATTTACTCAGAAAATCATATTTATATTTATTTGTGCATACATATACATCTATATGTATGTGACAATTATAAAGAAAAAGGGGCTATAAATGTTAGAATGGGTAATACCTGAGAGGTATTGGAGGGAAATTACCTGTGAGGGGCTGGAGGAGGAAAAGGAGGGTAGAAACTAATATAATTCTATTTCAACAGAAATATTTAAAAAGATATCACAAAATTTCATATTTTCCCATAAATATTTAAACCAAGTAATTATTTATTCACTTTTAGAAGATTCAAGATATAACTTTTATTTCTCATTCTATATACTTTACTATAACTAAACAGATATAATCGAGTGTGCTGGCTAGTTTTATGTCAAATTGACATAAGTTGGAGTCATTTGAGAAGACAGAATATGAGTTGAAAGAATGCCCCCAGCATATTAATCTATGTGAAGCCTGCGGGGAGATGACTGATGTGGGAAGGCCCTGCTCATTGTGGGTGGTGCCATTCCCTGTAATGAAGATTCTAAATATAAGAAAGCCAGCTCAGCAAGCAATGAGCAGGAAACCAGTAAGCAGCACCCACCATGGTTTATTCTTCAGTTCCTATCTCCTTATACCTGCCTTGAGTTCTTGTCCTAACTTTTCCCAGTGGCTGATTATTACCAGAGATTTATAAAATGAACAATAGCTCTTCCTTAACTTATTTTTGGTGGTGGTGTTTTATCACAAGAATAGAAAGACTAACTAAGAGAGTGTGAAAGGCATCTTAGCAGAGTGATCACAGGACAGGACTGCATCAATACTTTTTGATGGGTAACATCCTGACTTATATAGGTAGTAACACTGAGAAACACCTTCAGGAAACCTGGCAGTCTGGTAAACGTTCTGGTCATGGTATAGGAAAAGTAGGAGGATTTAAAAATAACATCGAAATTGCTATTCTTTATTCATGTTTTTTCACTTAAACTGGTTTACACTTTACATGGATTCTCTTCTCAAATAAAAGACAAACAAAAATTAACATATTGAGTAGTTATTAAGCTTCATTTAATTGTTTACCTATACATTGCTGCTGTTTAATTTTGTTTAGATAACTTCATGTAATTTCCACTCATTCTCCATTCTGGTTGAATTTATACCAAGAGTAGCATTGTGAGGCCTTGCACCCAAGACCTATATTAGAATCTATTAAAGTTCCAAAAAAAAAATCCCTGAATCTTTCTTACATCCTCTCACATAAACAAACTACCTTAATGCTATTCTGTAGGATGAGGTTTTTAACAGGGCTATCTTAAAGGAGACAAAAACACAGCTCTATTGTGAATCAGAATACCCCATGCCATATCATGAAAGCATTGGAAGTATGTGTTCAGGTCAATAATTACACAGTCCTTTCTAAGGGAGAGTTGCTGTGGCTTGATGAACGATAGGGCATAATCCCTGGGTATGTACGCAAGAGCTATACTTGTCAAGGGTTTGGGTTCACTGCACTGTAAGGAGTATAGGAGATTTGAGAGAATAACTAATGTCTGAACTTCTAGACTGTCTTTAGGAAGTCTCTTGTTAATGGGTAAAAATAATCTTATAACCTATTTCCTCCCACTTAGGACCGATGACACAGGTCTAGCCAGATACTTTGATATAATCCAAAGTCCTGAGTGAGAGGATTAGTTATCTAGTAGATTTTACTGTTTTTTTTTTAACTATTTTAATTTTTAGTGGATATTTTCATTTACATTTCAAATTTTATCCCAGTTCCCCCCTCCCAGAAACTCCCTATACCATCCCCCTCCCCCTGCTGCTATGAAGGTGCCCCACACCACTGTCTCTGTCCTGTCCTCAAATTCTTTTACACTGGGACATCTATTGAGCCTTCATAGGACCAAAGACCTCTCCTCCCATAGATGCCTGACAAGGCCATCCTCTGCTACATATGCCACTGGAGCCAAGGGGCCCTCCATATGTACTCTTTGGTGGCTTAGTCCCTGGGAGCTCTAGTGGGGTCTGGTTAGTTGATATTGTTGTTCTTCTATGTGGTTGCAAACCCCTTCAGCTCCTTCAGTCCTTTCTCTAACTCCTCCATTAGGGACTCCACACTCAATCCAGTGGTTGGTTGCGAGCAACTCCTCTGTATTTGTCAGGCTCTGGCAGAGCCTCTCAGGAGACAGATATATAAGGACCCTTTCAGCTAGCACTTCTTGGCACAATAGTGTCTTGGTATGGTGACTGTATATGGGATGGATCCCCAGGTGGGGCAGTCTCTGGATGGCTTTCGTTCAGTCTCTGTTCTACACCTTGTCTCCATATTTGCTCCTATGAGTTGTTTGCTCCCTTTTCTAAGAAGGACCAAAGCACACACACTTTGGTCTTCCTTCTTCTTGTGGTCTGTGAATTGTATCTTGGGTATTCCAAGTTTTTGTGCTAATATCCACTTATCAATGAGTGCATACCATGTGTGTTCTTTTGAGATTGTGTTATCTCACTCAGGATAATATTTTCTAGTTCAATTTATTTGCCTAAGAATTTCATGAAGTCATTGATTTTAATAGTTGAGTAGTACTCCATTGTGTAAAAGTGCAACATTTTCTGCATCCATTTCTCTGTTGAAGGCCATCTAGGTTCTTTCCAGCTTCTGGCTAGTATAAAAAAGGATGCTATGAACATAGTGGAGCACATGTCCTTTTATATGTTGCTGGTATATGCCCAGGAGTGGTCTAGTTGGGTCTTCACGTAATAGTATGTCCAATTTTCTGAGGAACCACCAGACTGATTTCCAGCTTTCAATCCCACAAACAATGGAGGAATGTTCCTCTTTCTCCACAGTCTCGCCAGCATCTGCTGTTACCTGAGTTTTTTTTTTTTTTTTTTATTTTAGCCATTCTGACTGATGTGAAGTGGAATCTCAGGGTTGTTTTGATATGCATTTCCCTGATGACTAGGGATGTGGAACATTCCTTTAGGTGCTTCTTGGTTATTCAATATTCCTCAGTTGGAAATTCTTTGTTTAGCTCTGTACCCCATTTTTATACTGTTATTTAATTCTTTGGACTCTAACTTCTTGAGTTCTTTGTATATATTGGATATTAGCCCTCTATTGGACATAGGATTGGTAAAGTTGTTTTCCTAATCTATTGGTTGCTGGTTTGTCCTATTGACTATGTCTTTGCCTTACAGAAGATTTGCAATTTTATGAGGTCCCATTTGTCGATTCTTGATCTTAGAGCATAAGCTATTGCTGCTCTGTTTAGGAAATTTTCCCTTGTGTCCATGTGTTTGAGGCTCTTCCCCACTTTCTCCTCTATAAGTTTCAGTGTATCTGGTTTTATGTGGAGGTCCTTGATCCAGTTGGACTTGAGCTTTGTACAAGGAGATAAGAATGGGTCAATTTGCATTTTTCTACATGATGACTTCCAGTTGAACAGCATCATTTGTTAAAAATGCTGTATTTTTCCCCTTGAATGGTTTTATTTCCTTTGTCATATATCAAGTGACTATAGGTGTGTGGGTTCATTTCTGGGTCTTCAATTTTATCCCATTCGTCTTCCTGCAGAACTCTGTACCAATACAATACACTTATTATCACTATTGTTCTTTAATACATCTTGAGGTCAGCGATGGTGATTCCCGCAGATTTTCTTTTATTGTTGAGAATGGTTTTTGCTATCCTAGGTTTTTTTTTTATTCCAAATGAATTTGCAAATTCTTCTTTCTATTTCTATTAAAAATTGAATTGGAATTTTGATGGGATTACATTGAATCTGTAGATTGTTTTTGGCAAGGTGGCCGTTTTTACTATATTAATCCTGCCAATCCATGAGCATGAGAGATTTTTCCATCTTCTGAGATCTTCTTCAAATTCTTTCTTTAGAAACTTGAAGTTCTTGTCATATATGCATCTTTTACTTGCTTGGTTAGAGTCACACCAAGGTATGCAATAGATGCTGAAAAAGCCTTTGACAAAATTCAATATCCCTTCATGATAAAAGCCTTGGAAAGATCTGGAATCGAGGCCCATACTTAAACATAGTAAAAGCAATATACAGCAAACCAGTAGCCAACATCAAACTAAATAGAGAGAACCTTGAAGCAATCCCACTAAAATCAGGAACTAGACAAGGCAGCTCTCTCTCTCTCTCTCTCTCTCTCTCTCTCTCTCTCTCTCTCTCTCTCTTCCATATAGTACTTGAAGATCCAGCTAGATCAATTAGACAACAAAAGGAGGTCAAAGGGATAGAATTTGGAAAGGAAAAATTCAAAATATCACCATTGCAGATGATATGATAGTAAACTTAAGTGAACCCAAAATTCCACCAGAGAACTCCTAAATATGCTAAACAACTTCAGCTAAGTGGCTGGATATAAAATTAACTCAAACAAATCATTAACTTTCCTCTAATGAAAGAATAAACAGGCTGAGGAAGAAATTAGTGAAACAACACCCTTCACAATAGTAGATTTTATTTTTAATTTTTTATTGTGCTTTTCACCTTCATTTACTCTCTAGCATATTAGTTTCCTCCCATAATCTTCCTGGTCTGATTTGTTAGCTCCGAATAACTCTCAACAGCACTCATATACTGAGAGATTAAATAAATTTCCCAAAGATTTATGTGTAGCAATAATCAATGTTAAAATTAAACCTGAATCTGCTCGAAAATCATGGTTTCTGTACACAAATGTGTAACAGGTGAATGTTGACATAGCTTCTAAAAAGGTTAGATAATTATGGGTACCCTAATATTTCAGCCTAGGGGACAAAAATATGCATGTGTGTGTGTATACGTGTTTGTGTTTCCAGTGTGTCTTTGACAGTATGCGTGAATGTGTGTGTGACAGTATGTAAGCCTGAGTGTGTATACATGTGTGTACGAATGTTTGTGATTTTTGTGTGTATGTGTCTGTGTATGTATGGTATATGTGTGTATTTGTGCATGTACACATGTGTGTTTGTATTTGTGCCTGTGTGTGTGTGACTGTATGTGTGAGTATGTATGAACGGCTTAGGAAGAACTTAAGATAAGGTCCTCAGAAATTGTGACCACTTCCATCACCTGTGAGAAAGAGTCTTTCATGGACCTAGAGTTCACCAGGGCATGCTAGACTGGATGGCCAACAAACCCTAGAAATGTCCTCATTCAGCCTCCCTACTGGTAGCATTGCAAGTACAGGATACCATGTTTGAAATTTTTATATGAGTTCTAGACAGTAACTCTGGACCATGTGCATATAATACAAGTGCTATACTATATATCATTCCCCAAAGCTTTCATCCCAGAAGTACATATGCAGCCTTGAGTCTATAGGTAAGTAAAGGAAGTGTGCAGTTAAATATTTACTGATAATAAATCACAAAAATTTTCTAAAGCAATTCTTTCATGTACATGTAGTTTTAAGATTTATAGAATATAAAACAAACATGTACATTAGTGAAAAGAATTTACTTGCTTATTTATAATTAATGAATCCTGCCTGAATATTTGATTGTATAAGACATAGAGAACCTCAATAATTTTCAGAATGGTTCCATTATTTCAATTTATAATTAGCAATGCCAAAACACTACTTCACAGAAATGTGTAGCTCAGAATGTCAGCAGTTCAAAGATTTTAGGAATTATTGGAAATTCTGCCAGTAATACATACAGGAACTTTTCAAATCAAACTTCATAGTGGAATGCAATCCAAAGATATATTAATGTGATGCATCATGCTGGAGAATGATAGGAATGTTTTACAATTCTCATTTCTAAAATTAAGCCATTATACTTCTTTAAAAAACAAGATAGTTTGTACACATATTAAGGCAATTCAATAATAATATATAGAAGTTCTGTATCTTAGCCAAGATATTTCTGACAACCTTCTCTCATGCTACTTGGCATAAGGGTTTGTAGAGAACAATGAGTAATTTCTGTGTACTCACATGCAAGGAGACACTGACATAGGATGCATCCTAAACAAGAACACCTGTAGCCTCTCAAATTCCAAGCATACTTAATTTTGAATTAATTTTAAGTCATTGAACAATCAAAAGTTGTTTACCTTTAACAAATGAAACTAAATTTTCATTAAACTTTATATAGATTACTCCAAATATATATAAACAGAAACTTGAATTTTACCTTTCAATTGCTCAATAAAATGCTCACAGTCACAGTTCACAACCAGTGAAACTGCTCAGGCAAAAGCTATTATTAGGACTAAAATATCCAAATCAGATATTACCTTCTGCTTATTTCGTATACACAAATCTATGCATATGAATAAAATTAGACATATCTACCATGCACAACACAATTTATAATATTATCTTCTATTTTATATAGATACACATATATATGTAGTATTATATACATTTATATATGTATATATACATGTATAAGTGTATAGATACATTATTTTACATATATATACACTTATACATATGTGAGTGTGTGTAATATTATAAATACTTACACTAATAGGAAAAATAAACCAAATGCTTAGAATTTGATTTCTATGACTTTTAGCCAATGAAATATAGTAAAAAGCATGATACAGTAGAACTTATATTTAAAGCAGAAATGTTAGTATTCTGTTTTTGCATTGCTTTGAGAATCACTATGATAAGCCAGAAACAGTATGAGGATTATATAACATATAGCCAGCATTCGATCATTTAAGGATTTTTATTTATATCATTCAGGTAGATTATGTTACAAAAATAATACAAAATAATCTATAGTGCATTAAAATGAATGCTATCTTTTGATAAACATGTTTTCTCTTTAAAGTGCTATCTGAGTTTAGATCTTTCTGCAAAGATTTACATTAGTCATACAGCTCTTTGCAATATGCAGCTTTCTTTGCAATGTCAATAGAAAGGTTTCCCTGAAAATTAGATAATTTTATTCAGTGGCTATAAGTGTGTGTGTGTGTGTGTGTGTGTGTGTGTGTGTGTGTGCGCGCGCACACACACACACACACACGAGTGCAAGTGTTTAAGAAATCCTATTTTTAAAATGTATTTTGAGTCCAGCAGCTTCCTTTAATGCCTCTAGACAGTATTTTCGGAACTCATTTGTTTGAGGGGTTTTTAATCTGAGGACATTGAAAAGTTACACCCGCTGTGTTGTCGTCAATCATGCCAGGAGAAAAAATAGGGGCATGATTTGTTATCTGTTATTCCCCTTGCTGTGGTGACTGTCTCCCAGTGCCAGCTCTGTCCTTAAGGCCATCACTTATAGAGACCACTGTCTGTCAAAACCACATCCAACTTTAAGGGCTGCCTTTGTTGGAGCAGACAAATGAGTATGACCTTTAACAATAATATAGGCACCTACTGAGAAAGATGAAACCGCAGCTGAAATTAAGAGTGCAATATAGCCCTTTCAAACGCTGGCAAAAAAGTTAGATGTTGAACTAAAACTTAATTATAACAGTAAATGTGGGTAGACATTGTCAATAATGAAACAGACTTGGTCAGAAATATCGACTCACAGCCTGGACTACAACTTCATCCAGGAATCTTCCTACTTTTCATTAATAATGACTGGTATTGATGGAGTTTATTTACAGGGAGTAGGGGATTAAATTATAGTCACTACAGGTTTATGAAGTAGTGATATTTTTTCACTGAACAATGAGATATACAATTTGTTTATGAATATTGTAGAAGAGCAAAGGGAAAAACTAGAACCCACTAATGTTTTGATTTACACTAGTGACTACTTCAAGAGATTCACAGCATCTGGCTGGATAGGCTGTGAACTGTCTATTGATATTTTGTCATATTTCCAAACTCAGTGTAGACATTACAGGGATGGCCTTGTGAAGACCACAGCACAGTTTGTGGTTTGAAAGGCTTTTGTGAGCCAACCTGGCAAGTGGTCAGTGGAGACTACATTTTACAGAGAACACAAATCAATGTTATTGAGCACTTTTCAGTAATATAATATTCTCCCTGTGACAATAATGAAATTAGTCTATGGATTGTATTTTAAATATTGAAATGCCATTTAAATATTTAATTATATTCAGGACTTTAGAAATGCCTTTATTTGCATGGGTTTTACAAAAATGGTCATGGATTTTTATGAAGAAATTATTTAAAGTAATTTCATAAAATTTTCTTTATTTGAAATGAGTGTTATTAATTCAGTAATATACATTTGTAATGACGTTAGAGGGTGTGGATTTCCCAGCCACAATTTTATCATCTTTTATGCTGCAAGTGTTTCGATTATTTATCCACATTACCAGTTCTTCTCCTCCTTTACCTTGAAATGGGATTAGGAAAGGAGATTATTGAACTTTCCTATCCTCTTGTCTGCAGAAATATGTGGATATGATGCCTTCTTTATGTGACTGTTCTCATTAATCTATGTGAACCCCCAAGATGTTCCATCCCATATCATGAACACAAAGAGGAAAACCTTCTATTAAGAGTCTGGCTAACTTGGGCTACTAGAAATGTATGACAGTTGCCTACAGATTTAGTAAGTTTTGTGACAAAGAGATAAAATATATTTGTGCAAGACAATTTTTGTTTCTTTGTTATTTACAATGCCAACTTACTCCTACAGACTGGAATAGTGTAAGAATTTTCTTTTGAATTTTCATACATACCTGCACACACACACACACACACACACACACACACACACACACATTCAAGAAATAATGTTATTGTGAATTATTTTGTATTAACTATTTGCCCATCTTACTATCTTATATACAATACATAGGATTTTTTCCATTTGTACTCCTAAAATCATTCCTGTGTGTTCTCTCTGAGTTTAACTTGGATTGAGTTAGTCCATAACTCCGTTATTCCAAAATACCAACATACAGCTTTTCAGAAAGAGATAGATCTAAGGTCTGAGTTCTAATCTTGGAATTGGCTGTACCTAGGCAATTCTGGGATTTAGAAAAAAACTTTTCATTCAAAGGGGTAAATCATCAAAAGTTCATAGATTTTTTTTTTTAATAAAATGAAAGCTTACAGTAAAAGCCCATGATTTAATAGCTTTGGACTTTCAATTGTAGCCCACACTAAAGTAGTAATCCTTTCAACATAGGGTTAAAAGGCACTGACAAAGCACTGCAGGAAACATTGCCCTAAGCTACATTGTACCCAGCTTGAGATGGATGAAATCACTCTCATTCTTTACTGTTCCTTACTACCTTTAGGTACACTAAATTTTAAGAGACAAAAACATGAATCCTGTATTTCAAGAGTGGCAGAACTAAGCCATTGTTAAGTTCCCTTAGAAAGGATATTCAGTGGACAGTTCCTAATGCCCCCAAGACATGGAAGGCTGCATTAAGTACTTGTGAAAGTGAAAATCCCCTGGGAAGCCTATTAACTGTTTAAGCTCAAGCATGAACATAGAGTCCCCAACAGGGTGGACTTTCACATGTCTTTACGGGAACATTTAAAAACGTACCCTGTACCCTATGAAGTCCTCTACATTATCACTATTAGCTAAGAGCTGACCAACGTCATCAACAAAATAACTATTCCATATAAGAAGTATGAATGTAACATGCTTTTCTGGTACTAGAGAAGTAAAGCGGGTGGCCACCAGGAAATCTATACATTATATACATTTGAATAATGTTTACATAATAAAACATCTATGTTTTAAGCATATAAAATCTCTGGGTCTCTGACATCCTATAAAATACAGACAGGCACTACTTTTACAAATCTTAAACACAGTGATATTTTCTTTTGAAAATATTGCTCTTATTTAAAAAAACTTCGTTGATTAAATACTTTACTAATATACCACTTATAGAACTGCATATACCAAATACATAATCACTTGGGAGCATGAAATAATTGGGCTTTGTAGCATATAAAATTATTAAATTATAAAAATGTTACTTTAATATGAAATCAATAATTATAAATTGATATTTTATTAAGCTATTGTTTACTTTATTTCCCAATGGCAGCTTCTTCTTCCTCCTCTCCTCTCAGTCCCTTCCTCTCACCTCCCATTTTCTCAAAAAAGGAGAGGGATGGCATGAATATAAATAAATTAGTATTTTTAAGCTGCTGTGTCTAATGGTTGCTAAATTTCAAAGACTGAAATTATGTTTTACTGAAAATCAAAAGACCCAAGAAATATTGCTATGAATTTGCTAATTGTCCATATTTTAAGCTTGTATTTGCACACTATAACAACTCTTTTAGTACTAATTACTGGGAAATATTTATCACTGAGCATTGCTTATAACATGTACTTTCTGCTTTAATGTCAGTTTTTAAACATGGCATCTTGATTGCTGTTTGACAATCGAAGGTCAAACATGAGATATTTCAGATCTTATTAAGAATTTTCGGGTCAAGCAAAGGTGAGGGAAAAATAACCACTATAGGATATGCATTGTGTGCAAGGGGACCACAAATAAACTGTGCTTCCTTACTCCAATGTGTCCAAACTTGACTGAAAGCTAAAGGGTGAGCTTATTCTATTGATTTTTCACATGTTAGCTAAGAGGTAAAATAACCCTCGCTCATTAGAGATGGCAGTGTGGGGATGATTGGATGCCTTTTATCTCTCCACAGTAAAAACAGCTGAATCTCAGTCATCGTGGTACAGTTGTTAATGAGAAAAGAGAGAAAACTTGAGGTGGCTTCTACACAGGCCCTTCTTTCTTCAGATCCAGTTCTGTCCACTGATTCTTAGCATGTCTGCATTTACAGTTCTCAAAATAGGAGATGCAATTTTGATTTTAGTCTTTAAATGTAACACTTTACTGCCTTATACCACTTCCAAATTTCAGCAAATTGCTCTTAAATTTATTGTTTGACAAAAAAAAATACATCGATTTGACAAAAGTATTTGTAAGACACCTGAGACTTTTTATATATCTAGCCTTTAGAGAAAGGCGATATTGGCTCTACAATGAAAATGTCCCATCAAACAAACAAAGTTTCCATTCCTATAAAGAAAATGACTGGACTTATTTTCCCACAAGAACCACATTCAAGGAATAGTTCCCCTTCTTTAGAGACTTCTGAATCTTTTTCTGTGGAGTTCTTCACTTCTGTGGAGAAATACCTTTAGCTGTGAGTTAGTTTGTGACAGAGTTCAAAGAGAGAATGGTGTTAATAATTGGATAGAAAAATAATCTTAAAACAAGATTTGGATTAAAGAATATGTGTTCACTTAATAATGCAAAGCTCCTATCACACATTACTTTGAATTCTTAGATACATCAAAATGCAATATTTTACTTTTCTCTCAGCCAGATCATCTTTCTTAAAATATGAAAGTTGTATTTGTGCACATGCATGTATTAAATGCTAATATGCAACTTCTGCATACATTTCAACTTCTGTTGCTGGCTTATACTTTCCACATAGCCTGAAGTTCTTCTCTCACATTCTCCTATATTTAAGACAATGCTCCAATGAATATACACATGCACATTCAGAACATTATTGATATTCTGGTGTGAACAGCTATGATAAGATGTATATAAAGCCTCACTCAAAGTCTCACTCAGAAAAATAAGCAAATTATACTATGAAAAATGAGACAAAGAGATTTTTGAATGTAGTTAAAAGAAACTAGATTAGTTACATAAATCTGAGAAAATACATCCTAAATGAAGGAGATCACCATGCCATGGGCAACTGCCCTAACTAAAAGAAGAAGATAACTGGAGTAACCTGATTGCAGTAGGAATAGACACATTTCAAAATGGTTTGAAGAGTTTATGTCTTTCTCTTCCTTCTCTTTGATTCCAAGTCTACATGACAATTCTCTCTTAGGCCATAGGTAACTTGTTTTCTTGGACCCAATCATAGCACACAGCAATAGTGATTTGTCTGAATGACTTTGGATGTAATCTTTGGAATGTATATAATATGAGTCCTAATGACCAAAGCTGTATTAACTTCTGTTGTGGATGATTTTCTGGAAAGAGAATGACGTCTGTGGTAGATTCTTCTCTTTACTCATTACAGAATTACTAAGCAAATAATTTTAAAATAACTCCAGTTGCTTGAATGTGTACCCACCCATCAATGAGTAAATTAGTTAATTTTCTCTTTGGTGCAGCAAAATGCTGGACAAAAAAAAAATTTTTTTTGACTTACAATAAAGCAGATAAAGTGTACATGGAAGGGACTGAATGGAGGTAAGAACACTAGGTAGGTAATCATTATATCTGCAACTAGGGAGCAGAGAGAGATACGTGCTTATTGTCAGCTTGTCTTCTTCTTTATATTTAGTAGGAGACCAATGATATGGTATCTCCTATATTTAGTGTAGGTCTGTCCTTCTCAATTTACTTCATGTAGAACCTCTCTCACTGACATGGTCAGATATCTGCCTTCATTGATCCTGAATTCTGTAAATTTGAAAATCTATATTAACTGCCAATATAACTAATGCTTAAAGTGGATTGTACTTATATATTTAGAAATATGTGTGTGCTTGTATCTGTGTGTGTGACTGTGTGTGTCTCTGTATGTATGTATATCTATATGTAACAACAATTAAAGAAAAAGAGGCCATTAATTTGAATGACATCAAGGCGCTGAGTGCATGGGCAAGTTGAACAGCAAGAATAAAGGTTGGGATACAACCATGGAATTATTTTATAAACTAAAAATGTTATTTAAAAAACAATAGTTGTCAGAGAATAAAAGAACATTAAAGATACTATTAAAATCACTAGCATATTATTTCCTGAACCTGTCTGAAAATTAACACTAGGAGAAAATGATACAAATTTGCTTTCTTTTGATATCGTTGACAAATGATGACTCTTAAATTTGGACAATTTTATAGGGTTTACACAACACTATTTTAAGGTTGGCTTTGAAAATACAGACAGAAGAAGATCAAGCATACGTGAGCTGCAGTTATATATAGAAAGAATACCTTTAGGGGTCAAACCTGCATCTTCAGGATGAAGGACCAAGAACAGACTCTTTCAGCCCTTGTTTTAATTTATATTGTTACCATAATTAAAAAGATGTTATTAATTTCTTACTATGAATTCATTGGTGACTTAAGTATGAGTGAGATATGGCCTTGTTTTAAAAATCTGGGGAAAATTGCAAACTGGTTTGCATGAAAATGAGGTATTCTTTGCCAATATAATCATTTTATTTTAGTAAACTTAATGAATCTGCTTCTCTCCAGATGATATTTGAATTGGCACTTTTGCTATAATTACTTGGGGAAAGGAACTGCCAGTAGGTTCCAGTGAGAAAGTGATAAAAATTGCACATTTGCAATGTGTGTAGGTGCACTCACACAGCTCTGTACATGCACACATATGCACACACACACACACACATACACACACACACATGCAAACTTTAAAAAGGTCATCCTTTTCTGAAGTGCTTTGCTTAACTACACATTGATGACAAAATTAAATGTTTAAAAACCTATCTAACCAGACCTGGAGAAATTGCTCAGTGGGTAAGAATATGGACTGCATTCTAAAGGACCTAGGTTAGATGTTTAACACCCACATGACAGTTCATCATTGTCTGCAATTCCATGTCTAGGGAAAGATTGCCAGTTTCTAGCTTCAGGAACACACATGGTATATACACATACATACAGGACAAATATGTATTAAATATTTATAAAATATGACTCCAGTGCTGACTGATTTGTGATTGTAATTCTGTGACATAATCAATGTAACGTATTTATGCAGTTTGCAAAAATGGCATTCAGTTAAAATCATTTATATGACAGGGATAGGATTCAGCTGGTAAAGTGTGCTTACCATGCACACATAAGAATTTGAATTCAAATCTTAAACACTCACATAAATGCCAGCAATGTGAAAGAACACCTGCAATCCCAATGCTCAGGGAGCAGGGACAGGACAGGTATTCCCTGAGTCAACTCAAGTTGTCTCACTGAGCTAGTTGAATCTATGACCTCTGCATACAAGCATGAGTGCTTCTCTTCTTAAATAAGATGGAGAGTGACCAGAAAGAGACAACATAAAATTCTGACATCCATACTCAAGCAAATATGTGCATGGATATTCACATACATGTGCTCATGTATACACACACATAAATATGCAACAAAAGAATATGTTATGTTACCATAATTAACATATAACTTTTTCTTTTAAGAGTATAAGAAAATCATTCCCAATTGGATACAAAAAGTTTATTCTATCTTTTAAATTTTTTTTAAAAGTTTTTATTTTTATTTGTTTTGGATACTTTATTTATATTTGAAATTTTTCCCCTTTCCAGATCTCCCCTTTGGAAAACTCCTATCCCCAGCCCCTACCCCTGCCTCTATAAGGTTGCTCCCCAACCTACCTACCCAATCCCACCTTGCCTCCATGGCATTTTTCTGTACTGGGGCCAATCACTCTCAGACCCAAGGGCCTCTCCTCCCATTGACAGCAAACAAGGCCCTCTTTTGCCACATATGTGGCAAGCACCGTGGTTCCCTCTATGTGTATACTTTGGTTGGCGGTCCAGTCTCTGGGAACTTGGGAGGACTGGCCACTTAACACTGTTGCTCCCTCCATGGGGCTGCAAACACCCTCAGCTCCTTCAGTACTTTCTCCAACTCCTCCATCTGGGATGCCACACTCAGTCCAATGGTTGCTGTGAATTGAATCTTGGATATTCTAATCTTTTGGGATAATATCTACTTATCAGTGAGTATAAACCAGGTGTGTTCTTTTTTGACTGAGTTACCTCACTCAGAATGATATTTTCAACTTCTATTCATTTGCCTGCGAATTTTATGAAATCATTATTTTTAAAAGCTGAGTAGTATTCCACTGTGCAAATGTACCATATTTTCTGTATCCGTTGCTCTATTGAGGGTCATCTGGGTTGTTTTAGGTTTCTGGATAATATAAATATGGCTGTTATAAACATAGTGGAACATGTGTCCTTATTAAATGTTGGAGCGTCTACTGGGTATATGCCCAGGAGAGGTAGAGCTGGATCCTCAGGTAGTGCTATGTCCAACTTTTTGAGGATAAACTAAACTGATTTCCAGAGTGGTTGTTCCAGCTGGCAATCCCACCAGCAATGGAGGAGTGTTCCTCTTTATCCATATCCTCACCAGCATCTGTTCTCACCTGTGTTTTTAATCTTGGCCATTCTGATTGTTGTGAGTTAGAATCTCAGAGTTGTTTGATTTGCACTTCTCTGATGACTAAGAATGTTGAACATTTCTTTAGGTGTTTCTCAGTCCTTCGAGTTTCCTCAGTAGAGAATTCTGTGTTTAGCTCTGTTCCACATTTTTTAATAGGGTTATTTGATTCTCTGGAATCTAACTTCTTGAGTTCTTATTATATACTGGATATTAGCCCTCTGTCAGATGTAGGATTGGTAAAGATCTTTTCCAAATCTGTTGGTTGCAGTGTTGCCCTATTGATGGTGTCCTTTGCCTTATAGAAGCCTTGCATTTTATGAGGTCTCAATTGTTGATTCTTGATCTTAGAGTATAAGCCATTGGTGTTCTGTTTAAACACTTTTCCCCTGTACCCATGTGTTCGAGACTTTTCCCCACTTTCTCTTCTATTAGATTAAGTGAACCTGGTTTTATGTGGAGATCCTATTTAGAGTGTCCTTTGCTTTACAGAAGCTTTGTAATTTTATGAGGTCCCATCCATCGATTCTTGATCTTAGAACCCAAGCCACTGGTGTTCTGTTCAGGAACTTTTCCCTTGTGCCCATGTGTTCCAGACATTTCCCCACTTTCTCTTCTATTAGATTAAGTGTATCTGGTTTTATGTAGAGGTCCTTGATCCACTTGGACTTGAATTTTGTACAGGGAGATAGGAATGGATCAATTTGGATTCTTCTACATGTGGACTGCCAGTTGAATCAGCACAATTTGTTGAAAATGCTGACTTTTTTCCCCTGGGTGGTTTTAACCCCTTTGTCAAAGATCAAGTGACTGTAGGCATGTGGGATAATTTCTGGGTCTTCAATTCTATTCCATTAGTCTACCTTCCTGTGACTGTACCAATACCATGCAGTTGTTATCACTACTGCTCTGTAGTATAGCTTGAAGTCAAGGAGGCTGATTCCTCCAGAAGTTATTTTATTGTTGAGAATTGTTTTTGCTATTCTGAGTTTTTTGGATTTTTTTTTTGTTAGTTTGTTTTGTTTTGTTTTTTGTTTTTGTTTTTTTGGTTTTTTTTTTTGTATTCCAAATGAATTTGATAATTGCTCTTTCTAAGTCTATGAATTATTGAATTGGAATTTTGATGGGGATTGCATTGTATCTGTAGATTTCTTTTGGCTAGATGGCCACTTTTACTATATTAATCCTGTCAATCCATTAGCATGAGAGACCTTTCCATCTTCTGAGGTCTTCTTCGATTTCTTTCTTCAGGGATTTATATGGCCAATATTGGAGAAGGTACCATGAGAAGAAGGTATATTCTTTTTATTTAGGATGTAATGCTCTATAGATATCTGCTAAATTCATTTGGTCCATAATTTCTGTTAGTTTCATTTATTTTGTGTTTCCAAGATCTGTCCATTGATAAGAGTGGGGTGTTGAAGTCTCGCAGTATTATTGTGTGAGGTACAGTGTGTACATTCAATTTTAGTAATGTGTCTTGTATGAGTATGGATGCCCTTTCATTTGGAGCATAGATGTTCAGAATTGAAGGTTCTTGGTAGATTTTTCCTTTGGAAAGTATGAAGTGACCTTCCTTATCTGGTTAGATGACTTTTGGTTGTAAGTCGATTTTATTCACTATTAGGATGGCTACTCCGGCCTGTTTCTTGGTACCTATATGAGTGGAAAATTGTTTTCCAGCCCTTTACTCTGAGATAGTGTTTTTCTTTAACACTGAGGTGTGTTTCCTGTTTGCAACAAAATGCTGGGTCTTGTTTATGTATCTAGTCTGTTAGTCTATGTCTTTTTATTGGGTAATTGAGTCCATTGATGTTAAGAGATATTAAGGGCAGATGCAGGGACTGAGGAACAGCTGGGAGGTAAGAGCCTCCAGGTTTTCACCTGTGGTGGGAGACCTCTGCCTAAGCCACCAGGCCTCCATAACTAAACAGTACCAGGAGAAAGCAAACCACCCACATGTTTGGAAAAGCCAGCAGGAGGACTCCAGACTCAGGGACTGAGGAACAGCTGGGAGAGAGAACTGGTCTCCAAGGAATATCGACAACTGGGTTTCAAAGAAAGACAAGTCACAGTCAGAGAGAGAAAGACCAGCTAACACCAGAGATAACCAGATGGCAAAAGGCAAAGGCAAGAACACAAGGAACAGAAAACAAGACTACTTGGCTTCATCAGAACCCAGCTCTCCCACCACAGCCAGCCCTGGATACCCCAACACACCAGAAAAAGAAGACTCAGACTTAAAATCACTTATCAAGAGGATGATAGAAGATTTTAAGAAGGAAATAAATAACTCCCTTAAAGAAATACAAGAGAACACAGGTAAACAACTGGAAGCCCTTAAAGAGGACACACAAAAATCCCTTAAAGAATTACAGGAAATCACAACCAAACAAATGAACAAAATCATTCAGGAATTAAGAACAGAAATAGAAACAATAAAGAAATCACAAAAGGATACAACCCTGAAGTTAGAGAACTTAGTAGAGAAAACAGGAGTCATAGATGCAAGCATCACCAACAGAATATAAGAGATGGAAGAGAGAATCTCAGGTGCGGAAGATACCATAGAAAGCATGGAAAAAACAGTCAAAGAAAACACAAAATCCAATAAGCTCCTAACCCAAAGAATCCAAAGCATCCAAGATATCCAGGATGCAATGAGAAGACAGAACCTGAGGATAATAGCTATAGAAGAGAGTGATGATTCCCAACGTAAAGGACCATTAAATATCTTCAACAAAATTACAGAAGAAACTTCCCTAACCTAAGGAAAGAGATGAACATAAATACAAAAGAAGCCTACAGAACGCCAAATAGACTGGGCCAGAAAACAAATTCCTCCCATCCCATTATAGTCAAAACACCAAATAAAACAAATTAAGGAAAGAATATTAAAAGCAGTAAGGGAAAAAGGCCAAGTAACATATAAAGGCAGACCTATCAGAATTACACCAGACTTCTCACCAGAGACTATGAAAGCTAGAAGATCCTGGGCAGATCTCATACAGACTCTAAGAGAACATAAATGTCAACCCAGGCTGCTATACCCAGCAAAATTCTCAATAATCATAGATGGTGAAACCAAAATATTCTATGACAAATCCAAATTTGCACAGTATGTTTCCACAAACCTAGCCCTACAAAGAATAATACATGAAACACGCCAACTCAAGGAGGGAAACTACACTCAAGAAAAAGGAAGAAAGTAATCTTTCAATAAAAGAAGATAGTCACACAAACATATAAACAAGATAAAAAATAACAGGAAACAACAATCACTATTCTTTAATATTTCTTAACATCAAAGGTCTCAATGCCCCAATAAAAAGACATACACTGACAGACAGGATCCATAAAGAGGACCCAGCATTTTGCTGCATCCAGGAAGCGCACCTCTGTCTTAAGACAAACACTACCTCAGAATAAAGTGCTGGAAAACAATTTTCCAGGCAAAAGGCCCCACAAAACAGGCTGGAGTAGCCATTTTAATATCGGATAAAACTGACATTCAACCAAAAGTCATCAAAAAAGATAAAGAAAGACACTTCATACTCATCAAAGGAAAAATCTACCAAGAAGAACTCTCAATTCTGAACATCTATGCCCCAAATGCAAGAACTCCCACATTCATAAAAGAAACTTTACTAAAGCTCAAAGCACACATTGCACCTCACACAATAATAGTGGGAGACAGCAACACCCCACTATCAACAATAAACTAAACAGAGACACAGTGAAACTAACAGATGCTATGAACCAAAGAGGTTTAACAGATATCTATAGAACATTTCATCCTACAAGAAAAGAATATACCTTCTTCTCAGCACCTCATGGTACCTTCTCCAAAACTGATCATATAATTGGTCACAAAACAGACCTCAACAGATATAATAAGATTGAAATAATCCCATGCCTCCTATCAGATCACAAAGGATTAAGGTTGGTCTTCAATGGCAACAACAACAACAGAAAGCCCACATACACATGGAAGCTGAACAATGCTCTGCTCAATGATAACTTGTTCAAGGAAGAAATAAAGAAAATAAAGACTTCCTAGAATTTAATGAAAATGAAACTTACCCAAAACTACAAGACACAATGAAAGCAGTGTTATGAGGAAAACTCATAGCTTTGAATGCTTCCAAAAAGAAACTAGAGACAGCATATGCTAACAGCTTAACAGCACACCTCAAAGTTCTAGAACAAAAAGAAGCTAATACACCCAATAGGAGTAGAAGGCAGGAAATAATCAAATTAATGGCTGAAATCAACCAAGTGGAAACAAAAAGAACTATATAAAGAATCAACAAAATCAGGAGCTGGTTCTTTGAGAAAATCAACAAGATAGATAAACTCTTAGCCAGACTAACCCGAAGGCACAGAGACAGTATGCAAATTAATAAAATTAGAGATGAAAAGGAAGATATAAAAACTGACTCTGAGAAAATTCAACAAAATTGGAAAAGTTCTAGCTAAAGCAATCATACAACAAAAGGAGGCCAAAGGGATACAAATTGGAAAGGAAGAAATCAAAATATCACTATTTGCAGATGATATGATGGTATACTTAAGTGACCTGAAAAACTACACCAGAGATCTGTTACAGCTGATAAACAACTTCAGCAAAGTGGCTGGATACAAAATTAAATCGAGCAAATCAGTAGCCTTCCTATACTCGAAGGATAAACAGGCTGAGAAACAAATTAGGGAAATGCCACCCTTCACAATTGTCACAATCAATATAAAATATCTTGGTGTGACTCTAACCAAACAAGTGAAAGATCTGTATGACAAGAACTTCAAGTCTCTGAAGAAAGAAATAGAAGAAGACCTCAGAAGATGGAAACATATCCCATGCTCATGGATCAGCAGGATTAATATAGTTAAAATGGCCATCCTTCAGAAAGCAATCTACAGATTCAATGCAATCCCCATTAAAAACCCAACTCAATTCTTCATTGACTTAGAAAGAGCAATTCTCAAATTCATATGGAATAACAAAAAACCCAGAATAGCAAAAACTATTCTCAACATTAAAAGGACTTCTGGGGGAATCAGTAGTAATAAAAACTGCATGATATTGGTACAGTGACAGGCAGGTAGATCAATGGAATAGAATTGACAACCCAGAAATGAATCCACATTTATGATCAGTTCATATTTGACAAAGGAGCTAAAACCATACAGTGGAAAAAAGACAGCATCTTCAACAAATGGTGCTGGTTTAACTGGCGGTCTACATTGTAGAAGATTGTGAATTGATCGATTCCTATCTCCCTGTACAAAGCACAAGTCCAAATGGATCAAGGACCTCTACATAATACCAGATACACTGAATCTAATAGCAGAGAAAGTGGGGAAAGTCTTGAACACATAGGCACAGTGGTAAATTTCCTGAACATTACACCAATGGCTTGGGCTCTAAGATCAACAATCAACAGGTGGGACATCATAAAATTACAAAGCTTTTGTAATTTTATGACATTTTGTAGCAAACGACATTGTAAATAGGACAAAATGGCAATCTACAGATTGGGAAAATATCTTTACCAATCCTAGATCTGATAGAGGGCTAATATCCAATGTATACAAAGAACTCAAGAAGCTAGACTCCAGAGATCCAAATAACCCTATCAAAAAACAGGGAAGAGAACTAAACAGAGAATTTTCAACTGAGGAAACTCGAATGGCAGAGAAGCACCTAAAGAAATGTTCAATATCCTTAGTCATCAGGGAAATGTAAATCAAAACAATCCTGAGATTTCACCTCACATCAATCAGAATGGCTAAGATCAAAAACTCAGGTGACAGCAGATGTTGGTGAGGATGTGGAGAAAGAAGAACACTCCTCCTTTGCTGTTGGGAATGCAAGCTAATACAACCTTTCTGGAAATCAGTTTGGCAGTCCCTCAGAAAAATGAATATAATACTACCTGATGACCCAGCTATTCGACTCCTGGGCATATACCCAGAAGATGCTCCAACCTATAATAAAGACACATGTTCCACTATGATCATAAGCAGCCATATTCATAATATCCAGAAGCTGATAACAACCCAGTTGTCCCTCAACAGAGGAATGGATACAGAAAATGTGGTACATTTACACAATGGAATACTACACAGCTATTAAAAACAATGACTTCATGAAATTCGCAGACAAATGGATGGATCTTGAAAATATCATCCTGAGCTAGGTAACACAGTCACAAAAGAATGAACACGGTATGTACTCACCATTAAGTGGTTATTAGCCCAAAAGTTCGAAATATCCAAGAGTCACTTCACAGCAACAGTAGGGCTGAGTGTGAGGTCCCAGATGCAGGACTTAGAGAAAGGACTGAAGTAGCTGAGGGAGTTTGCATCCTCAGGGAGGCAGCAACAGTGACAACTGGCTTGGCCCCTCAATGCTCCCAAATACTGGATCACCAACCAAAGAATACACATGGAAGGACCCATGGTGCTGGCCACATATGCAGCAAAGGAGGGTCTTGTTAGCCATCAGGAGGAAGAGAGGCCTTTGGGCCTGAGAGTGTTAGATCCTCCAGTAGAGGAGAATGCCTAAGAGGGAAGACCAGAGAGGGTGGGTTGGTGGGTGGGAGTATACCCCCATAGTGGCAGCAGTAGTGGGAAGGAAATGGGAAGGTTCCAAAGGGCAGATTTGGAAAAGGGGAAACATTTTAAATGTAAATAAAGTAGGAAAAAAATGATTCTGATTTAGAGTAATTTGGCAAGTGTATTCCAAATGTAGATGGGGATAGATTTCTTATTTAATTTTTGCTGATGCTGTTAACAGTAGAGACCTGGACTGTCTCTGTCCCAGCTCTCTATCAAGTACTAGTTCATTACCTAGTGCCACCATTTATCTGATAACACTTATAGCTATCACCTATTGGACTCACTGTGGCTCTTGCAAGGATAAGAAAGTGTTTCTTTTAGCTGTGTCTCTGATGAGATCTTTTTTGGACTTAAGAACAAAGGGCAGGTGTTCATATTCATTCTTCTATAGACCTGGTGATAGCTTTAGGTCACACACCTCATATCTCATTTGGAACCTTTTGGAGATACAAAGATACAGAGAACTAGGAAGAGATACCATATTTTCTAAATACTTTTCAGAGTTTTATGTGCAATTAGCATTGTTCACTGAGTTATTTGTAGGATTCTCAGGTATATTTGACAGGATGATCAAGGACTAAAGAATTTTTAATAATTCATAAAAAGTAGCAGCATAAAGGAAACTGCTGAGGCTCACTATCAAGTAAAATAGGAGTCTGCTATCTTTCAACTGGGCAGCTATTTATATTTTATGACTTACATTTCAAAAAATTAGTTCTTCAAAATCTTTGTTCATGAGAATATTAAAACGTTTTATCAAAT
Organism: Rhynchomys soricoides; assembly: GCA_019843965.1. NCBI lineage: Eukaryota > Metazoa > Chordata > Mammalia > Rodentia > Muridae > Rhynchomys > Rhynchomys soricoides. The sequence goes on along the minus strand of JADRCH010000305.1, from coordinate 3,986,530 downwards.
TAGAAAATATTTAACAAGCAAAATTTTTGTCCTTTTCTGCTATAATTGTCCATATTTATGCCAATGTTTGTGAGAGAGATTTCGTTATTCATCAAAGCCTGTGTTTTGATAATTATGTGTCTCATAAGTAAACATCTTCCAACTCATCCCTAGTTAACATAATGCATTTAGATAAATGACTTGTTATTGAAAGGATAAACACATTGGTGATGACTGTCTGACTTATTAATAAAGTGTTTTTTCACATCCTAAAAAAGAGAGAGAGAGAGAGATTAAGGAATAGTGATTGTTGCTTCCTGTTAGTTTTGATGTTATGTTTATGTTTGTGTGGCTATCCTCTTTTGGGTTTGTTGAAAGAAGATTTGTTTCTGGCTTTTTCAAGGGTGCAGTTTCCTTCCTTGTATTGGCGTTTTCCATCTATTACCTTTGGAAGGGCTCGGTTTGTGGAAACATTGTGTAAATTTGGTTTTGCCATAGAATATCTTAGTTTCACCATCTATGGTAACTGAGAGTTTTTCTGAGTATAGTAGCCTGGGCAGGCAGTTGTGTTCGCTTTGGGTCTGTATTAGATCTGCCCAGGATCTTCTAACTTTCATAACCTCTGGTTAAAAGTCTGGTGTAATTCTGATAGATCTGCCTTTATATGTTACTTGACCATTTTCCTTTACTGCTTTTAATATTTTCTTTGTTTTGTGCATTTGATGTTTTGACTATTATATGACATGAGATATTTCTATTCTGGCCCAATCTATTTTGAGTTCTGTAGGCTTCTTTAATGTTTATGTGCATCTTTTTCATTAGGTTAGGGAAGTTTTATTTTATAATTTTGTTGAAGATATTTACGGGCCCTTTACAATTTGTACAATTTTTATATATTTTATGTATGCACATAAAAAACTTCAGATCTCAAAGATATGTAATATGCCAAGACTTGATTAAGATTGCCATCTGCTAGTGATGTTTCACAAAGATATTTAAAATATTTAAATATTTAAAGTAAAATCTATATAGAAATTATCTTTTTCAAGAATCCTCCCAAAACTCTTCACGTAGCATCACTTTCAGATATAAAGACTCTAAACAATTCTAAACAATGATTTCTAGAATGTCTCCCTACATCCTATTGCAGAAGCAATGTGCAAATTGCTTTGAGTACATGACACACTAACCTGGACCCTGTATTTGAACCAAGTCATTGGGTCTTGCAACCTTGAAAATGTCAGGAACTATGTAACTCTTAAATAATTCACTTTTTCTAGTATAATATAACCACCAGAATAACTGCACCATGTAATTTAAAATGAAGACACATACAACAGAACCTAGAGCAATGTAAACACTGAATAAAATATAGCTATTTATTATTAGATTTTGAAAATTGCTCAAACATGATTATTTCTGTTCATTGCTGGTTCTACCCATTTTATCCAAAAGCATGATGACAAGGTTCCAGAAATTACATGAATAATTTGTTATCTGGGATTGTCATTCTCTCTTAGAAACTACATGCAACTAGTTTGCTCAGCTGCTCAACAACCTGGTCTGTGGGCTTTTCTTCTCCTCTTTTGATTTAGTCACTGGATCACATAAAAGTTTTCAATATCAGAATGCTGTGACTTAGATTCCTTTAACAAGGAAAGAGAATGGGGAGCTACAGGAGGCTAATTGGGAATGCGAATCTCAGGGAGGAGGTAAGGTTCTAAGAAAGACATAGAAGTTATTCTTTTGTTCTTCGTGATATAGCCAATTACTATGCCAGATGGCACCTTCCATAGTATGCCCCTCCAAAATATTTGTTCCCAGGGCAGCATTATTGAGAAGATGTCAAGTATTTGGAAGAAATTCTTATTGGGAAATTGTTTGGTCATTGGCAACATGCTGTTAAAGGAGACCATGGGGCCCCAAATATTTTTCCTTACCTTTACTTCTTGACCAAAAAGTGCATGATTCTGTTCCACAGTATACACGTCTCCATGATTCACTGATATGGCACACATCCAGAACAGCAGAACAAATTCATCTTTTGAATTTCTTCTCTATTTGTCAGACTATTCCTGGGAAGATGAGAATAAACATCTATTTGAACCAGATAAAATACAAAGACAAATAATAATAATAAAAAAAGTTCCACAAACACCCACTTTTGTGAACCAGTATGTCTATTGGAGCTACAGAAATATGAGTATGAGGTACTTACAGGCACAAGGGTAACTCAAAGGCAGCTGTGTCCTTGAAGCTCCTATAGCAGCTTGCTTGTTGATTCACAAAAGCCCCATTCCTGGGGTACTCCCTGTACTATTTATAGACAGTACTACCTAAGAGTCTCCTCTTTTCCAGCTCTCAATCCCTGCTATATTGCTGGAAAGAAAGTAAGCATTAGCTATTTCTTCTCAGTTCTCCTTCTTGGAGGAAAGAGAGACTCTCATTAAGACTTGGGAAACTAACAAAACATCGGAAGTTCTGAGAATTCATGACCTTCCAGACTCATGTATGCCCAGAGAGAATTCATGACCTTCCAGACTCATGCATGCCCAGAGAGTTACAAGGTTCACAATACACTTCCTTGAAGGAAGCCAGTACATGAGCCAAGAAGCTTTGTTAACTGGCTAGAAAATAGCTAGATGCCATTATCTCAAGCAAATAATGAAGCAATGTTATGTTTAGATCTCTCCTCATCCTGAGATAAAATCAAAGTTTTCATTTATTGCCCTTAACAGACTTAACTTTAATTGGCAAGTGAATAAGAAATTGAATTCAGCTCCAATTTTGTGTCATAAACAAACTTTCTTTACTTCCAAAACTCAAACATAGAAAATAGAGAAGGAAAATGGTCTTCCTCAGGGCAGCTTAAACCCTTGATCCATCCAGCATTCTAATAGAGGCACGTTCCTATCCTACAGACCACAGTTGAGTGACTCAGACTGATTCCTTCCAGCTCTGAGAGAAGAGGTAGGACACTGAAGTGCTTAATCAGTGGCCAAATGATCAATAAACACAAATGGGTCAAATCAGTTCAATTGAATTAAATTGACCTTATATCGTTTGAGAAGGGCCTAAGGACAGAGAAAAAGACAGCAGGTTAGGGTTGACTGGTGGTATACCAACAGAGAAAGTCTGGGAAATAAGGAGTGTTAAATTACAGCTTCTAAAGTCTTGTTAAAATTGTGTATAGATGTAAAAAGATCCACAAAGAACAAGAAGCACCATCTCCATAGCAGAGCTCTGGATAAACTGAACCATACAAGGAATTTCAAAAGGTTACCATGTTCCTTAAATGAAATCAACTGTAGTTACAAATCAACTCTTATGACAATCAGTCTCCTACTGGAAAAATGTACAAGGTCCTACACGTAGGAAAACATTTGAATTCTTCTTTAAAAGTCATCACAAACTGTTTAATGCAGACTACATTGCTTGTGATTTTATTACTTCTAAGGACAAAATGCTTTGTTGAGAAGGAGACACTACTACTTGTAATCTGTCATCACTGAGTGCAACACTGATCTATCCACTGTGCTGTAGAAACTCCACAGGACATGATAGAGAGGAGGGAGATACTTTTATCTACTAAAGGATAGGCATGAATTGTCCTTTTCTCAACATCTTTTCATACTGTCTTCCTTTCAAAGATATTTTTCTGCTCCTATTGATGTATTCTCCCTAAGTGGTTATTTCATTTTGCATTTTTGTTAGCACAGTATGTAAGTCCCTAATGTAATGCATATCGCCACGATAATGTACAAATACAGATATATGACTATCATAAGACCATTTGGACATTACTTTTGGGAACATTTTCTTAATATCTCTAACTCACTGATTTTTTCTTTATCTTGTACAGAAGGAATGTTTCCCAGACAATCCTTTAATTTAAATTTCACCTGGTTCCAGCAAAAGCTTTCACTGGAGGAGCTTTTGTTCATGATCATGGGATTTAATCAGTTGTCCAACTTGAAAAACTATTGTTAACCCACCAGTCAGTTTCACTGCTCATCCCAAATTTATTTACTAGCACTTCTTAGTAACATTCTAATGTAATATTCTCATATTTTATGCATCACATATCCTACCAAAATGTATACTTAAATATGTTCAATGTTATTCGTAAAATGAATAAAATGAGGACTATGATTAGATTATAGACAATTTTTGAAATGTGTGACATATGTGAAAGAATGACTGAGCCAAAACTTTGAAAATATGAAAAGCCAATATACTCAATGTCCCTGAGATTCAACAAACAGAAAGTGCTGCATCAAATTGTAAAGTCAATAATCTACTGATAAAGTGCATTCTTATTCCACATGTTCTTAAACCAAGAAACACATAAAATCTAGATGTTGACCAAACTTGCCACAAACTGTAGCTTCATATATTTTTCTTTTGGTTACTTTGATATAGGAAAGTTGTATTAATAGCCCAAAGTACCCCAGGGCTGTGACTTTACTATTAGAAAAAAGAGAAAATACAATATACATCCACATGAAACTTTCTTGTTAATTACTCCATTTGTTTACATCCCAAATGATATCCCCCTTTCCCAATTACCCCTCCACAACCCACCATACCACATCTGCCCTCTCCCCCTCTCTTTGAGTTAATGAAGGTGCTCCCCCACCCACCCACCCTCTCCTGCCCCACTGCTACAGCATCCACCTATGCTGGGGCATCAAACCTTTACAGGAACAAGGGCCTCCCCTCCCATTGATATCAGACAAGGCCATTCTCTGCTGCATATGTCTCTAGAGTCATGGATCCCTCCCTGTATACTCCTTGGTTGGTGGCCTAGTCCCTGGGAGCACTTTGTGGTCTAGCCAGCCGACATTGTTATTCCTATGGGTTTGCAATCCCCCTCTGATCCTCCTGTCCTTCCACTAGCACCTCCACAGATGCTTACCAAGCTCAATCTGATGCTTCCACATCTGCATTGGTCAGTTGCTGGATAAAGCTCCCAAGAAATAGCCACACCAGGTTCCTGTTAGCAACCTTCTCTTGGCAACACAAACATAATCTCAGTTTGGTGTCTGCAGACAGGATGGATCCATAGGTGGGGTTGTCCACAGATGGCCCATCCTTCAGTCTCTGTTGGCTCCTTGCCAGCAAGTCCAGGCAAGAGGAGAAGAACCCAGTCCAGCTGGGTCTATCTGGGGCTGAGCAGGATGGCAAGTGTCGATGGCCCAAAAGAAACACATCGGGCCTGGAGTCTTGTAGAAGAAGGAACTCAACTTCATTGTATCAGCTACTCACTTATATAAAGAAAGCAAAGGGGGTGGGCACTTAGGTATGGGAAGAGATGACGTAGGAGGTGGGGAACAGTAAAGGGTAACTGACAGGGCAAATAGCAAAGCTCCATATCAGAAATGGCAGCAGAGAGAGGACTAAATAGGTCTTGCTGAGTCACCCTTAGAAGTGACTGAGACAGTTCTCAGAACTTGAGCCAGGCTCGGGTTTGTCTTTAAGGCTCAAACCAGGGCCAAAATGGGGTCCAACACTACCACTTCATGGCACCCTACCCTCTCTCCCTCAGGACAGTGGGATGGGGAAAACACCTTCAGTGCCACACCATCGGGGTTCAGTGCAGGCTGCCACCCAGAGCAGGCTCAGCCCCAGCTTGATTCAGCAACACGGCACTCAGTGCAGGATGGTGGAAGGATAAGTCAGTAAGGAATTGTGGCCACTGCTGCCAAAGTTGCTTTTGCTGTTGTGGTTGGCACTGTGAAGCCAGGGCCCCTGAACACCCAGGCTTACCTGGGCCCTAACTTTCCTGCCCCTATGGCCAGAGTTGCTCCAGATCTAGTGCAACACTCCCTGTCTGTGTGCCTGGGAGGTTTGCGCTGTGACTGTCAGGCCAAGAATGTGGGTGATGGGGTCTCTCCAGGCATGGTAAGGGGCACCTGTGCCTTCTCCAGCCTCAGCACATGCCCAGCCCCACAGAGATGAAGCCCCCTAATACTCACCTGCCTGTGGGCATTGGTCACCTGGGAGCCAGGGCACAGGCCACCTGCCAGTGCCACTGCCAGTGGAGGAGGCACAGAACAGGCCCAACATCTCCCCCTTTTGGTTTTGTAATGAGCATGTTACATGGCTCCTGTCTTTGGTTGTCCCCTTCATGTGGATCTTACCTGTCTCTAGATACCATGTGTCACTCTGGCTCAAGAAGGGAGAGGGTTGTGCCAAGTCCTGTCTTAGGTTGTCTCAGCACATCTGAGATCTTACCCATTGTTGGTCAGGTGGAGAGCTGAGGAGCTGTGTTGTAATATTGGGGCAGGGATAGGCCACTGCTCAAACCATATGGGGTCTACTGGTTTCCAGTGGATCTTAGGTACTGGGGGCCAAGCAGTGGCCTTAAGAATTAGGGGTGAGACAAAAGGCATTGTTGGCTCATTTTCTCAAAAGGAGGATTGTCCCTATAATTTGAAAACACCATCTTTCCCTAATCAAAACACTATTTAGGATTAGTGGTAATAAAGACCTCAGCCTCCCCAAGTATATCTTGGCCTAGAAGGTTATCTGTCAGGCCAGAAACCATGAGAGGAGTCACCTCACCTCAAGAGTTATCATGGTCCCCCCAGGAGAGACAGGAGGTGGTTTCCCATGAGGTAGATTGTGCCCCAAAGCCCAGTAAAGGTGGACTGGCAACAAGCTGCCAAGAGTGGGGGACTTCTTCCTTTCTAATCACCATTTGATCTGTACCAGTGTCAATGAGGAACTGTAAAGTTTTTATGCCTATGGCAAGGGTCATCTTAGGGCAGAGCCCAGGAACAAAAGGCACAGTCCAGTTAACACTAACCGGAGGATTCCCCTTATTTAACAAGGCTGAGGTTGGCCCCTGGAGGAGTTTAAAGGCTGGCCATTTATATTGAACTTAAACTTACAATCCCTGGCCCAGTGGAAGCCCTCTTGCACCTGGGGCAAGGGGTGTGCAGGGGACTGCTGGTGGAGGGTGGCGGCTTTTGTCAGATTAGGTCACTCTCTTTTAAAATGGCCCTCTTTAATGCACCCAAAATAAGTCTGGCCCTGGCTGACCAGGCTTTGTTGGAGGGCATTAACAAGAATAGCCATATCTTTCTTACAGGCCTCCTTTAAAGTGGCAGTCAAAGCCCTAGTCTGAAAGGAGGAGGAGCTCACATCTCTGGAGGCAATAATCCATTTGTCAATACCCTGGCTGTGTAACCCAGCACATGCAAGCTTGTGATTGGCATTCATTCCATCCCAAACCAGTAAGCAGACAAACCAATCTCAGAGTTAGCCTGTAGGGAATTTTCTCTGTAAACTCTTCTGAACTCTGTCTATGAAGGAGGCAAGATCTTCAGTGGGCTTTTGGTTAATTTCCAATATGGGAGACTCAGTAGATCCGTCATCAAGCTTCCTCCAGGCAGTAAGCCCAATGGCTCTAACCTGATCTTGGTAAGGTGGGTGGGGGGCATGGCTGACTGCAGGGTGCCTGTAGAGTACAGATTGGCTGTGCAAGCAAGCATGCCAGCAGTGATGGGAACTGGGGGATGAGCACTTTGGTTCCACTCCCCCTGGACTTGACACTCTTCCTAAATGTAGGCAGTTCATTTGAGGTAGGCCAGCCTGGAGAGGACAGCCTTAGCCAAATCCTTCCAGACTCAGGCAATGCACGAGAGGTGTGCCAGACCCTCAAAGATAGTCTCAGTCCAGGGGAAATTGGGGGCATCCTCAGCCACTGCCTCCTTAAGTTCTTTAATCTCCTAGGGATCCCAAGGATACCAAGCTGCTAGCTGATTACCACCCCACTGGGGATGGCATTCACTGGGTAAAGGCTGGTGGCATACTGGGTGCTGAGTCCCTTCCTATTGTAAGGCTGCAGGACCTTAGACAGTGCAGAGGGACTATGAAAAGAGTCTTTTGAGGGGTCCAAAGAGGGATAAAGAGGTTCAAAGTTGGGATCAGAAATGGAGAACATCCCCATAATTTATGGAGGTACACTCTACCTGCAGACCCATTATCACGTCAGTGTTCTTTCATCAGGAGGAGGGAGAAGATCCTCACAAGATGCACCAGGAGAGAGGAGAGAATCTGGTTCAGCAGGGTCTGTCTGGGGCTGATCAGGAAGGCAAGGGTTGACAGCCCAAAAGAAACACACCAGGCCTGGAGTCTTGTAGAAGAAGGAACTCAACTTTATTATATCAGCCCCTTGCTTATATAGAGAAAGCAGCAAAGGGGGTGGGCATTTAGGTATGGGAAGAGATGATGTAAGAGGCAGGGAAGGGTAAGGGGTAACTGAGAAGGCCAATAGCAAAGCTCCACATCTGCAACTGCAGGACAAAGGGAGGACAAAACAGATCTTGGTGATTCACCCCTATATGGAAGTGACTGAGACAGGTCTCAGAACTCAAGCCAGGCTCAGCTTTGTCCTCAAGGTCCAAACCAGGGCTAAAATGGTGCCTAACACTACCACTGATCTGGACAGCACCCTCTCTCCCTTGGGACAGCAGAAGGGGGAGAACACCCCCAGTGCAGCACCATCTAGGTCCAGTTCAACCTTCCCTCCAGGACCGAGCCATAGCCCAGAGCCACCGCAGCCCCAGATTGGCTCAGCAACACGGTGCCCATTGCAGGAGGGTCAACAGCCAAGTCATGGAGGAATCAGGGTTTCTGCTGGCAAAGCCGCTCTCGCTGCCATGGTCTCCACTGTGAACCTGGGGCCCCTGAACACCAGGGACAACCTAGGCCCTCACTTTCCTGCCACTGTGGCCGGGGTTGCCCCAGGTCACAAGCAGTGTGCCCTAAGTCAATGGTGGTCCAATAGAAATCACTGGATTAATTCAATATTCTTGTAGGACCTTGAAAGGCAGACTGTATTCTGGTTGAGCTAAGGTTTAAAATCCTGGTGACACAGCAGGGGATCCCCAGTAGGGGATAACTGTGCAAGGGATGGTAGGTGTTTTGCCATGCTCCTGGTCCCCAGGCTCCTGACATGAGGCCACAGGTCTCCATAGGTCTGTGACTATTACATAAGAGCAATGCCCCAAGCCCCTCCACAGTTAGACATGTGGTCAAATAGCCTTAAGGCAGATCTCCATTTTAATGAGGTACCTAGAGGCTTAGCCAATAAACTCACCTTCCCAGACACTCCTTCCTGCAAAATCTATTTAACCACAGGCCCACCCTTAGAAAGTAGGGTACAGTTTTATACATCACCACTCTCCACCATACCAATAAATGCCCTAAAACCATGGACTGACTCTTTTCATTGGGATCTGCTGTGGGGAACAATGGAACAGGTCTTTGTCTAAAGTTACAGCCGTGTCTAGTCTCCCCCAGAAGGCCTCTCAGAGCTCCCAGTCATGACCCCTATCAAACCAAGCTGCCAAGGACTCTGCCCCTAGTGGGACCCAGATGGGCTCCTCTCTGCCTCTTCCCCCTCACCCCAGGCTAAATCCAGCCTGCAGGCCCCCACTCTGTTCTTCCGAAGTATTCAGGGACATCTGGGATGCCCAAGAGCCTGAGAATCTTTGTCTTGGTCTTGTCTCAGGCCCGAGATCCCCAAAACTGACTCTGTGTAGTACCCATGGCCCCACTCCCACACCCCCAGGCAGTGTCCCCAGGCTTCTCACATCCTGTCATCTGCCTAGCAGTGCCATGGGGTGAGCGCTGTCAAACTTCCCGAGTCATGCCTCCCCCTGTGGTCTGAGCTCTGGGGCAGACTCGGGACTCCACTTTAACCCAACAGTTGAGTCTTGTTTGTGTCCAATTATATGGTCAATTTTTGAAAATGAAACAAGAGGTGCTGAGAAAGAAGTTTATTCTTTTGTTTTAGGGTGAAATATTAGATAGATGTTTGTTAAATCCAATTGATTTAAAAGTTCTTTAGTTTCACTCTGTCTTTGTTTAGCTTCTGTTTCCATGATCTGTCCAATGGTGAGAGTAGGATGTAAAAATCTCATATTATTATGGGAGGTTCAATGTGTGCTTTCAGCTTCAGTGAAGTTTATTTTACAAATATGGGTGGCCTTGCATTTGGGACATCAGAATTGACAGTTCAGTTCTTGTTGGTGGATTTTTCCTTTGATGAGTATGGAGTGTCCTTCCCTATCTTTTTTTGAAACTTTTGGTTGAAAGTCTATTTTATTGGTTATTAGAATAACTACTCCAGCTTGTTTCTTGTGACGATTTGCTTGGAAATTTTTTTCCAGCCTTTTACTTTGAGGTCGTGTCTTTTTTTGTCACTGAGGTGTGTTTCCTACATGCATCAAAATGCTTGGTCCTGTTTACATATCCAGTCTGGTACCCTATGCATCTTTATTGGGGAATTGAGACCATTGATGCTGACAGATATTAGGGACCAATGATTGTTTCTTCCTGTTATTTTTGTTGTTAGAGGTGGAATTATGTTTGTATATTACTCTTCTTTTGGGTTTATTGTAAGAAGAATAATTTCTTGCTTTTTCTTGTGTGTAGTTTCAGTCCTTGTGTTGGACTTTTTCATCTATTTTCCTGTGTAAGGGTGAATTAGTAGAAAGATATTGTTTAGATTTGCTTTTGATGTAGAATACCTTGGTTTCTCCATCTGTGGTAATTGAGAGTTCTGCTGGGTATAGTAATCTGGGCTGACATTTTTCTTTTCTTAGGGTTTCTTAGGGTATGACATCTGCTCTGAATCTTCCGACTTTTAGAGTCTCTATTGAAAAGTCTGGTGTAAATCTGATATCGTTGTCTTTCTATGTTACTTGTCCTTTTTTCCTTACCACTTTCAATATTCTTTCTTTGTTCTGTGCATTTGGTGTTTTTAATTATTATGTTACCTGTGTTCTCCTGTATTTCTTTAATGGGGTTATTTATTTCCTCCTTAAAGTCCTCTATTATCTTCACGAGAGGAAAATTTATATCTTATTCTTGATTTTCAGGTGTTTTGGCATATCCAGTGCTTGCTGTGATAGAAGAACTGGGTTCTGATGTTGTCACATAGCAGTATTGGTTTCTGTTGCTTTTGTTCTTGTGCTTGCCTCTGGCCATCTGGTTATCTCTGGTGTTTACTGGCTTTGTTGTCTCTGACCAGAGACTCTCCCTCCTGTGATCCTGTGATCCCGGATGTGGATGTGTCAGAACTCCTTGGGGTCACCCTGCATCAGGGTGTGGGCTGAGTGGTTTGGGATCTAGAGCAGAGGCTCTGCTCAGGGCACAGGTGCAAACCAGAAAGAACATGAGTCTCTGTCTGGGCAGGGTACCAGTGTCCCTGTGTCACAAGGGTCCCAGTTGCACTAGGTATTGGGGCCAGGTTTGGGGTCTCATCTGTAATCCCAGATGTGTCAGAACACCTGGTAGGTTGAGCTACAACTGGGCTGTGGGCTGAGTAGGTGAAGATCCAGAGCATAGGCTCCCCTCCTGGCAAAGGTGCAAATTGGAATGACCACAGGTCTCTGTCTAGGCCTAATTATTTTTTATTGGTTATTTTACTTATTTCCATTTCAAATATTGTCTCCTTTCTTGCTCTCCCCTTTGCAAACCCATCCCTTCCTCTTCCCTTTTGCCTCTAAGAGGGTGCTCCCCAACCCACCTACATACTCCTGCCTCATCCCTCTAGCATCCTCCTATTCTGGGGCATCAAGCCTCCTCAGGACCAAGGGCCTCTCCTCCCATTGATGCCAGATACAAATGCAGCTGGAGCCATGGACCTATCCATGTATACTTTTTGTTTGGTAGTTTCATCCCAGGGAGCTCGGGGGGTGGGTCTGTTTAGTTGATATTGTTGTTCTTTCTATGAGGTTGCAATCTCCTTCAGTCCTTCCTCTAATCTTCCACTGGGGTCCCTGGGCTCAGTGCAATGGTTGGTTGTGAGTATCTGTATCTGTATTACTCAGGTGCTGTGAAAGCTTCTCAGAGGACAGCTATACTGGACTGCTGTCAGCAAGTACTTCTTGGTATCAGTAATAGTGTCAGGGTTTGGTATCTGCAGACAGGATAGACCCCAAGGTCAGGATGGCCTGGATGGCCTTTCCTTCAGTCTCTGCTCCATTTTGGTTCCTGTATTTCCTTTAGACAAAAACAATTCTGGGTTAAATATTTTGAGATGGGTGGGTGGCCCCATTCTTCAAGTGTAGGCCATACCTATCTACTGGAGGTGGTCTCTACAGGTTCTATCTCCACTTTTATAAGTAATTTAGCCAAGTCATCTCCTTTGAGTCCTGGGAACTTATTGCTTCCCTGGTGTCTGTGACTTTTAGTGCCAACTCCCTACAACACACTGCCACATATTTCTATTCATTTTCCTGACCATCTGGACTTTTCTCCTATCTCTTCTCATACCTGATGCTCAGCTATTAAAAATGATGAGTTCATGAAATTTGCAAGCAAATGGGTGGTACTAGAAAATTTCCTGAGTGAGATAACCCAGACACAAAATGACACACATGGTACATACTGACTGTTAAGTAGAAATTAGCCCTAAAGCTCAGAATAACCCACAATACAACTTACTGACCACATGAAGCTTAATAAGAAGGAAGACCCAAATGTGGATGGTTCAACACATGAAACTTTTAATGTCAGTATATTTCCAAAACTCAAGTGTGTGTTCTTTGCTTTCCTTGCACACTATATTGTGTGTAAACCCATCATGTGCCTCATGTTTCATTCTGTGACACTTAGAACTGACTCAATAATGTTTTAAACATTTTTGTGAATCTATTGTATGGTCTCCAGAACAGGTGACTAGTTAGAATTCTCTGAAGCTACCATTTAACCAATTGTTCTCCTACATGATGTTCTCCCTAGTAGTCCCTTAGAGACATTTTCATCTGTGCTTACATTAGGCATCCAACTGCATTCTTTTACTTCTGGAATCAGTCACATAGCTAAAAGATTGTTCTTTTAAAATACAGTGTCCCAATGTTCATTGAATGTTTAGTAAATATTCATCCTTCATTAAGTATTGAGCAGATATAGCTGTCTCCCTAATGGGATTAAGGTTAGTTTCTTTAGGGTAAAGATATGCTACCAAATAAGGTTTTATTTACTAGACATTAAATAATTAATCAGACAGGTAATTGAACATTCCCATTTTAGTAAGTATAATGAAAGAAACATGGGAATGATAAAAGAAAAGTAGCCAATAAAGATTAACAGGAAGATTTGGAGAGATCTCCCTTAAGAAGTTAGCAGAGCAATAAAAGGGAAGGAATAAGTGATATCTAGAGGAATGGCTTCTTTAGAATACAAAGACTAGCAGTGGAGAGAATCTGGAGGTCCGTAGTACATGGGGCATGAATGAAGTGTTGTCGGGTCAATATATCTGACCAAAAGACTGAAGAGTGTGAAATAAAGTTGTATAAACACAATAAAATTCTGTGCTAAAGTAAAGAATATTTACTTAATTTTCTAAAAAGTATGAAAATCTATGGAAGAGTTTTAAGCATAGGGTTATTATATATTAGTATAAGTGTTGATTGGGCCAGAAATCAGGTAGAAAGGGAAAGATGAGAAATGGCCACTGTGGAATCAAAGGTAATGTTTTTTTGGTTTAGTCTCTGGTGACAGCAAACAGAAATATTGGCACTTAAGAGTGTGCTGTATTTTTTTTGTCCTCTCATAGTGCCAAAAGACAGATCAAGTTTTGTGGGCTCATCTGATAGGCACTAATTCAACCACTGAGACTTTATCTTTATACTCTTATGCAAATACCAACAGCTAATCCCTAGCCACAAACGCCTGATTCTAATAGTCAGGATTCAGTCTGTAAATTTGCAGAGAACACAATTCAGTCAGCATCAAGTAGCAAAGATTTTACATATATAGTATATGCCATGATTAAAATGTAAATAAATCTTCTTTCAAATCATATATATATCCCAATGTCTATGTAAAAGTCTTTTAAACTATGTTATATGGAGTCTAATACCAAAGTTGAACGTCCTGGAAAATTTGGCCACATTGGAAGGTTTGTAACATATAACAACCAAAGAGAACATAATAATCAAATACATAATAAATTCAAGGTATTTCTGACTGAGATCACTCATACAATATAACACAACTTCACCATATCCTTGATCTAAAAGTAGAAACATGTGCATGACAACAAATAGTGCTTCCTAAAGACACTGAAACATCTGGGCAGAGATTAGGCATATGGCATGCTATGAATTCTTGTGGTTTTATTGTACATGAAAAAATGTGTGAATGAAGAAATAACTGCTTAATTATAGAAAAGACAGACATATTTCCTGACATTTTTCCAACAAAAAAGTGTATTAAATTAGTATATCAGTAAATTGTGTAATTAGTATGTTGAACTTTTTAAAATTGTAGGTTGAGTTGCTGATTTGGGTCTCATTTAATTATTTTTTAATTGCTAGGCCTGATAGCATATGCCTTTAAGCTTAACACTGAGGATACAGAGTCAGGCATATCCCTGTGAGTTCAAGGCTGTTCTAGTCTATATAGCAAGTTCCATAACAGTTTGATGACATAGAGATATCCCTCTTCTTGCTATAGATATAGATATATAAGTTGATGTGTGTGCATGTGTGTGTGTGTGTGTGTGTGTGTGTGTAAATTTTACTTTTATTTCCTCAGATGATCAGATTAGATTAGAGCTGTACCCAAGCTTGATTATTATATAGGTTGCACTGAGACCAGAGCATGTATATCTAACTGTCTATAGGACTAGGCTTGGAACCTTCTACCCTCCAAACAATCTAATCTTCTATAAGTCCAAACCTTGAAGGTGTCAGCTTCCAGTTTCCACATGCTAACCTAAGCCTAGAGTGCTTCAGCTTTCAATACTTACCGCTGAATAAACACACACTTTCTAGTTCTTTCTTAACTCTAGATAGTTGGCTACAACTTCTCTTGAAGCTGACTAACTCAAATCAACTTTTCTTGTCTGTTGACTGAATTGCTTTGCTTAGTCTCATACTAATTTTGGCAATTTGTTCTAATATTCTGGCTCCTTTTCATTGTCTATTAGTAGCTTCTGTTAGACTCAATGATCCTAAAATAAATTCTATGAATTACAATTTTCATTTTATTGAATGTATTATATATTACTTATGTTACTCATATCAGTTCTGAAATAGTGAAAATGTGTTAAAAACTACCTGGATCATAATTGAGACCCTTTGTTCAAAATAATATATCTTTAGTTGGTTTTAACAATTGTCATGACAAATACCAACTGCACATAATGCTACTTATTACCTAAGCACACTAAGAATCACTGAGCTTGAAGTGTTAAGAGACATAAATTGTAGAACTGGGAACAATTTTACATCTCTAATACAATATATGTTCCTTCACTAATAATAATGATATAATTATTGGCCAACATCTTTATTTCTATGGAAAATATATTACTAGGCAAGATTACATTTCATTTTTTTGGGCTAGCTTTACTTAGTAGCTGATAAATAAGTATCAGAAACACATTTTTAAACCAGGAAAATATACTATAAGTATTTATACTTTATTCTTCTGCTTTAAACTAGTTTGTAATATTTGAGTTTGTGAACAGGCACTTTGCTTCATTTATGGAGTTAAAATATATACTTTCTTCTGACATTAGATTTTAATTCTATCAGTTTTAGCTGATAGAGTAGAATCAGTCTTACTTTTTCAACATCTTTAATTAAAAAACATGATTTCATAGAAATTGAGAAGAGAATGGTAGTTTTCAGAGCCTGTGAAGAAAATGAGAAGAGTAGATGAAACAAAGCAGACCATTAAGTTCTATTGGAGTTCCAGCAGGTTATCATACGAGAGTTTGGTTAATGATGACAGCATACTATGTATTTCAGATAAGTAAGGAAATATTTACAATGTTCTTACAAACTATGTATTAAACATGCTTTAAAGAAACATTTAGTGTCCCACAAACAATAAACAATTTTATTTTGTGTAGCATGTAAAAATAACTACAAATTTAAAACTTAAATTTTTCATCTTTTTTTCACAATTAATTAAACGAACCTAAATTTTAGCTGACACAGTCAAAGTTTTTCTTTTACTTAAACATCCATGCTCTCTTTATAGAATATAGGGAATGAGCTGGAGATGTAGCTCATGTGGTTGTGTGGTTAGCCTGTACTAGGAACTGATTTTGATCCACTATTCCATTTTAAAGGAAAAAATAAAGGCCAAGTGATGTGGTGTACACCTATAATTCTTGTATTTGGTGGAAGAGGCAAGAGGATCAGAAGTTCAATGTCATCCTTGGCACATAGCAAGTTTGAGGCCAGCTTGAGCTTCATAAACCTCTCCTTTGAAAAAAAAGCTAATGATAAAGAAAATATATGTGATATAAAAATATAAATAATTGGTTGGTGATACTATCACTGACCTTCCTGCATTGAAATTCAATGATTCAATGTTCAAAATAAATAAATATATATAGCTTTATATAGTTATATATAATTACATGCTGTCCAAAATCATTCAATACACAAATAGTATTGCTTTTCAAAAGAAAATGCCTAATTCAACATACATGAATGTGTATTTTCCATATGTCTTACAAGACAAGTAAGATAAAATGAGATATAAATAAAACAAAATTGAATATAAGTTAAAATTAGGAAATTAAAGAATTCTAAAAGTCCCAGTTAAAAGATTATCCTTAGTTGAAGGATTACCTTAGAATACAACTAATCTGATAAGCTGTTCTTTATGTAAAACTCCCGTCACTCCAACAGTTGACATTTCTGATGTAGCGCATAATAAGAATTCTCAGATTGCCTGTAATGAGAATTGTGCTTATGTCAATGGGTCTTTGAAAGACAGACAAGGCATTGTTCAACTCACAACTGTTTTCCTTGGGGTAAGCAAATGCCTGAAACATAGAGTGTCTATTGAAAGGAATGAAAATTGAGAAAATGAAGAATTATTCTAACTGTTAATGCTATTAAAGCACATTTCACTGTGTTTTTTATTACTGTAGATGCCATTTTTCTTTCATAGTCCTGATCTCTCTTACTGTTGATGGTAAAATTATGTGATACTTATCATTAATATAATTCAGTGATCCATGTAACCCAGCTCACCTAGATAAATGACCATGTTTCAAGTGATGTTAATAATCAAACATTTGGACTTTTTTACTCTCAAAGAATAGAATGAACCCAATGCTTGCGATAGTATATAACTATCAGTTTTGTACCTCAGAACTATGCTAGAGTTCTAGACTAAAGGAAGGAAAGAAGAAAGAAACTCTAGAAGCCCTTGTTTCATTCTCCAAACAACTGAAGTTACTTCAGATGCCTACATATGCCTTAGAGTTTGAAAATCATCACCTTTTAACTAATATTAGTTATTTCATTTCCATCAGGTTAAATAGAAATACTGTAAAACAACAAGATAATAATACACACTGTTTATTAAATACTATAGAAAGGAACTACAAATCAGTCATTGTCAGAGATACTAAATACAACAGTAAGATATTTTTATAAGCACTTTAATATGAAGTTGAAACCTGTAACACTTCTGGGATTTCTGGCCAGACCCAGACCCATAGAACCTGTTGGTCCTGGTTCTGATTCACAATTTGGAGGAATAGAGGATGACTTTTAGGAATCTTTAAGATTGCATGCTGAAAAGGAATGTTTTTCTGCTGACACATGATTGCAAATAGTCACATATTTTTCTCACTTCATATATTCATTGGACAAATGTGTAGGCTGTTGGTGAGGCTTGAGGCTGCTTACATTCTAACCTGAAGCACTAGCTTGTGAAGAGCATCTCTGGACAATCTCTGGTGTGGAAAGTAGCTCAAGCTGTGAGGAATTTGCTTTCTTCTCAGGGCTCTATCTTCCTATTAGCTTTAAATATGGTATTATCATGCACACAGAGAGAGAGAGAGAGAGAGAGAGAGAGAGAGAGAGAGAGAGAGAGAGAAAGAGAGAGAGAGAAATATATATATATCATGTTTTATATTGACAATTTTATGTAATGTTGTAGTATGACTTAGAACATTTTAGATTAAGTGCACAAGATCAAGTGCACACTTAATCTACATTAGCTTAAAGCGTAACAGCTATGTCTTTTTATATTACAAAATTTCTTATGAATTATATATGGAAGGTTCATATCAAGAACACAATACATTCTGCAGGTACAATTCCAGGCAGATACCCCACCTAGGAGTAATTAGCCAACCCACAAATGTATTTCATGTGTTTATGTTTCTCTTTTGGTAGCCTACATAGTACTTTCCTGCACCAAAGTCACTAGAACATAGGGGTGAAGGCTCATGTAGGCACCAACTTGATTTGTGTGGTTGATGTCCTCAGCAATGGGGCCCTGTTCTCACTTTGCAAATAGCAACTGATTATTTTAGCAGCAACCTGGCTTGTTTATGCATTTCCATGGGATCCCCATGGCCAACAACTAAATTAAATGCAACATAGTCCCAGGACTGAAAACACTTGTTGATGACAAATGATGGCACTAACAATATAGAGAGAAGTGATGAATAAATCATAATAGGAATGTTTTTATTTAACTTTCTCATATAATATATGTTTATAATTTTACTACCCTTCCCCAACTGCTCCTTCACATTTATATGTTTCAAATTCATGTTTTTATTCTCTCTTGAAGAACAACTACTACAACATAAGAAAAACAAGAACGTGTAAAAACAAAATTTAAAAGAAGAAAAAAAAAACCTATAGGACTAAAAATAATCAAACAAAACATCAAAAAATGGAATCACAATAATACATTCTTTAGATTAGTACACATAATAAGCACTTGTGTGCACTTTCAAAGAAAGTTCTGGTTATTATGCATTACTTATATAACCTTAAATAATTTATATAATCTATTTCTTTATAAGATAACTCATAAAATATGTCTATCTTGTTCTATGTGCACTGAGGGATGTCTCTATTCATTCCCCTAGCCAAGTCTCTCATAAGCATTCAAGTGATACTGTTGGGTCAGATCTTGAGCACTTCTTGCTCATCTGTTCCAGTGAACAAGAAGACATCAATATTGCAGTGATTTGGTCTACAGAGCATTGAAAGACTAAGACTCATGCTTTTGAGCATGGCTGTGAACAAATAAACATTACAGGTCTGTACTTCTAGTGGAAAAAAAGAATATTTCTAAAGATTATACTAGGGTATATCTACTGTATAAGAAGCAAATTCTCAGAAGTTGCATTTCAGAGTAGCAGAGAAGAGCTTTTGCTTATCAGAAATATGAACTGTACTCATGAGTGAATGAGTGGCTAAGTCAGTTTGGGCATCAACAGATTTTTCTCTTTAGTCTTGGTTCACTGAAGAAGGTTTGCAGTAGTTGCTTTAGAAACAAAAGAGATCTCCTAGTAGCAGTAGGGAAGGTAGGAAGATATAATAGCAAAACAGTACTTTGCCATCAGAAATAAAATGGGTTCAGTCAGAATTACAGACCTATATACCACTGATATAGAAAAGAGCAATATACTATAATACGTCATCTGTAAAAAAAGGTGAGTAACCAATTAGGACATTGTCTGTTAGCTCTGATAAAATAGTTGAATAATGGTTATGTAGAAGGCATGTATGATTCTTTTTCAACTGGTGCACATGTTTCATGTCCAGGTTGTGAAACAAGGTCATTTTTAGCCCTATAGACAGCAACTCTTTACTCAAATGTGTATTTTTTGACAAGAAAAATACTCCTGTCTCAGAGATTTTCAGACTCAGTCCAAGTTTTCCCTGATGACTCTAAGACCAAAGTACTATTGTAGATCACTATGGGAGGAGGGGTACCGGTGGGTCAAGTAATAATGGAGTTCATAGACAGGTACTGGGGATTTGATGGTTATTTCCTAACTCCCCACATGTACCATTGAAATTATCATACTAAGCAGTTGTTGAAATTCTATAGCAGGTGGCGTAAGACAAGGATAAATCTAATGAATAGTAGCTATTGTTTCCACTACAGCTTTGGAAGTTATATCTTTACAGAGTCAATTATTGACATTTCTGGTGTGTGATCCAGAAACAGCAAACTAGTGAATGTATTTGCTTTGATGGAGCCAGAATTTTTCAGAACTTCATCTCTATACTGTTTCTTTGTTTATTCATAGCCATGCTCAAAAGCCTTTGAACAGTTTGAACAGTTTACCCCATTTGAACAGTTGATCCTAGTTGACTGTAATATTTCATGAAGCTTAGATGATGCAATCTTGCTAGAGGAAGTACACCACTGGAGAAAATGGTTTATTTCCAGTTTATTCTCTCTGCTTTGTGCTACTGTGCTGTTTGTTCAAGATGTGAACTCAAAGCTTCCTGTCTTTTGGTCATTCTTGTTGCTGGTGGCCATTCTTCCTCATCTCAACAGACTTGTCCCTCTGCAAGTGTAAGCCCAAATAAAATATATTTCCTGTGAGTTGCCTTGGTCAATGTGGCATATCACAGCAAAAGAAAAGTAACAAATACAAATATACACCCAAAAGATACAATATATGGTAATAAAATATATGGATTCTCCGTGTTCATTGATGTTCTATGCACAAGAATCAAGAAAAGGAAATAACCTAGATGAGATCAATTGATCAATGTGTCATAAAAAGTGACACATTTACACAGTGGAATTTTATTCAATTAATAAGAAAAAATAAAATGATAGAACTCATGGGTATATAAATTGAACTAGAACCCATCATCCTTAGTGAGGTGGCACAGACACAGAAAAATAAATATTATATATTATCTCTCATATGTAGGTGTTAGGTCTTTATATATGAGTTTCTCATTTGGAATATCCATAAAGGTTAGGACACTATTTAAGAGAACATAAAGAGGACAGGATCTTTCAAGGGAAGAGACACAGAATAAAATGATTTTAAAAGTGAAAGGATTGGTGGAAGGGAAAAATTACTCCATATATGGGAGCTGAGAGCATAGTAGAGGAAGGAATATATACAGGGACAACTAAAATTAAAAGCTTTATTTTTTAAAGCAACATGAAAAACTACTATTGTAGATAGTTCTATGTATATAAATAAGTCCATCTAGATAGCAAATGGTATGTATATAAAAATTTAATAGAATTAATCTATAATAGGAGGAAAAATACTACAACTAGGCAGTGGTTTTCTCTTTATGAAATGTTAGTTAATAGGATTCCATACAGACCCCTGATGATCCTCCATAACATGACATTAAGACCCTGTCATTGAAGACACCCATATAGGAGTTTTATCTGCTCTCTACAATAGCAATTAGCTCTGTTTTTTTCACATACTCCCAAGTAAGTGACTGATTAATATTTGCTATAAGGTGAAATAAAAATAGAATATCATTAATATAGTGTATTAGAAATGTGGGTAATTAAACATATTAAATAAAATTTGACAGAAATTTTTTAAATACAAAAGACTGGGGATGTTTGTAGGAATGGATGAATGCTTAGAATGGTTACTAGGAAGCCAATGAACTATTCTATGAAGAACATAACTACAAACATTCTTATTTTAACATCCATGTGGTACTTGAGTAAAGATGCATTCTTCAATACTCACTTATGTATTTTGATTATAAGCACTTAGAACATTTTTACGTAACAGTGAAGAACACTGATGTAAGAAATAGGAACACATCTTATTCTAGTATCTTCCAGTCAATGCCTTGCTACTGTTCTCTCCCTTGTACTAACAATCATTTTGTTATCCTTAAATGACAATTGGGTTTTGGTTTTGAATTCTCTTTTGTACTCTTGTAAGAGCTATGCTGCTGGTAGCTCTTATGTTTCCCGGTAGTAATTTACCTATTCATTTTCAGAGAAGTGATCTGAAAACATCAAGTATATATGAGACAAGAAAATGAAGTTGTGTGTGAAGAACAATATATGGTGCAATAGGAATTTCACAGGGAAATGAAGGCTTTTATGCTGGTGTTTCCCTAGATTTATTAATGACTAAAAAAAGATCCATCGTGTTCCTTTTTTCACCTTTTTTAAAGACAGTTCATATTCTATGTAACTCTGTAGGTAAAAAGATTGATAATAGCTGAGTGTGATACAGAAACAGCACAGCTTAATGAATGGCCTTCAGAGAGGAGTTTATTGATAGCTGTTCTTTCACACTTAGAAAACATTTTGATCCTGATTGTCTGCCAAGCAAGATAGCAGACATAAAAGACTAACATGACAGAAGTACTTCTTGATCATATTTCAGTGGAAAATAAGTAAATAAACAAGTTATCAATTCAGGAACAAAATAATTACAGATTGTGAGTTAAGTGTATGGTAGTAACAGGATGGTCTTAGAGAGTTGTCAGGGGTTGTTCATGAACTGAGAGTTATAGAGACAATATTATAGTATCTCTTTTTTCATAGGGTTAATACTTAAGATGAAATCTTAAAAATAAAGAGTTGGCCATGAAAATTACCAAGAAATTGGATTTAAGGTAGAAAATACAGGAATTACAAAGACCAAAATTTTCAAGGATCTAGATTTTTCTTGAGACTGAAATAAAGCTTCTGCATCAAGAGCACAAAACCAAAAATTTGTTGAAAACTAAAAATTGAAAGAAAAATCTCAACGCTGTGTTGAAAATCACATATTGAATAAAGAAAAACTTCATTGCAGGAAAGCCATATTCTTCTACACATGTCTTTTTTTATTTAAATATGCCACATAAAGATTTTCAAATAAGTTCAGAGAAGAAAATTAAGCAAAATGCAAAACTACATGTTTTATTATCCTTCTTTCTTATATAAAAATCTTTTAAGTAACACAGAAGAGACTAATAGGTCCTAAGAAGTAAAACTGGTGAAATAGGAAGTGCAATAGAAGGTGTATAATATTGTCCATGCAAACGCTCCATACTTTTAAATTTTGTCTCATGCACTTGGTTACATTTCAGTATAATGACTTGATAATTTATTAAGGGGAAGAGGAGATATTTCACAGTTTACAGTATAGTAGGAAGACAAGAACTGAAGCAGAAACTTGGAGCAGAACCATAGAGGAATTATGCTTATTGGTTTATGCTTACTTAGCTTTCATATATACTATTAAGATACAATTACAGCAGATTCCCCCTTCTTTCTTTTTCTAGACCCTGACATATCTCACCCCTCACAGACTTTCATCACCACATGCAAATTTACAGTATTTTTAAAATTATTAATGTAATATTAATATATAATGTACATACAAATACACACACACATACACACATATGTATATGTATATGTCTCACTGGATCCAGTTTTGTTATTTGTATGTATGTAGATTCAGGAGTATTTTGTACTGGATAACCAATAAGGCACTCATTTTTGGGTCTGGATAATTCTTTCTCTCTTATCAGTAATAGGTTGCCTATAGTCGATTGTCTAATGGTATGATCCTTTGAAATTTTACCCCATCCCATGACAGCATATATATTGATATTGCCATTGTTCTGGTCTTCTTTATGCATCCATTTATAACAGACTGTTTCACAGCATACTTGTCAGTATTCCAACTCATACAATCTTTCTTCCCTTGCTTCTGCAATTTTCCCTGACATAGGTACAAGATCTGGGATGTAGTTGTATCCATTTGCTCTTGGGTCTCAATGGTTTAATGATCTCTGTATTGTGTAAAGCTGTGTTTTTCTGCTATGGTGTCCATTTGCTTTTTTAAAAAAGCTTCCGTGCTGGGTATGATAGCTATATTTATCTCTGTGTAAAAGAAAATAATATGGTGATTTTGTAAAATCCAAAATGGCCATTATTCTCTAAATGTTTTACTACAAAGGGTCAATCTAATCATCCTTAAATTTGTTCTTAATTACATTAACTTCTCTGAATGTAAATATATATGTATACAACTTTTTTGTTTTTTTTTTTCCTTCAGGTTCTTTTTTAAATTAATTTATTTTTTTTTACACTCCAAATTTCATTCCACTGCCCTGTCCATGCTCCACTGTTCCACATCCCATACCTCCTCCCCACCCCCTGTATCCATGAAGATGTCCCCACTACACACGCCCCACTGCACTTGACCTCTAAACTCCCTGGAGCCTCCAGTCTCTTGAGGGTTAGGTGCATCTTCTATGATCAAACCCAGATCCAACAGTTCTCTGCTGTATATGTGTTTGGGCCTCATATGAGCTGTTTGGTGATCCAGTGTTTGAGACATCTCAGGAGTCCAGAATAATTGAAACTGCAGGTCCTCCTACTGCTTGTCCTCCTACAGGGTTGACTTCCTCCTCAGCTTCTTTTAGCCTTTCCCTAATTCAACCACAAGGGTCAGCAGCTTCTGTCTGTCCATTGGTTTAGTACAAATATCTGCATCTGACTTTTTCAGCTGCTTCTTAGGTCTTGAAGAGTATGGTCATGCCAGGTTCCTTTCTGTGAGTACTCCATAACCACAGTAATAATATCAGACCTTGGGACCTCCCCTTGAACTGGGTCCCACTTTGGGCCTGGCACTAGACCTTCTTTTTCCCAGGCTCCTCTCCATTTCCACCCCTGTAGTTCTTTCAGGCAAGAAAAATTGTGGGTCCAAGTTTTGACTGTGGGATGGCAACTCTTCCCTCATTTGATGCCCTGTCTTCCTGCTAGAGGTGAGCTCTATAAGTTCCTTCTCCCTATTGTCAGGTATTTCATCTAAGGATATTTCCTTTGAGTCTTGAGAGTCTCTCACCTCCCAGGTCTTTGTTGCATTCTAGTGGTTCCCCTACACCACCTCAAACCTCATGAGGTTGCCTGTTTCCATTCTTTCTGCTGGCCCTCAGGGCTTCTGTCCTTTTCCCTTACTCAATACCAGATCAGGTTCTCCTTTCCCCCTCCCTAACCCACCTATCCACTTTCCCTCCCAGATATCTCCCTCCCTTCCTCCCCACTTGTGATTGCTTTATTCTGCCTTCCAAATGGAACTGAGGTGTCCTCACTTGTGCCCTTCAGCTTGTTGAACTTTTTGAGTTCTCTGGACTATATTTTGTGTATTCTATATTAATTCATTTTTTGACTAATATCCACTTATTAGTGAGTACATACCATGCATATCCTTTTGGGTTTGAGTTATCTCACTCAAGATGATATTTTCTAGTTCCATCCATCTGCCTGCAAAACTCACAATGTCCTTGTTCTTAATAGCTGAACCACATTGTCTGTATCCATTCTTCTGTAGTGGGATATCTGGGTTGTTTCCAGCTTCTGGCTATCACAAACAAGGCTCTATGAACATAGTGGAACACGTGCTCCTGTGGCATGGCGGGAAATCTTTTGAGTATTTTCCCAAGAGTGGTATTACTGGGTCGTCAGGTAGATTTACTTCCAAATTTCTGAGGAACCTCCAGATTGATTTCCAGAGTGGTTGTACCAGTTTGCAATACCACCAGCAATGGAGAAGTGTTCCTCTTTCTCTACATCCTCTCCAACATGTGTTGTTACCTGAGGTTTTGATCTTAGCCATTCTGATTGGTGTAAGGTGGAATCTCAGTGGCATTTTGATTTTCATTTCTCTGATCACTAAGAAATTTGAACATTTCTTTAGGTGCTTCTCAGCCAATTGAGATTCCTCTGTTGTGAATTCTTTGTTTAGTTCTATACCCCATTTTTTGATTGCCTTGTTTGGTTTTTTGGTGGTTAGCTTCTTGAGTTCTATATATATATTGGTTATTAGCCTTCTTTCAGATGTGGGGTTAATGAAGGTTTGGTTTTTTTTTTCCCAATCTGTAGGTTGCTGATTTGTCTTATTGACTGTGTCTTTTGCCTTACAGAAGCTTTTCAGTTTCATGATGTCCCATTTATCAATTCTTGATCTTAGAAACTTATCTATTGAAGTTCTGTTTAGGAAATTTCCCCCTGTGCCAATGAGTTCAAGGCTCTTTCCAACTTTCTTTTCTATTAGATTCAGTGTATCTGGTTTTATGTTGAGGTCCTTGATCTACTTGGACTTGAGCTTTGTGCAAAGTGACAAATATGGGTCTATTTTTATTTCTCTACATACAGACAGCCAGTTAGACCAGCATCATTTATTGAAGATGTGTTCTTTCTTCCATTGTTTATTTTTGGCGTCTTTGTCAAAGGTCAAGTATCCATAAGTGTGTGATTTTATTTCTGGGTCTTCAATTCTAGTCCATTGATTAAGGTGTCTGTCTCTGTACCAATATCATGCAGTTTTTATCAGTATTGCTCTGTAGTAAAGCTTGAGGTCAGGGATTATGATTGCACCAGCCATTCATTTATTGTTAAGAATCATTTTCACTATTCTGGGTTTTTTACCTTTCCAGATGAATTAGAGAATTGTTCTTTCCATTTCTTTGGAGGATTGTGTGGGGATTTTGATGGGGATTGCTTTTAATCTGTAGATTGTGTTTGGTACATTGGCCATTTTTACTATATTAATTCTGCCAATCCAAAGTGGGATATCTTTCAATTTTCTAAGACCTTCTTCGGTTTCTTTCTTGAGAAACTTGAAGTTGTCACACAGATCTTTCAACTGTTTGATTAGATTTACCCCAAGATATTTTATATTATTTGGGGCTATTGTGAAAGGAGTTGTTTCTCTAATTTCATTCTCAGCCTATGTATCATGTGTATAAAGGAAGGCTACTGATTTAATTGAGTTAATTTTATATCTGGCCACTTTGCTGAAGTTATTTATTAGCTGGAGAAGTTCTCTGGCAGAAATTTGGGGTTTCTTATATATACTGTTATATCATCTGCAAATAGTGATACATTTTTCTTTTTTATCAATTTGTATCCCCTTGACGTCTTTTTTGTTTGTTTGTTTTTTGTCTTATTGTTCTAGCTAGCACTTTGAGTACTATATTGAATGGATATGGGGAAAGTGGGCATCCTTATTTTGTCCCCAATTTTAGTGGGACTGCTTCACATATGTCTTCATTTAATTTGATATTGGATGTTGGTTTGCAGTAAATTGATTTTATTATGTTTAGGTATAGGCCTTGAATTCCTGATCTTGCCTATACTTTTAACATGAAGGGGTTTTGTATTTTTTGTCAAGTGCTTTTTTTGCATCTAAGAAGATGATGATGTGATTTTTTTTCCTTGAGTTTGTTTATATAATGGATTACGTTGATAGATTTTCTTATATCGAACCAACCTTATATCCCTGGGATGAAGCCTACTTGATCATGGTGAATGATGGTTTTGATGTGTTCTTGGATTAGGTTTGCAAGAATTCTGTTGAGTAATTTTGCATCGATATTCATAAGCAAGATTGGGCTGAAGTTCTGTTATTTGGTTGGGTCCTTGTGTAGTTTAGGTATCAGAGTAATTTTGGTTGCATAAAACAAGTTAGGTAGTATTTCTTTTGTTTCTATTTTATGGAATAGTTTGAGGAATATTGGTATCAGGTCTTCTTAGAACGTCTGGTAGAATTCTGAACTAAATCCATCCAGCCCTGGACTTTTTTTAATTTTTTTGATTAGGAGGTTTTGCATAACTTCTTCTATTTCATTGTGTGATAGGGGCCTGTTTAGACAGTTTGCCTTCTTTTGATTTAACTTTGGTATGTGGTATCTGTCTACAAAAGCATCCATTTAATCTATATTTTTCAATATTTAATAGTATAGGCTTTTATAGTAGGATCAGATGATTTTTTTTTCAATTTCCTCCATTTCTCTTGTTATGTCTCCTTTTCATTTCTGATTCTGTTAATTTGGATAATGCCTCTGAGCCCTTTAGTTAGTTTGGCTAGGGGTTTATCTATCTTGTTGATTCTCTCAAAGAACCAGCTTTTAGATTTGTTGATTCTTTGTATGTTCTCATTGTTTCTATTTGGTTGATTTCAGCCATGAGTTTGACTATTTCCTGTCTTCTACTTCTCTTGTGTGAGTTTACTTATTTTTGTTCTAGGGCTCTCAGGTGTGTTGTTAAACTATTAGTGTAAGGTCTCTCCAGTTTCTTTACCAAGGACTTAGTGCTATGAATTTTCCTTTTAGCACTGCTTTCATTGTGTCCCATAAGTTTGGCTATGGTGTGTGAACATTTACATTAAATTCCATGAAGTCTTAATTTCTATCATTATTTCTTCCCTGACCAAGTTATCAATGAGTAAAGAGTTGTTCAGTTTCCATGTGTATGTGGGATTTCTGTTGTTTTCACTGTTATTGTAGACCAGTCTTAGGCCATGGTGATCTGATAGGATGCATGGGATTATTTAAACCTTCTTGTGTAGGTTGATGGTTGTTTTACAACCAATTATGTGGTCTGTTTTGGAGAAGGTACCATTAGGTGCAGAGATAAAGGTGTATTCTTTTGTTTTAGGGTGAAATATTCTGCAGATACCTGTTAAATCCATCTGGTTGATAACCTCTATTAGTTTCACTGTGTCTCTGTTTAGTTTCTGTTTCAATGACATGCCCATTGGTGAGAGGGAAGTATTGAAATCTCCCACTATTATTGTGTGAGGTTCAATGTGTGTTTTGCACTTTAGTAAGTCTGTATTAGGAATGTGGGTGCTCTTGCATTTGGGGTATAGATGTTCAGAATTGAGACTTTCTCCTGATGGATTTTCCCCTTGATGAAAATGAAGTGTCCTTCTTCATCATGCTTGATAACTTTTGGTTGAAAGTATATTTTATTAGATATTAGGATGGCACCTCTAGCTTTTTTTTCCTGGGTCCATTTGCTTGGAAGACCTTTCCCCATCCTTACTCTAACATAGTGTCTGCTTTGTTATTGAGGTGTGTTTCTCGTGTGCAGTAAAATGCTGGATCTTGTTTGTTAGTCTGTTAGCTTATGTTTTTTTACAGGTGAGTTTTGTCCATTAATATTGAGAGATACTAAAGAGAGGTTACTTTTGGTTCCTAATATGTTTGGTTTTGTAGGTAGCTTTATGTGCTGTGGTTCCCTCCTTTTGGCTTTGTTGTGAGATGTTTAATTTTTTGTCCTTTCTTTGGTGCAGATATCTTCCTTGTGTTGGTGTTTTCCTTCTCAGATCCTCTGTAGAGCTGGATTGGTAGATAGATACTGTTTGAATTTGATTTTGTCCTGGAATATTTTGGTTTATCTATGTTGATTGAGAATTTTGCTGGGTATAGTAGCCTGGGCTGGCATTTGTGTTCCCTTAGAGTCTGCATAATCTCTAACCAGGCTCTTCTGACTTTTATAATCTCTGTTGAGAAGTCTGGTGTAATTCTGATAGATCCACCATTATGTTGCTTTTCCCCTTTCTCTTGAAACTTTTGATATTCTTACTTTGTTCTGTGTGTCTAGGGTTTTGATTATTATATGATGAGAATATTTTCTCTTCTGCTCCCATTTATTTGGTGTTCTATAGGTTTCTTGTACCTTTATGGCCATCTTTTTCTTTAGGTTCAGGAAGTTTTCTTCTATGATTTTGTTGAAGTCATTTTCAGATCTTTTGAGCTGGGAGTCTTTGTTCTCCTCTACTCTGATTATTCTTAGATTTGGTCTTTTCATTGTGTCCTGATTTCCTGGATACTTTGTTTAGGAATTTTTTTACATTTTGATTTTTCTTTGACAGTTGTGTCAGTCTCTTCTATGGGATCTTCTACACCTGAGATTCTCTCTTCTATCTTTTGTATTCTGTTGGTGATACTGTAATTCCTGTCCTCTTCCCTAGGTTTTTCATTCCCAGGTTTGCCTCTATTTATGTTTTCTTTATTGTTTCTACTTCCACTTTTAGGTCTTGTACCACTTTATTCAATTCCTTCACCTGTTTCCCTGTGTTTTACTGTATTTTTTTCAGTGAGTTATTGATATCCTCCTTAAATGACACTACTATCTTCACGCATTAAGATTTTTGGACAGATTCCTGATTCTCAGGTACGTTGGTGTATTTAGGGCTTGCTGTGGTGGGAGAACTGGGTTCTGATGATGTCGATGTATACCGGCTCTGTTTCTTATGATCTTGTTCTTGCCTCTCACCATCTGGATATATCTGGTGTTTGTTGGTCTGGGTGACTCTGTCTGGAGTCTGCCTCTTTTGCCCCTGAATTGCTTCAGGTCTTCCAGTAGGCCTGTAGCCCTGGCTGTAGGAGAACACCTGTGGGACCTTCCAAATGGAAGTTCTTCAAAGGGGCAGAGAAGCTGCTGATGTGTTGCTCTGGCTGCAGTAGATCTCCTGGGAGGCCTTCAGACTGTTGGGTCTTCAGTAGAGCAGTCAAGCTGTTGTGCTGTGTGAAGATGTTCTCCAGGGGTGCTTATGGACTGGGGTTTCTGCTTCCTTGTGTGCAGCAGAATTCCATGGAGGCTTTCAGTCTGTTGTGTCAGCTGCACTGCATGTCTTCAATCTGTGGTGTCAACTGCTCTGAGTGCAACACATCCTCTAGGATGGGTCAGGATATGGTGTCTTCACAGGAGCAGACCAGCTAGGAGTCTGCTCCATCAAAAGGGACCAGGCAGAAGGGCATGTATGCATATTTATAACAAAGATTTTTATATAACAAAGGAGAAACTTATTTTCTCCATTCAAACTCATACCTTCCTATGAAGTACTTTTGAAATAGTCATGGTAGTGTACTGTTTTTCAAAAGTCCAGTTAGCCAGTAGCCACATGATAGAAGATATGATAGAAAATTTCAAGGAAAATGATAAATTCCTTGCCTGGCTCATCTAGCAAAATAGAGTAGAGCTACATAATTTACATATCTGTCATTCATCATGTATTAATGATTACTACCATGAGCTGACATTATATTAGACATTAGGAAATCAAACATAAGTTCTGTGAGGAATGTATGTATTCCTCCAGTGCTCTGTGCTTCTACACAAAGCTGTGTCATTTTGAGTTGGCAAAGCAGAAAATACTAATTCTCAGACTCAGTAGCAGTGATGTTAATAGGAAGATTGTCTTTCTGTTCTCCTCTTCCCTCTTTCTTTGGAAGCAAGATAAAATAAAATTTTAACTTTGTGTATACTGTATAAATTGAATAAAAATAAATATATCATTACATTGGCCAATTTCAAAATAGCAGAAAATAAAGTTATAGATTAAAATCTCATGATATTGAAAGTATCAGACAAAGCAGCTGTATCCTGGGATTAATCTGTACACTATGAATTGCTTATAATAAAACACATGAGAAAAAATTTATAATGATTTTTTCTTATTTCTATCTACTTATTTACTATTTGACATAGCAGGTAAACTATATCCCAATATAGATAAAGAATCTCTGAATCAAAGAAAGAGAAAGTAGAAAGGAAAGAATATACTAAGAAATAATTATGTAAATCAGAAATGCTACAATGCCAGCACAACTCTGTGTTCCAGAGAAAGACATTAGTTTGCACATAAGTAAATCATGAAAAATTTCACAGAAGTCAAAAAATATTTATCTGTGTCTTTAAGAAAAGAAATTTTTAGGAATAAAAGGACATGGCCCAGAACTTTGGTCAAACATTTCTTTTTCCATTGTGTAGTGGTTACTACAAAAGTTCATAGCTTATCAAAGTGCTGAGAATAAGCAGCTGTTGGCTCCTCAGACCTAAAGGGTACATCCATATCATCCTCTATAGGACTCATCAAATACAGAACAGGTTATAAAAAGAATGCCAAATTCTTTCAGCAAAGTGGCTAAATAAAACGTAACTCAAAGAAATCAGTAGCCCTCCTTGTACAAATGATAAACAGGCTGAGAAAGAAGTTAGGAAGACAGCACCCTTCAAAATAGCTGCAAATAATGTAAAATATCTTTCTGTAACTCTAACCAAGCACGTGAAAGATTTTTATGCCAAGAACTTTAGTCTCTAAATAAGATATCAGAAAATGGAATGATCTCCCAGGGGCATGGATCAGTAAGACTAATTTAGCAAAAATGGCCATCTTACCATAATCAATCTACAGATTCAATGTAATTCCCATAAAAATTCCAACATAATTCTTTACAGAACGTTAAAGAATAATTTACAACTTCATATGGAAAAACAAACAAACAGGATAGCTAAGACAATCCTGTGTAATAAAAAAACTTCAAGAGGTATCACTATTGCTGACTTCAAGCTGTACTACAGGGCAACTGTGGGGCAGTGATCTGTGACAGGCAGTCTGGCACTCGGTTGAGCACAGGAGTAAACTCTGGGTGACCCAGCAGAATCTGCAAGGGACCTGGAAATGTTATGCCAACGCTCTCAGGAGGCTTTTGGCTCCAGTCCTGGACATATACCACCCCTCCTCAGGTAGACGCATGGCCACACAGTTCCAAGCCATCCCCATGTTAATGAGACACCTAGAGGCTTAGCCATGCCCCTTCCCAGTTTCTATATCTGCCTCACCTCTCCCAGAGGAGTGGGGGTACAATTCCATCCATGCCACTCTCCATAATGAAAATAAACGTCTTAGAATTATGGACTGTCTCTTCATCAGGACCCGCCTTGGGAAACAAGGGATCCAGCCCTCAATTAAGGAGCAGTGTCTAATCTCTCGCTGAGGGCTTCCCAGCGCTTCTAGATGGTACCCATTCACCCAAGCCTAAGCAGCTAGCTGGAGGTGCCACAAGGCACGTGCAGGGCTCATGAACCTGATCTTGCAGCTGGATGCCAGCTGCACTCTGCGGCCCATTTCCAGCCCACTGCAGTGTCTGGTGGCGTGCATGATGCCCAGAGACTGGAAACTCCAGAGCCGGCTGAAGCGTTCCCCAGGATTCCTCCCTCTTCTACCCATGGGCTATGTCTCCACAGAGACATCTCCCATATCCTGGCCAGCCCATCAGACTGTAGAAGAGCTTGCAGCCACTTCCCCCATGTTTCCTGTCACAACCAGAGCTGCAGCACTCAGGACAGACACATGAGGCTTCTTTCCACTGCGCCAGGTTTGCTCCCACTGGCAACATGGAGGGACCCATGGTGCTGGCCACATATGAGGCAGAAGAGGGTCTTGTTAGCCATCAGGGGGAGGAGAGGCCCTTGGGCTTGAGGGTGTTAGATCCCCCAGTAGAGAAGAATGCCAAGGAGGGAAGACAAGAGTGGGTGGGTGGCTGGGTAGGAGAATACCCCCATAGTGGCAGGTGGGGAGGAAATGGGGAGGTTCCAAAGGGGAGGTCTGGAAAAGGGGAAACATTTGAAATGTAAGTAAAGTATGAAAAAATAATTAAAAAATAAATAAATAAAACTGTATTTTTAAATATAGAAACAAATAGGTTAAACTCTGGAATCAAAACAAAGTTATAAAAATAAACACTCGTAGATATGGACACTTGATTTTTGGCAAAGAAACCAAAGCATACAATGAAAAGAGGAAAGCATTTTTAACAAAAGGTGCTGGTCTAACTGGATGATTGCATACAGAAAAATGCAAATAGATCGATAGTCATTGCAAACTTAAGCTTACAGAAACTGAGGTTATCTGCATAAATCTACAAAAATATGATAGCTGTAAACATTCTACCAGAGAGAATAGTGCTTTCTGATAACCTACCCTTCTCTTAATGTGTATAGTGAATTATGGTTGCTAGCAGAAGAGAGATGTTTCTCTCAGGGGTGCAGCTTCTGATAAATTATGCATTCTCCTTTAAATAACCCTTACTGATACTTATTCAAGAAACCCTAATTGAAATTATTGCTCATTAAAAAGGAGGAAATATAAAAGGAGGAAGAAAGAATGAAGATAAGAAGAGAGAAAATGAGGAGGGAAGGAAGAAAGGGAGGGAGGAAGGAAAGCAAGAAGGGAGTGAGAGATGGAGGAAAGGAGCCAAGGATGGAAAGAGGGAGAGAGGAAGGAAGGAAGGAAGGAAGGAAGGAAGGAAGGAAAGAAGGAAGAAGAGACATGGGCAAACCACAACTAAAATCTATTGGAATAGGATAGCCCCTGCTAGGTTGTGATGACAGCAAAGAGCAGGTGCCATATCCTAAAGATATTCAGAACGTCAAGTTATCAGAATTCTGAGATGAACTGAATGAAAGGGATGAAAAAAGAGAGAAGTTGAGAACAAACACTGTATCCCAGGATGGCAATTTGTTATTCGTAAAACTTGCTATGTTTATTTTATTTCATTCTTACACTAAGGGAGAAATGGCAACTTTACTGACTTGTTTTACAAAATAAGCAAAGAACCACAGAGGTCAACTGATCTAAGCAGGACTTAAGAAGCTGTTAATATTTGAAGCTCGTATTTGGACTAAGAAAGGCTTTCTTCTAGTTCAGGATACTTCTGATAGAAAATACATTAATCTGACCTTTTATGAGTAGCTTGGCCCTGAAATGACCCTTGCATACAAACTGAGAACTAATCTATTTACTTCAATTCTAATCTCTCTAAGCAATGAGCCCAGCTGATTTGGCAAAAACTTCAAAGTAAAGTAAGGCAAGGCCATAAGCCATACGTATTTAAAACTGGAAAGTTGAGGTGAAAGATAAAGAGGAAAAAAGGTATGCAGATAAATAGCCTGCCACACATTGATCTCTAGGAATCTGTTTATATATGAAGGTCATGTCACCAGAAGTTTGCAATGATGACAGAAGCTAAGTCCTCTCTAAGGTATTAAGTTCAAGGCACATTAGGTGTATGAGATGCTAAGTTCATTTTAAAGAAAATAACTATCAGAGGTATCATTTATAATTCTCTTTGAAACAGAAATTCCATGAGCATAAGCTGATGCATGTTGTACTTCTTTTGTGCAATATCTTGCTGTCTGCTGGAACATGCATTCATAGTGCTACCACACTGCTTGACATGGAGAGATGGAAGAAACAAATGCTATAACCAAATAGGAAGGAAGATAGATACATGGGTGATTTCAATTTTTTTCTAGATTTTTTTCATATTTTTTTCTTTTTTCCAATCACTTCCAAACCAATAAAAATAACACACAGTCTCAGAAATAAATTTTGCCAATGTAAGTTTCCTAAGTTGGTCTGCTTGTCATAGTATGCAAACACTATTATCTTGATTTTTTATTATCTTGTTTTTATTTCCACAATGATACCATATATATATATATGGTATCATAAATAAAACTATATATATATATATGTATATATATATATATATATATCGATTTTAAATAAATGAATTACTGTATTTTTCTGAGTTCTGTATTTAAAATTATATGACAATATACAGTATTTCATAAGTCACCTCTAAAGCTCAAAGATTTCTTTACAATACTTCAGCAAACTCTAATACAACTATGCCCTGTAATACTGACTTTGGGAATTCTCCAACGAATAGAAGACAACTTAAAGAAATAACATTATGCCTGAGAAGCCAACTCTAACCAGCCAGCCAGAGCTCTGTCCCTTGAGTACTATATAGCAATAGGTCCCAACAAGATCACTAATACACGTGGGCAAGTAAAGAGTTCTGCTTAAATGAAGTCTAACTGAAAAGGCCTAAGCAGTGGCTAGGGCTGGAAATAGAATTGTTTACTTCTTTAATGGAATGCTGGGAGCTGTCCCAGGTGCTGCCTCAGAATAAACCTCCATCACTATTCCTGAGAAGAATTTGACCACTGAGTTCAGCAGCATTAATCCTCAACAGCTATCATTATCCATATTGTAGTAACAGTCTTATTACAAAGCTCTACTACTTCCAAATATTGTGTAATTATCTGCATATAAACCTATTAACTTATCTGCCCTAAATGCCTTGTGATAATATGATCATTGCATTTTTCATGTCAGGAAGCAAGCTTAGAAGAAATCAGCCAATGGCACATGACTAACAGAGACTAGCTCTGTGATAACTGTGCTCAATCTCAGCTTCAGCTTTCAACTACCTTAATACCCATCCCAATAAAACAAGAGTTCCGGGATGATCCTTGCTATGACACTAGGCAAGTACTTTTAATATAAGAGCAACTGCCCCTCTTATCACAGCATCTTAAAAATTAAGCCATAGATGAGATCCATCCCATCTTCTAGTATCATCTTTGAGCCTGTTTTGCAATGCCATAGTATTTTTGTGGTAAAGGCATTTCTCCTTTTTGGTTTTAAATGTAACAATTTTCCTAATGGCTGAGAGCACAATGTGGGTATGCTATAGCTATTTATGTTAATTTTTATGATGCAACTTTACTGTAAGTGTCTTATTAAGTCTAAGTGTTTTCAGTACATTAAATCAAGTTCATTAAGTATAGAATTATGTCATCTGCAAATAGAGAGTTTGATATTTTTCCTTCCAATTTTAGGATTTATAATTTTGCTTGGAAACAGAGCCAAGCTAGTTGTCCATCAAAAGATAAATAACAAAAACATGGTATATATATATATATATATATATATATATATATATATATATATATATGGCTAAAGAAAGCTAGAATTGCCATAAAATTTGAAGAAAAATAAATGTACATTAACTATATAATATAGGTAAGGCTGCCCAAGCCCACACATATTTTCCTTCATCTATGAATCTTATAATGTACACATGCATATCTATAAAGAGCTATAATAGTGAGTATGATATAATATTTACACATGAAACAACTTGCATTCTTCCCTTGGAAAGACTATCTTTCCCAGTCTCAAATTTCCTTAGTTGCCTATAGTATTTTGTGTACAGTCGAGGCCTCATTGACTATTCCTGGGCATTTCCAGTACCAAACTCACGTCCCTGAAACATATATATATATCATTATACTGCCAGTCTAGCTTATATTTTAGAATACATATGTCTGTACTACATATGTACAAGTAATAAAATTAGTTGAGCAAAAAGATATCATGAATTTTAAAGAGAGTGGGAAGTGGTATATAGGAAGGTTTAAATGAAGGAAAGGGAAAAGATAAATATTTTAAAAATACTACAACTTCAAGAAGTAATAAAGAAAAAGCAATGTTCAAAACTAATAAAAGGTAATGTTCAGTGAAGAAAAAAGAATACAGGCAAATGAGTAGAGAAGGAAGTCATAAAAATAATTGGTTTTCCAGATTCAACTATGCCATAGTTTTTCTGTTTTGTAATGAGTAAAGACACAATTGGTAGTTAAAATATACAACCGTCAGCAAATCCTACATCACAGTGGCTATTCTAACAGTCCAGAGGTTCACTGTGGTGTACAGTGGTTCGGACTTATCAAGTGTTTGCTTATAACATTCTGGCTCTGTGGAGGTTTTTATTTATAAATTAATTACAAGGTGAGTTTTATCTAACAGTTAATGAGAATTAAAAGTATAAAGAGAAACAGGGTTGTATTGTCAAATACTTTATTTAAATCTAGATATCTGGTCCCAGAGCCCATATCCCTAAATAATATGCCACACTGCCTTTTAAACATATTTGAATAGTGTATTTCATGTATAATCTTGAATAAGTACTTTCTATTTTGTTACGGATAATCTATTTCTTTACACTTGTGTGTGTGTGTGTGTGTGTGTGTGTGTGTGTGTGTGTGTGTATGTATGTATGTATGTATGTTGTGTGAGGGGTAGGTACTTGAGAGAGCAGGTGCCAATGGAAGACCGGTGAGTTTGACAGATCACTTGGAGTTAGAGTTTTGACGAACCACAAGACATGGATGTTGTGTAGTAAACATAGGTATTTGGAAAGAGCAGTATGCACTCTTACTATCCATCTTTTCAGATCCTACTTTGACATTTTAAAATGATAGCTGCATATTTTATTGTTTTTAAATTATCATAGAAAGTACAATAGTTTGGATAACTTTGCAAATGACTGGAAACTGATATTACTATAAACAGAGAAATATATTAAACTAGGCCAAATAGTGAAACAATTTGCATGTGTTTAATAAACATAGTTCATGCAGTGTTAGAAGCAAATTTATAAAATCAAAAAGAGTAATAAAACCATGTCAGAAGATTGCCTACATACTCTGACTATGTTCATTTTATTTTAAATTTTACATTCTTTTTAATGAGTCCAAAAATAAATTAGGAACATCCGTGTTTTAAAATAAATTCATACACAACATAAAATTAGTAGGTTTCACTCCTAGCACTGAGGGCCTGTCCTGATGTTTCCTATTGCTCTTACTCTTAAGCATCTTCAATCACTGCCATTGCTAGCTGCAGATTTTGCAATACTTTTCAGGCAGCTGAATGAAAAGCCAGAAGCTCCATCTGAAACTGCAGCTATTTCATCTCTAAAAGCAGCTGGGAAAAGGTGCTTTCCCCTGAGACAGAAATGCATTCTGTCTATCACAAACCTATGATGCCCTCAGGTTGTGGCAAGGGAAGAGTTGAACATTTGAAGCTAGACAATGTCATTTTTTTAATCAAACAGCATCATTGTTATTCCATATGGCCTGTGGCACAATTTATTTAAGACAATATGGTACATCAGAAAAGTAAAACCACAATAATAACAATGCAGGAATAACACCCTGCCCATAAATAATACAGGAATCAACATTGGCCCCTGTATCTTCATGATATGGGACTTCAATATACATATTTCTTATGTGGTTTTATGCATGACTTCGTTTCTATAGTTTGCACTCCACTGCTCTGTTGTGTCAGTCTTCCAATAAACCTATACATCATGCCAAGTGAAATATATCCTTAGTCCCTTCACTCGATGGTAAAGGAGCAGTGTGGCTTAGAAGAGTGAACATTGAGCCAGAAATCTGAGTTTGATGGCCAGTCCTGCCACATTTTGGCACCAGATGTTTGGTAAGTTGGACTTTCTCTCTGAAATTCAGTTCTCAGCAGTAGGACACTTCTGTCTGTCACTAGAATTATTATTGAACACAGGAGCTAGGGCTTGAGGGAGAGCAGTTGGGAGAGGTGGGTAGCTTAAGGTTGCTTTTATTTTGCAGTGAGGAGCTTGACACTTTTCAGAAATAAATAGAGTGTGACTTTTTCCTTTGAAAATTTAAAAGATTTTGGTTTCCATGAATTTATTTACCAGCAATTTAGTTCATTGCTGATATTTCTTCATTGTTTCTTGTTATCTAAACTATTATATTTATTTGAAAATTATGAACCACCCTAGAGTTTCTTAGACTTGTTGTAGTTTATATGCAATAGATATGGTATGTATATAGTTAAGCTTGAATTGTGAATTTTTCTGCTATGAATTATAATTTTAGTCTTAAACACTGACTTTTAAGATCAAAAAAGAAAATTAAGGTAAAATTGAAAAAAGGATATTAGCTAACATCTGTGGTGTAATTCCTTATACTGTGGCCTATCTAATTGATTTTGAATGCAAATCTAATTTACAAAATCATTATCTAACCTGTTCTATTTGACCAATAATGCTTTCTTTGAATAATTTAGATCATACATTTTTGTGTAATCTTTTGGTCCTGTGCCTGTTTCCTTGCACTGATACTATTTAAGTCACAGTTTATCTTCAACATAAGAGCTTTATTGTAGTAAATTCTGTAAAATTTTTAATGTATTAGAAATCTGTGCTCTCAACATGTTTTTCTATAAAATTAGAGATAGACAAAAGCACTCAGAACA
The DNA here is from genome assembly GCA_019843965.1 of Rhynchomys soricoides. Lineage (NCBI taxonomy): Eukaryota > Metazoa > Chordata > Mammalia > Rodentia > Muridae > Rhynchomys > Rhynchomys soricoides. The sequence goes on along the minus strand of JADRCH010000305.1, from coordinate 3,947,274 downwards.
TATTCAGACTGCTAGAGCCTAAATATTTTCTAAGAGCACAAGCACCACATGCCACATGCTAGTTGTAAATTAATGTCTACAGTGTTGCAGAAATCAGCCCTCTATATCACAGCTTTCCTTCCTGAATGAGGCAAAGTCAGCTTGCAAATATATGTGGTAAACCTCAGATTTGCCTCAGTGGGAGTTCACATGTATTTTTAACTGTCTTCAATTGTTAATGTATTCCTGAAATGAGATGCATCACCTTGAAGAATGACTTTTTGCCCTCTGGGAATAGGCCAAACAAGTATTTCATTCACTATGATAATCAGTTCTACCTTCAGCCACATATATACCAAAATTTAATAGGCACCAGTGATTAAGTTTTAAGTCAATGAGTCATCACTGTCTACTGTGAAAATAATAAGAAAAATACAAATTATAATAAATTTGGCTTCAGGAAGCCTTGTTAGACATAATGGGACCATAACTGCTCCAGAAAATGGCAAAATAATGCTTTTCCTACTCATTATAGATGTTTTTGAGTCACCAATTTTCAGTGATAAGAAAGATTTCCTTTAACTTATGCTATAGTTACCTTAGGCCATTTATTCTGACCACTTATAGTATACAGTTGAAAGAAAAGAGCAAGGACTACTTACCATAGACTACTTGCTTAATCTTTTTAAAATGCTTAAAATTATATAGAGCTCTTCAAGGATATACATAAATTTAATCTCAACCAAACCTTCGGCTGTCAAAATCATCTACGGTTTTTCTCCAACTTAAACTTTGCATTGGAATAAAAAAAGAATTGTACATGACATTATGGAAAATAACAAATCATTCCTTAAATCAGCAGCTGAGGCTGTGGACAGTAAATGATCCAGTGGTTCCACTTTCTTGGAACTGAGTAGTGGAAGAAAATGAAGAAAGATACACTGACAGGGCAGAGATGATAGGAACAGGCTCACATTATGAATGATATGCTAAGTGACTGGCTCTGATGGAATCATGGGATTGCTGCTGCCTTGTGCAGAAGCTGATTCTCATTCTTATTGTTCACCTCCTAAGACTCCAGCATATGGAAGGGGGCAGGGAGATGAGCACATGCATTCCTTGTGTATATACACAGTTAGAAATACTCTGCCTGCTTGCCCAGATATACAGAGTGAATTGAGGAAAAACCTAATTCCAAAACACATATCTTCCAAGCAAGGTTTATTAGTTTTAATACTCACATGTTTTCTGCATTCATTACTGTATTTTATTTCACAAGATTAAAGATGTACATATTCCTAACTGCAAAATAAGTGAAGTAATGATTCAATTCTACACAATAGAATACTAAAGGTAATAATAAGAGGTGTTTCAAATTGATGTGTTTAGAGATGCATTTTATATTTTTCTTCTTCAATCCAGGAGAGAATGTTTGATTCATTTCGTTGGACTGGTGTGTGTGTGTGTGTGTGTGTGTGTGTGTGTGTGTGTGTGTGCTAGATGGGGGTATTGTCTGTGTGAAGAGAGGAAGATTGACCAAGCATCAGAGAAAATTTTTGTTATGTTATGCAGTATACTAGAAACATATAATAAAATTTAGCACTATACTGATATCAATTTTTCTTTAAATTTATTTCATTCCTACATAAATGTAATTACCTTAGAGCTTATTAATATAGTAATTCTTTTGTGAACCAATCCTTAAATTTATAATAAGACTAATACTAAATCCTATGTTACTGTGAATTTCTGGATCTAAAAATGGACAGCAATTCACTATAATTTTACAAATTTTAAATTGAAATCACTAGTAAGTCCAGCTAAGATTAGTTTTAAGAGAAAACTACAAGAAATATCAGTAATCTACTCCAAAAATGAAACAATTCAAGGCATAATTTTATAGGCTTAGACAACAATGTTTACAATTGAATACATATCCATGGATAGCTATGCTGATTGAAGAATAAAAGTAATGAATAGGTATGTAATCAGTTCATTTATCAAGGTCTGGGTCATAAGTAATGTGATTTTAATAAACTATTTTAGCAGTTATCCGAAGAAGGAAGTGAGTCAGTTTTGGAAACAATAAACATATAAACCTAAATATTACAAATTGTTCTTGCAAAATTTGCAGAGAAGGCCAACTCGATGCGATTAAAGAAAGGCTAAGTTAATAGGTAATAAGTAGATTTTTATAATTACTGTGCTTTCCGGATTGAAGATAAAGTTATACACATATTAGTATTAGGGGACTGAACAAATTTCATTTTCTAGGGTAGAGTCGAGCAGGCATTTTCTGTGAATCCCCCAGTACCACTCAGCTCACCCCCTGAGGGGAAATGCCACGTGCATTCAAATCAAACGTTTTCCTATCAAGTTCTCAACTAATGGCTTTCCTAGGAGACCCAGGCCTGTCAGTCACCTACTGCCTATTTAGACATGTTAAAACAGAATGTGTTGTTTATTTGTATTTCATTGAAGTGAATCTGTTTTCTCATATTGAATTTGTATCCAAATCCCAGCTTGTCAATACTGCTTAGCTTAGGGCTTCTGTTTGTTTTGTTTTTGTCTGCATGCAATACAGGGAAATGAGACTGTTCATGTCTGTTTTGCCCCTCTGTAAGTTAATGCACAGAGTAACAATTATTTAAGTCACTAGTGCAAATTTCAAGCCCTATAACACACATTTTAACTGAAATCCATTTTGTCCAATTCACGGTTTATTAACACAGTATTGTCCAAGCTCAAGTTTTCATTTTAAATAAAATGGAAATATGATATGTACCTTTAAAAAATGTAAGTGTCCTTTCAAATTTATTCATTTTGTACATGATTTTATTGCTGTAGAAAACATAGTGAAACAAAGTAATAAATTTGACCCGGCTGCTGTGATTTTTATTTGTAGAAAATAATATATATATATATATATATATATATATATATATATATATATATATATGCATACATATGTGTGTGCATGTTTGCATGTATGTATGTATGTATGTATAAGTACACAAAGAGACATATGTCACTTCCTGTACTTACAACCTCTGAGTTAGTTTTTAAGACAAAAAGTATATATTAAGCTTTCCATAAAAAAAAAAACAAGAACTGTTATGTTTGATATACACTTCAAAAGCCTAAAAGGCCAAAGAAAGCCCTTCCTTAATTATTAAAGAAGTGTCTGTAAAGAGAACATGAGCAAATAGCATTCATGCTTTCATCCCTAGTAACCTTTTATTGTCCTTTTCTTCAGATGGCCAAGTCAGTATATTTAATAAAGGCAGCATCAGCCATCAAAGAAGGCAGGGCTCTAATAAATGGTCCTGATTAAAGGCCCTGACAGGGTATGAACTTTGCATAAATTTTCTTATGGTGTCAGGCTAGGATACTGATTTAAAACTCATTAACATAATCACACATTTAGAGGAAATGCTGTAATGTATCAAAAACATTTCTCTTAGTGTAATAATTTTAAGAACATTAAAATGCAAATGATAATAAAAATCTGTGTGTTAGTGATGTTCTAAAAGCCTGATTATTCAAATATTTAGTACAAAGTTTGGAACTGCATTCTGAAACACATCTATATGATTTTAAATTTCTAATTTATATATAATCTTTAAATTCTTCATTGGTCTTTCCCATTCTTTTTATTTTTATTCACAGGCAAACAGAAGTAATCAACTACATTTGCCTAGAATATTACTGAACAATAGAAAATTAGTTTCAAGTTCTTATATACGCAAGCATACACGTGCACGCGCACACACACACACACACATACACACAATTCAAGCTGCCAGCATCAGATTTTTTCCAATGATTAGAATTTTTAAAAAATAGTGAGCATTTTTGTTTTTGTATGATTGTACTTTGAAAATAGTGAGAAGCATTTCTGCATCTTTCTTCCCACTGTTGAGGAAGTGTTTGTAAAGCAGCGAAGAATAAGGCAGGTCACAGCAGTGCTCTTGCTGAATGCTAATTCTTACCAACAGGAGAAACCCTGCCCTCCCCACACACACAAATAGCCATAATTATGTAAAGAATGACTGCTTCAGACTGATGACTTTCAATATGCTCAAGTCTAGTATAAGAGGCCAGAAAGGTCAACTGTAATTCATAACTGCTATAAAAAGTGTGTAGCATCCCAAGGCTCCTGCAGGATGCTGACATTATCGTGAGTCTTCTGCTGGTTTGTATATGTAAATGTGTGATAGGAATTGCACAGCTTTTACCATATCACATGCAGAGCATCAATCAGGTAGTGGAATACATCAGAATATTTTCATTATGCCTAGTTATTTACTGCATCAGAAGAAATTACCCTGGCAAGCCACACAGCCTTTTCTGGGTAGCATGATATGACCAACCAGACTTCAGCTTGTGAGTCTTGTAAACATTACAGGATTAATCTCACAATCACAATCATCAATCTTTGCTAGTCGTGCCTCGGTGCAACTGTAAAAATTTGTAATCAGGCCATGTGGATTTAAATTTAACCCTGAACATCAAAAACTGGATGTCAGACCTAAGCTGTGTACTGCAGAACACCTGTGTGTTTTCAATTTGGGTGGAAGACAACATATGAAAACATACACAGAATTATTTTACAATCTCATTTAATTTGTCACTTACATTTGGGGTTCCTGATTGGGAAATTACAAATTTTTTCTTTGGTTTCTGTTTTGTTTGTTGTGTCTTGTTTTTTAAAGAATATTTTAAAATCCAGTTGTAAGTGGGAAATGAAGGCGTACTTATTACCTACCCATGAAAACAAATTTCCCATGTGCTCCTGCGGAAATCCAGGCAGCCTTTCCAAGATGTAAACTGGGAGCCTCTTGTAAAGTTGAAGACCAGATATAAAACCCCTTATGGTAAGCCATCAGATGTTAAAAGCTCAGGAGTCATAGAATTATCCCCATAGCAACATAGTGTTAAATGTGTCTTGCTGGCATATAAGATGACATTGGCATTGCTTGTGGAACAATTGCTTGCTTCCCAGACTGCCAAAAAAAAAAAAAAAAAAATCAAACAAACAAACAAACAAAATAAACAAAAAACCTCCCCTTTCTTCTGATCCAGCAAATGAAAAGTAGGAGATGTAGGTAAGACAGATAGGCTGAGTGAACACTATATCATTTTAACTTTAGAAACTGCACAGAACGTAGCCTATTCTATTTAGAAAATACAAAAGATAATGTGCATTCATTGTTGGGAGTCATGTGAAAACCAGGATGATGATGATCATTTTTCCATAGTCAAGAAACAATAAATATGTAATGAGCAAGCCACATATAGACTACTGGCAGTTTAATTTGAACTGTGACCTTTTTTATTATTATTATTTGCTGTATACAGCACTTTTTACTGAACATGTAGCATTGAGTCAATTCTTTCTCCTTCTCTCAATATCCTGCTGTCTCCCATTTTAGAATTTTAAAAAAAGTGGTAACAATAAATGAATGCTTTTCCTTTTCATCCAGAATGATTTTTAGCAGTAAATTTTTTTTGAGATGTATTTATTTAATGTATGTGGGTATACTGTAGCTGTTTTCAAACACACCAGAAGAGGACACCAGATCCTATTAACAGGTGGTTGTGAGCCACCATGTGGTTGCTGAGAATTGAACTCAGGACCTCCAGAAGAGCAGTCAGGGTTCTAAACCCCTGAACCATCTCTCCAGCCCTTCAGAAAGATTTTTAAATCGAGATTTCTGTACCCTTCTTATACATAGAAAGTAAATATTTCTTTCATATACTTTAATCCCTGCTTGATGAAACCAGCACTATTGGTGCTTATCTGCTAAAACTGATTAGAGTCTTAAAAAATTATCTATCATATATTGAGAATTTCAAAAAAGCACTTAATCTCTATGACATGATGGTTTTGAACAGTTTTTCTTGTATCTATGAAGCTTAGTTTTAAAATAAAAGTACTGAAGATTACAAATAATTTTTATTCAAACAAACCATATGATAATAAAAGAGCTGTTCATTCTAAGAAGATTATGATGTCTGAGATGTGAAAGCATCTTGCTACTTTCCAGCTGTTTTGCTGTGTGGTCTTGTCTTGTTTGTTTGTTTGCTTTTGGCTATGTGGTCAATTGTATCTATGACACACATTTTCATCAGAGACTCCCAGAGTGACACTGTGCTTCTGGAGAAGATTTATGACTCTTCTTATCCTCTTTGGAATCATGGTTCTGAATTTTGGGTGAAAGAACATGCTTGCTTTTGATATTTACAGCTGATGAACCAAGTAGAAGCTCTCCTGGGGCTTGAGAGATGGCTCAGCAATTAAGAGCAGTGGCTGTTCTTCCAGAGGTCCTGAGTTCAATTTCCAGCAACCACATGGTGGCTCACAACCATTTGCAACAGGATCTGATACCCTCTTATGGTGTGTCTGAAAACAGCTAAAGTGTACTCATGTGAATGAAATAAATAAATCTTGAGAGAGAGAGAGAGAGTCTCTTCTGTAATTCTTTTGGGGGAGGGTACATTACATGAAAGTAGTTATTTTGTATGTTTCCTATGGTGTTGCTTGAAGCAAGTCTGTATTGTATGTGATTATGCTATGATTTACACTACTTCCAAGGTTATTTGTATGGACTTCTTTGAAATGTTTCTAGATATTCTACTATGCTAAGGATTTGAGACTAAAAACTGCATATTTGTGATGACAATTGTAGGCAGCAAAGTGATTGGGAAAGAGACAAAGAAACTGGAGAGTAGTAACACAGTCCCCTGAAATAGTAGGGCAGGTTAGAGTTGTGTTCTTCATAGAGTATGCAGCAATAAAACCAGGGACTTTAGAGAGGGAAGACATGATTGTGATCTTCTGGATTACAATCTTGATATACAACCTCAAACACATCATTTGACTCTTAGGTCTGAAGTTACATGGTTTTTCTTCATTTTATCTACAAACATCAATTGGATCCTTGTGCTGTACAGATTTTTAAAAAGTGAGCCAAAAGTACAGATTAAAAAGAAAAGGACTGAACTGCCCATGAGCATGTAGCCAGTATGTATGAGCTCTGGATTCAACCCCCAGTACTGAAGAAAATTATTCCTGGATGTCAAATGATAGAAGCAGCTAATGTATAGGCCAGGCCAATGTGGCACACCATATGCTGAGTTTGTATAGGATGATACTCACCTTAGAGACTTGGGAAAAGCAAGAGGAAGACAAGACCTGAATATAGCTCAGCCTAACTGTTAGAACCACTTATGATTAGATAGGTTATGCTAAAATTCAACATAAATTGAGAAAGATATGTTAACATTTTAAGAGTGATAAAGCATGGCCCCAATTGTTACAGCCACAATTTTGATATGAACATTACAGGAACGTTTTCACAGTTCAGCTTCAGTCTGAAACAGCTCCACAGGAATAGTTTGGAATTTCCCATTTGTATGTCACCCATAGACCAAAAATCAAATAACAACAACAACAAAAACAAAATAAACAAACAAAAATGGGTGTTAGTGTCTCTATATAAATAAAAATCTGCCAGGAATTCTCTTCCAGTGATTTTTCAGTCAGCTCTACATGGCTTCATAGTGAATAGTAAACAAGCAAAAACCCAAGTAAGATTTTCTACACATGGAAACGTCTGGAAAGCACAAACCTACCCTTATCTACAGTAATTCCTGGGGTATTTTAGGGTGTTTCTACCAAGTAAGGGAAAGTGGTGACACCCGAATACCTTATAAATGAAAATTGTATCATTCTACCAGATTGTTAAACTCTTAAACACAGGGCTTTGCTTTCAAATGAAATTTTATATTTTCATTCAAGATTTGCATAAACACCCTAAGGTGATCAGATTAAGAAAACAATGAAAACAAATAGTCAAAAAGTCTATCATCTCAACTTTGTTATTGTATTTGTGTTTAATTACATAAAACAATGTCATATTTGAATGAATCAATGCAATTGGAACAGCAGATTGATTTTATTCTTAATCTAGGTCCAACATTAGGGCTCCATATGGTTGAACTAACTCCTCCCCATCTCTGTCTCTCTCTCCTCTCTCTTTTTCCAATTTTATTTGTTGCACTCTTTAATTCTTCAAATTCAGTTAGTAAAAGCTCTTAAACCAAACTTATTTATGTTAGAATAAACCTGAGTGTAGAAGTGTTTGTTTAGTTACAAATTAAGCAAAAAAAATATTCTATAGCAGGATCTACAAGAAATAATTGGACTATTCTAGCTTTGGTTGAATTTATTTTTTTTTACAGAGATAAAGTGGATTGTATTAGAAAAATCCCAATATTTACATATATGTTTCTGAATAAAAAGGAAAATAATGTTGTCTAATCACAAATAAAATTTACACTTATAAGATGGTTGAGAGGACTCAATGCTTTTTCAAATATGATCCTCTTCTTTTAATTTTACATTTATCTCCAAAAAGTACACTTTAAAAATTATTTTTGACTATATCATGTAATTAACATATTTGAAACTTCCATTTCTCTCGGTAGTTCCCAAATGACCAAAGTTCTGCCATACAAAATGTAAAAGGTGTGATTGTTATATTTAGACATGTTTACAGTATTATAGTTTCATAGCTTATAGACATATTTATAGTTTATAGAATACACAAATGATTGGTCCCTGTGTGAAGAATAATTAAGCATATGAGGTCAAAATTGTTTGTTCGATAGTTAAATTGAAAGTATCTTCTTAGAATTATATATATATATATATATCCTGCTTGAATACAGTCTGGTTTTAATTCCATTTCATTTTCAAAAAAGTACCTATCAGAAAAAATTTTAGATATATCTGTGGTTACTATAGCCAAAGATAACTGCACATGCATGCTTAACACTTATTTGTTTATAGAAACAAATTCAAAAAAACAGAAAAAAAATTTTTTTTGTTTTACAGTGCAGATTATTTTGAAGATGAAAGATTTTTCTAATGGATGGTTGTCTTTCTACTTTCAAATATAACACCAGCAATATAGATATATTAGAGGTGAACCAGAGACATTGAGTTCATGCTTGTACTATTTTTATTTGTTGACAAACACTTGAAGAAATATGTTTTCTAAAAAATATTCAAAATATTTTATAAAGATATAAAACAAATAAATTGTATTTGAGCTGGTAAAAATTAATTATATTTTAAATGAAAATATGAGAACTATTCAACTCTTTGAGAGGAATATAAATTTCTGACATTTTAGAGATTTAATTAATACTAAAATATACAGTAATATAAGTTTATGCAGAGCGATAGTCAGATTATAATTATTCAATAAATGCCTGTATTGTTTATTTACCATCACAAATAACTAAGCATCTGTACATGTACTAAAGTAAGTACAATAATCATATGCCTTACTGAAAAACAATACAAATGATGAGATAAATTTTCAACAGTATTTCATTTTTTGTAGGTTATTACATTACAGTGTTTCTTGTGCAGATTTTTAGTATTTTTCCAATTAAAGACACATGCAGGCATGGATTAGTACAAACTGAATACATTGACATTGAAAGTTAGCCACCAACTATTCATGTATTGGATTAATATTTTGTCTTAATAAAAACTGAAATGTAAAGCATAGCAACAGCCTATCCAGTGAAATGTATGAAAATTTACGGATTATACAAAATTCTAGGAGTTAATTTTGGACTGCTTTCGCTGGGATGTCAGCTTGATTAAATTTGGAGTTTGGGGATGAATTGGCTTAAATTCATCAGTGTTCTCTGGATACAGATGTTGCTCAAGGTCAAGTGAAGCCCATGGACTATGTTAGAGAGGTGAGAGGAAGGTATTCTAAAGAATGGAGACTCTTAAAAGGTCTGGGGTTACAGCAAGAAACTTTGATACTTTTTAACTTAATAAATCTTGACAGCCTAATCATGGCTAAGCCTTTTGCAGGGTTATTGGTACAGATGGCAAAGCTAGACATGTTTAAAGAGATCTCCGGAGTGAGTGCGGGAGAAGCTCTGAATCCAAGTGCAGCATTGGGCTCCAGGAGGAAAAGAAAGAAAGGAGGATAAAAAGTTACATGACATTTCCATCTCCTGACATCTCCAACCGCCTCAGATACAAAATATGATAAGGCCCTGCTGAGCTAATAAGCCCAACAAATGTCTGTGTCCGTGAAGTAGATGAAGTGGGATCAAGCAGAGGGGGCTGATGTATGAAAATAAGCCAGCACCCAGGGTATAATGGCACTAGAGAAAGCTCCAAGGTCAGACTGATGACAGAGACACCAGTTAAGTGGAGACCCCATCAGTGAGGAAGATCTGCCTGCTTGGTCCAAGATATGACCATTAAAATGAAATGAAATATCTGTTCAAAGGAGGAAGAAAGGGAAAAAGAAATTCTGTGTGAGGAGTGTGTGTGTGTGTGTGTGTGTGTCTGTATCTGTGTGTGTGTATGTGTCTGTGTGTGTGTGTGTGTGTATGTCTGTATCTGTGTGTGTGTATGTGTCTGTGTGTGTGTGTATGTCTGTATCTGTGTGTGGGTGTATGTCTGTATCTGTGTGTGTGTATGTGTGTGTGTGTGTGTGTGTCTGTATCTGTGTGTGTGTGTGTATGTCTGTATCTGTGTGTGTGTCTGTGTGTGGGTGTGTTTGTGTGTGTGTGTATGTGTGTGTGTGTATGTCTGTATCTGTGTGTGTGTGTATGTCTGTATCTGTGTGTGTGTATGTGTATGTCTGTATCTCTGTGTGTGTGTATCTGTGCGTGTGTGTATGTCTGTATCTGTGTGTGTGTGTGTATCTGTGTGTGTGTGTGTGTGTGTGTGTGTATGTCTGTATCTGTGTGTGTGTGTATGTGTGTGTGTTTATTTGCAGGCAGACTATAAGAATTTGGCTGGGTAGAGAATTGAAAATAGATATGCTTTTCATACTATCCAAGCATCTGTCTGTCTATAATGAGTTTAGTGAGTTCACAGTCTACACTAAGCAACACTTATATAAAGTTCTGCATCTGGATAGAAAAAGTAGTCTGTTCTCTTAACAATACATAAATTTTCCAAAAGAAAAGGATCACTGAAATATAAATTATTCCTCAACTTTCTACTTTCCTCTGTTTCCTATTGAATAGGAAATCTTCTCATCCATTTTTATTGTTAGCTGATATAGTTTTAGCAGAATGAGGTGACTGTAGTTAGAGTTCCAAAATTCACAACAGCAGAACTGATATAGGTACAATAAAAGACAGTGTTGATGCCTGGATTCTGATATCGTGTATTATCTCAGATGGTGCTCCTCATGGTTTTCTTCCATTATTAGTTCTGGAAATCTTTTGGCCAGGCATATTCCCTCACTGGTAGTTGAACTCCCATAATCAAACTAATATGTTTTTAGCTAAAACTAGCCCCAGCCATGAAGTATGTCTGACTGAGTAAAAGAAGCAAAGTATATAGGAAGAGGGAAAGATTAGTCTATATAAAGAAAGGCTGGATTCAGAGCAAGTAGCAATCATGGAAGGCCAAATTAACAAATCTGATTGTTACTTGGATCAAATTTGTTACATTATTCCTAGATTTCTCCATTGCATCTTGAAGCCATTATGTCCTATCCCCACCCTCTGTGTATGTGAACATGCATTCACACACACACACACACACACACACACACACACACACACACACACATTTACTTGTTGATGTGGATGAACAAATAAGATGATACCTATAAGCTGTGGTTCTTTATTATTTTTCTTAATGACTCAGAGTTCATGTTGACTTAAAATCAGTGCTTGAAAATCTACTTGCCACTCACTTTATTCTGCAACCATATTTCCAGGCTAACAGACCCACTAACAAGTTAGAAACCAATGACAAGGTCTTTCTTAAGGTTTATGTAAATGATAGTTACAAATTAATAATTAACAAATCTCCTTTTTCAACTTTAGGAACTGCTTTGCATTAATCTGTGCTTTCTAAGTTAAGTATTTAGAGTTTGCTTGAAACTTCTAGAGTCTGTCAAACTGCTTTACTAATTCTTAACAGATCAAGTCAATTTCATACTAACTGTGAAACCTTATTAAAAGGCTGAAAACCACTTAAATACCATGGGAAGTACTTCATTATGCATGCAAAAAGCTTGGGAATTCTGGCATTATTACCATGAAATAGCCGATTGGTTGGATGTTGGTATTTTTGCAAATCTAAATTTAGTTTGAATTGTACACAAATGCAAATACAACATTGGTTCTTCCCCTTGGATCATATTGAGGGTATAGTTCTGAAACAATCACTGACATTAAGAATACAAACTTACTTTTGTGTAACTATGATGAAGGAAAGAACTGCTCTTAACACTTTTGGATATTTTTTTCCTTGTGGTATAGAGTTTCCTAATACATCTCGTGGGGATTTACATAATCCAAAGGAGATACATACTACATTCACTCACTTTCAGGTTATATTATTGCATAAAATATTTAAAACGCAATAAATAGAACTGATTCAAATCACACAGGGTCCCTGTTAAAACACATATTAACTGGAAAAAGTGATGGGTATCATACAAAGGAGCTTCAAAGTCCAGCTCACTAAACCTTCTTGCAGGAATGCTGATGGAGAAAGCCTGTCTGTTTTGGCTCAGTATTAACTGGGTGCTATGTCAGACCTCCTCTCATCAGTGCAACTCCTGCTGCAGCTCCTGCAGGTCTATGGCTCTGATGAGATTTCTGACTCTGTTAGATGATCTTTTCCTTAAAGATTTATTTATTTTGTGTATGTAAATACACTGTTGCTGTTTTCAGACACACCAGTAGAGGGCATGTGATCCCTTTACTTTATAGTTGTGAGCCACCATGTGGTTGCTGGGAATTGCATTCATGACCTCTGGAAGAGCAGTTAGTGCTCTTAACCCCTGAACCATTTCTCCAGCTTCTACATGTTCTTATACTATCATCCAAATTTGTCCTCAGCAAAAGAAGCGCTAGTTGTAAGAGAAGAAACAGTTCTTTCATAAAGGACAAAGGGCAGATCAGTGCTGATAGTAACACAAATAGTAATAAAATAAAGACTTTAATAATTCAAATGTTTAATAAATAGAAAGCACCATGAAGATAGCACTATTAGCTTATTATAGAGATGGTGTAAGGAAAACTGATGCAGTAAGTCAATGACATTAAGACATGTCTGAGACTACATCAGTCAGAGACAAAATAGAGTATTAACTATGCATAGATAGTACATGGACATTTATGACACAGTATTCAGCTGAGAATTAGTTAATCTTATGGTTTTTATTACTTGTTTGTTTTCTTATTTTAAAACACTTTTCTTGCAATTATCAATTTAATAAATTTAGGCAGTTATTATTCAAAGTATTCCATTTATTTCATTGCAAGACTCTGGTAGACAAGCTGCCCATAGTTCACTATCAAGCTAATCAAGTTTATTGAGTTGATTTAAGAGATTTTGAAACATAAATATCTCATCCAGTAACAAAGACATGAGGGGTGCACAAATAAATTTAACATGTAGATGGTGCAAGAAGTCTGGAAAGCACACTGCTTGCACACACACACACACACACACACACACACACACACGGATAGATAGATGATAGATAGATAGATAGATAGATAGATAGATGATAGATAGATGATAGATTTATATGTAAATATTAAGGAAGATTGAGGTCAGATAGCAGCTTTGTAACTAGCTTTCTTAACAATTCATTTAATACCAGATTTCAAATATCAAACATGAGGAAAATAGTAGTGCTCATTTTATAAATGAAAAATATAACTCAGAAGGAAGAAACTTTCTTGAGGCAGGAGACATCCAGATACTCATCTCTTCAACTGAAATGTAAGAAAACCAAAAGGATGACATTACATACTCCATGAAGAAAACCACACTTTGTTAAAATAAAGTTTGGCAGTCACTGGAATAATTCCTTCTCCAGTACTTCAAATATTTCAACATTCCTAACTTTCTTGTTTTTATCATCGCAGAACAATTTCCCTTGAGTTGATGAATACTTTCAATTCTTCCTACTTCTTTCCTAGCTTTCAGTTTCACTTCCTTTCCTCTCTTCTGTTTCTTTCCTCAATAGTATTTCTTCCCTGAACATAGATTTGGAATTACATATAGGGTATGAATACAATATTGTTCCATTTTCTTCGAGCTTAAATAAGTTAACAACTCTGAGTAAAGATCAGCTTTCACAACGGGGCATGAAAGTCAATGATGGATCCATCTTATCCAAACACACATTGAAGAGGGCCAGAGATGTGGCTCCAAGGTGAAGAGCACTGGCTGCTCTTCCAGAGTAGCCATCTTCAAGTCCTAGCTCATTGTTGGTAATTCCAGTACTAGGGAAATATGACACCTTCTTTTAGCCTCTGCAGTCACTGCATTCATATAGAACACAGACATACTTGCAGGCAAAACATACATGTACATTAAAGTAAAATACAGGCAAAATAATTTAAACAACACTTATGAAACTTGTTACTGTATTTCTTTTGGAGATTTCTAATTTAAGTAACAAGAAATGTATACTATTTCTTATCAAACTCCATATGTAACTGTGCCTTTGATTACAATGAATCACGCTCGCAAAACTCCTTTCTGAATGCAAGACTTGGACATTCATAGAAGTAATTGATGCTTTTAGTCACATCTTTAATGCTCTTTGACACTATGTAATATCAGAGGAAACAATTTTAAAAATAACTTTTAAATTTTGGGAGACTATTAGTATAAATATAGTTTTATCCAAGAGAACTCTGATCTAATGGTAGTATTTAGCTAGATATACGAGTGTGCGTATGTTAAAATAAAAAATCAGAACAATGAGCATAATGTTTTTAATTTGTGTCTAATATATGATATAGCACAATATGATAGAAAGTCTAATTACATGTGAATATACATGAACATTGTAGAATCCTCTGTCGCAAAAGGGTGTGAAATATAAACTTGATTGTTAATTTTTCATTTTATCAATCTGCCAATTAAAAATAGAGAAGTGTGCTTACTACAGACACTTTTAGAGTATGGTTGGGCATAAAACATCATACTCTACCTGTCACACTCTTACTGTGATTCAAAACAAATGTGGCTTTTCCTGGTCATATAAGTTTAGTCCTCAAGGAATTTGCTCATCATTTTAACATTCTCTGTGCCTAAACTCCAGGATTAACTAGTGACATTTGACATACTAATAAAGAAGCAAGATTACTGAAGAATTTCTGGACATATAACCAACATTTGTGATTTCCTTTACTACAGATTTCAAAATTTTATCCTGATTCACTTTCTTTTCAGCTTAACTAAAATTCTTCAGGAGAAAATGGACCATGATTTTTAACTATGAAAATGGTGTTTTAAAAGAAAAATCAAAGTTGGCTATAAACTAAAACTTTTCAAACTTAGCAATTAATTACTATTAAGATTATTTACAGACTAAAGAATCTTAATTTGGGAGAATTTGAGAATGTAAAGGGCAAAATTGTTCTATAGTGTTGCAAGATACACAATATAAAATACAGCAGATTTGCAAGTATCTCAGTAATCTTTTAAAGGTTTCTCAACATTCTCTTTTTATTTATCAAAGCATTATACTGAGATAGCAAAAGTGAAGTAGCAAATAGTAGAAAATCAGTAGTTCTTTTTTCTCTTGCTCTTTGTTCCTAGGGTGATCTTTGCTTCTGTTTTCTTTGTTTACCTGATTTTTTCATTGATAAAATGTGAAGCTTCAAATAAAATGACACATAGCTTATTAATTTTATTCCATATCCTCTAAATCTCTGTCTCTTAGTATATCAATTTTGGGACAGTAAGGAGCCAGGGTTTGAAATACTGTAATTATGGATATATTAAAAGCCACAGTACCAAGAAGTAAACGATTGTTGTACTTCATTTCCAGTAAAACTTCTTGCTATTTCTAGAATGAACTGAATTGCCATTTGCAGGGTAAGGCACATGCAGCTTCACTTTGGTGCTTTAGCATTTAGAGTTAGAAATTAGGGAGTGAATATTTCACATTGGTGGTGCTATTGCTTGTGACTTAGATCACTGGTCATCACATCTGAACAACAAATGTGCAAATCGGTAACTTTTGAGAAATAAGAAATAGCATGTATATCTGCCTGCATGCATCTCCTTCCATCTAGTTCCTCATTCCAGAACAATATTCAGGCAGAGATCAGAACTGTCAACACCAGTTAGGCAAGAACTTCAGGTCTAGATTACTATAGATTTGTTCAAATGCACCTAGAAGAGAAGAATATATGTTCAGAAACTCTAATTTCAATCCAAGGGTTTTGTTCAGTCTAATTGTCAATATACTGCTAATTCAAAATTAAAACCCATGAAACTAATGTAGGCAAAATAATTTACTGTTTGTTAGATTGATTATTAGTAGATTATAAATTCTTTCCATTTTCTCAAGCTCTATAGAAAATCTAACAGGTAATTTAAAAGCGTGAAGGGTTGGTATAAAAGCTGCTTATTATATAAACTCTCAAAGTGGCATGATTTAGCAGTTAGTTTTCTATCAAATAACATCCATATTTAAAGTTTCCCTGTGGGACATAATGTGGCATTATTTTCAATATTTCTCATATAGTAAATTATGATTTAAAAATCAATACTTGTTATAAGTATTGGGAATACTAATATCCCAAACAGATTATTAATTGGATTATTATGACTTTACCATTTTTTAAACTTCATAAGTAATTATTCAATGGAAACTACATTTCTAATTCTCTAATTCAGACATCTGATAAGAAAACTGGAGATAAATCAGAGTTGATTTTATTTTACGAAGCAATTGGAAGACAAAGTTCAACCCCTGAGACTTACATGGTGGAAAGAAAGAAAGAATGTGGGAACTGCAAGTAGTTCTCTGACTACTACACCCACTCTGTAGCATCTGAACACACACACACACACACACACACACACACACACAGGAAGAAAGAATGTGGGTACTGCAAGTAATTCTCTGACTACTACACACCCATCATTGTACCTGAGCATACAAACATAGACACACACACACACTCACACAGACACACACATACACAAGCATGGCAAGGACATAGAGGGCATAGAGACAGAGAGACACAGAAATTATTTCAAAAAATTTAAATGTAAAATTTCTGCTTACAGTAAGTTAAATTTCCTTGTGCCGACACAATCTATAACTATAATTTTACCTGCCTAACTCCAGAGTCTCCAGCTTATAATGTTTGGATTTCAATTCCTGGGCTTGCAAAGGGTGTAAACAATCTGTCCATTGAACTTAGCAACTATTATCTTTTATTCCATTCTATGGTTAAATGACTCTGGTCATTACCTTCTCATCGTTATCTCATTGAATTTCAACATTGTACCACACCTTCACCTCTTCCACAAGTATGCATATGTTATAACTTTTAGGAAATTGGGGGAGCAAATTCTAAAAGTCCCAAGCTTTTCCACTTCCCAGTTGCTCTGCAGTCTGAAAGATCCGACCTTACATAGATTCCTCTAACAGAAAGATACTTAATCAGCTCCAATGGCACTGCAGAGTTAAATGAGTCTGGCATGCTCCCTTGCTCATTATAACCATAGCGTAATATGTCTCCCACAACACTGAGATATAACTGTGATGAGCATGATGAAAATACTCAGACATATTTGACAGTTATTGTGGAAATATTCAAGAAATTACCAATGACTTTAGAGTCACAGACAGAAGAAGAAAAATTACTGTGATTTATAAAAATAATGTTTTTAAAAGATCATGTTACCCATTTGAAAAATGGAATTGTGTCTCCAAATGCACCGTAGAACTTGTGGGTTTATTAGACAAGGTATGACGGGAAACCTGACATTTAAGCTTCATGGAAGTGCTGCTCACGTACATTCGGCATGTGCTTCTAGAATGCATTGTTACCAATAGAACAAACATTTGCAGACTTATTTGATCAAGATAGAATAGCAAAACACAGATAATGCTCTTTTTCATGAGAATTTAGTGAAACCAGGATCCTGGTTCTTTTTGTTTAGGATTCTTTACTCTTGATGGATAACTAGAGTATTGAATATTTCGATTTGTAATTTTGGAGTATCGTGTTTTCATTTGCTTTCCTTACTGAATGTACAGTGAAAAGCAATATACCTCAAATATTATACAGTTTTCCCCACACAGTGAGCAGCAGTGTGATTAATAAAATTAGAGATTGACTATTAAAATGTCTTCGTTAAGATTCTGGCACTTGGTTGATTAATGCAGACATATTTGTCCATGTATGAATAACCGTGGTTGTAAATATATAAATACGTGTACAATTTTAGTGGTTGGATATGTTTAGAAATAAAATCTAGATTGAGGATTTGTTTCAGAACTTATGATAACAAAACAAGCAGATTTTGTTAAAAGTTAGGTTTACATGTGTGTGTATGTACATGTGTGTGTTATGTGTTTGTGTCTGAGAGAAAGAGAGAGACAGAGAGAGGCAGAGACAGAGAGAGATGGAGAGGGGAGAGAAATAGAGAGAGACAGGCATAAGGAGAAACAGAGACAGAGAAAGAGAAGAAAGGAGAGAGAGATGAGAGACAGAGACAGAGAGACATAGAGAAAGACAAAGAGAGAAAGAGACACAGGGACAGAGAAAGAGACTAATAGACAGAGACTAGTCATTGAACATAGCGCTTCTCATACGCTAGGCTACATCTCTACTGTTAGATATACATCCAGCGTATTTTATTTTCTATGATTCACTCTTCATCATGCTGTGCAACAGCTATTTGAGATATTTGGTTTGGTTTGGTTTGGTTTGGTCTGGTCTGGTTTGGGGATAAAGCTTGAACACCTTAATTGCCTTGACTGGCTTTGAATTTCTCATATTCTTAGTCCCTGTTCCAATGTTGGGGTTATAGATCTGTGTTGCTGTACTTAACTTCTGCCTTCCTTCCATAGTCAAGCTTTATGTGAAAGTCTGGCCATGTGTATGAGCAAATGATAGAGAATTTATGAGGAAATGGTAAAAAACACACCAACTGAATAAACATCTACAAAAATAAGGTTCTGGAGGCTTGTCAGGTGTCTCTGAGAGAAAGAATGCTTATGTCTAGTCCTTACAACCTGAGTTTGACTCTAGGCACTTACATAATAGGAAGAGATTCTACTCCTGCAGGTTGTCTTCTGATTTGCACACCTGTGATGTAGCACATGGCTATGCGCACACACACACACACACACACACACACACACACACACAAATGAAATGGATGGAAAAAATAAAGTAAATGAGACATTATTCTCCTGCTAATTCTGAAGGGGGTCTTTGTGGGTCAGTGTAATGAAAAAGGAACTTCCACCCAATTTTACCACCTCCTCCCCACAGGTAGGGGGAGGTTGGCTTACCATCACTGATATTGCCATCTATAGCCATGATTACTGAGATATGAGCAGTACCAATCTGGGCCAGTACAGCCCTTCTATTTCATGCATTTTAAGAGTTTTGGGAAGAGGTGTTGGATTTTTGAGAACCAAGATTTGCCAGCTTTATAACGCAAAACCGGGATGATATCTAAAATGTTAAGAGTACATATGATTTATTTCTAAGGTTAGAATCCAAACCTACATGGATTTGAAATACCTAATAAGTTGTAAATAATTACAAGCATCCGTAGGGTAAAATACACCTGAATAATTTTCTTCAATTATAAGATATTTCTTCCTAAAATCACACACAAAAATTTCACATCACTACGCTGTATAGGCAGGTGTTATTATTTAAACAAAACATCATAAAATCATGATGGAAGTTAGTACAGACCCACAGTTCATATCAGAATGGAGGAGTGAGATTACACAATGTTAGGAATACAGTCAATGCTAGTGTTTCTCCCTCATATGTGTAGAGATCTAGGTTCACACCTCAGTTCTCCATGGGAACAGAAAGGTTCTGGAGCAGTACCTTCTCACTGTTAACCACATGTTGCTTTCTCATGGTAGAGATTAACACTCTTTTTATAAAGTGATAGAATAGACTTAAGTTTGTTACTTTGAATTAAAGGTTTATTGCTATAGTTTCCTGATGTTTAAGACTTTTTAAGTCTTCTTGTCTGTAGTCTTGGCTGACCTAGTAGATTTTATATAGCCCAGGTTAGCCACTCCTGGATACTTGGGGTTTTTTGTTTGTTTGTTTGTTTTTTAACTGCTGTGTTAGGGAGGTAAATGCTGTGGTACTGAGTTAAAGTCAATCCCCAGCTGATAGCTTATGTCCATGAAGGAACTTCCCTATGCCAAAATACTCCTAGATTGTCACATATTCTCTTGAACAGAACTCAAAATAAATATTCAGGACTTTATTTTATAGAAGAATAAACTTATCTCTGTAAATGTTTTTCCTTTTGAATTACAAATTCAAAAGCAGCATTTGCACCCACAACTTTCTATAAATTCCAGAAATTTTTTTAACATAAGAAAATGGTTGACCTAATGTGTGAGATCACCTGGGCAAAATTAGTTAAGATATCTGTATAAGGAAAAATAATTCTGTACATGCAAATAAAAATACAGAGAAAAACCTCTAAAGTGCTATATGGAATAATATCTTCAAATGTCTGCATTCTTTCTTGAATTTATAATTTTAACCAGAGGTCTCTAGGTGTGCAACATTATTTTTCCTGTTCCCATATTACTGCTTTTGAAGTAAGTGATTCACTTGCTTTTCCACGCTAAACTAGAGAATAGAATAACTCCAAGATACAAAACGTAGAACTAAACAGGAGAAAAGCTACCTCATGAAAATCAAGACAACAAAATAACTATTTTACTATGACAAGAACATGGAAAGTCCATGGAAAAGAAACATATACAATCATAAACAGAAAAATCCCTCTTTTTCATGTACCTGTTTATCATTACAAGATAAGGAGAATAGAGCCTAGTGAGTTATTTGTGTGAGAGAATTCTTCATTGGGGTAGGTGTGGCAACGTGAATAAAGAGAAATCTTTCAGTACTCATATTTTGGAAAATATGTCCTAAAGTTGGAACACAGTAGTTTGTCAAGACAATTATTTCAGGTAGTTTTGACCACTGTAAATGTATTCTCACCCTTATGAAAGTCACCAAGAACCCTGCAGAAACATGAGCATCCCACTGCACATGAGCACACTGCCAAATATGCTGGGGTCTAGACCTAAGAGTGCTCCACTTACTTGGTTGTAAACAGTGGAGTGTTTTCTTCCAATCCACCCAGAGATATAAATCCACTAAGACAGAGAGAAAACTAAAAAGAAAGCTTCCCAACAGGATCAAGAAGATTAGGGGTTCAGAGAGGGCTTCAGTGGTAAAGGATCTGAACCTAATTTAGATCCTTAGAGTCAATGTTCAAAGCTACACATCCCAAGTGCTTATAATCCCATATGTGGAGAGGTGGAAAGCATGATGTGGATCTCAGTACTGCTATCATCTTTCACTAATACATCATGAATATAAGGACAGGTCATCAAAGTTAAATGGAATCTTCTATATTGTTTTGTACAAAAAAAATCAGCACTGTCTATTGAACTGTTTTGTAACCTGTTAATAGAAATACAAAGAAAGCAAGAAAAAGCTCATTAAAATAGTTATTCATATTTAACAAAGCACTCTCACAAGCACTACATCATTAGATTCTCACGACTATACTTAAATATAAATCTCAAGCCTTTTTGTTATCCTTTCCTGATAAATATCATTGTCTTTCAAATCCTGTGTTCCATTAATGAACTTAATCCCAGTCAAAGATAAGTGTTCTGTACCAGTAGTTTCCAGATCAATAATAATTTGCAGTAGAAATTTCTTTATTTGCTTCTTTTTCTCTACTTGGTTAATTTAGGGCTGATTTCACAACAAAAGGTGGTAGTACAGCATTCAACCCAAGGTCAGTCACTGAGATGATAGGGTCTTGGGCTGAGCTCATTGTTAACACATGGGTGTCTAGTCAGTAAAGATGTACTGTGACAGTATATCCAGGTCCCAAAAGCCCCTACAGCAGTTAGGCTCTGTATCTACCCTAGAGTATGCTTGGACTCTTTCTTTACTATAACTGTCTTTGTCTGCCACTAGTTCAAGGACAGCAATTTGGATCACTACAAAAAAATACAGTCTGGGCATAGCTAGCAAGAACATCCATATCACTGAGTTCTGTGTTTGATTAAAAGACCCTGGTTCAGGGTGGGTGGATATCCAGGGGGCCCCACTTTCTCATAGGAGAAAGGGAGAAATGAAGGCAGAAGGATTGTGGGATAGAGTGACCAGGATGGGGGCTGCAAGAGGGATATAAAGAGATAAGTAAAATAAAAAATTAAAAGGTGTGGCTCAGAATGGAAGAAGATGGGAGATTATTTTCAACACTTTACCTTCACTGGTATAGGTCTATGTGCACACGCACTCCCACACTACGAGCATCTGCACTCACACCAAAACATGCATCCTTAACACATGCATACCCCACACCTATGAGCAATATAAAAGGGGAGAGGATGGTAGAAACTGGGTCCTTCAATGAGTTCACAACTAAGTGGGTCATTGTCTTCCCAGTTAACTTCTTTTAACATTTGAGCCAAATTATCACATCTACTATTAGCCTGTTAACATGACTACAATCATTTTGAAAATTATCTTTAGTCTTTTCTTTACAGTCCAGTTGTTTTCCACCTCCCAATCTGCCCTCTGACAGTTCCTCATCCCATTCCTCATTCACCTTGCATCCCAGAGGATGTCCCCACCCTTCCCTACGCCACCCCACCCTGCTAGACCTCCCCACTCTCTAGGGTCTCAAGTCTCTCAAGAGTTAGGTGCATCTTCTATCACTGAGCCAGGCAGTCCTCTGCTGTATACGTGTGAGGGGCCTTGGACCAGCTTGTTGACTACAATCTTAACCAGTTTATAATATCAATAGCTGGTCTCCAATCTGGTATTCCTTTCTGTCCAAACTGGGAAGGTTCTATTTAGTGGATTCCATTTCCTTGATTTAGGATTAATTTTATGATACATATTATTGTTTGGCTTTCCATTTTTTATTTTGAAAGAAAACCAGGAATCTTTTGTACAAATGAAAAACACTGTTTAGGTCTCCAAATCTTGTTTATGAGGTAAATTTTGTTGTAATTTCAAGTGAGTTTATTTTTATTTACTTTAATTTTCTTACCTGGGAAAATAAAATTCTTATTCCAACATGAAATATATCAAGTTTTTAGTAAAATGCATGAAAATAACTTTCTAAGATTATCTTTTCATCAATAGTTTTGTTGTGTTTTTAATTGGACTCCAAGTCAGAGCCTCTAACTTCCCAGAATTTTAATGGCATTGAATTAATTGAATATGACTCAGAGAAGCCAGATATGGAAGACTGTCACCATTATAATTTAGTTTTATGATTAGATCACAAAAAATATTCTAGAAATCTTAAGAGAGTATCACCCCCTTCTATTATGAAAGAGCATTCATCTAGTTTGCCTGTCTTAAAATGTATTTGAAGGGACTTCTAATTCTGTCAAAATTAGAAAGAAAATAACAGAGACTGTCATGTTAAACATGCAGTCAATTCAACTAACAAACACACCATCTCTTGTTGCATTGCATCAGTGATAATAGAATGACCTGGAGGGTCTTTCTGTAAGCTGCATCACTAGATATAAAAGGTATAAACACTGCACTGAAATATTATAATTGTTTTACACTTTAAGAAAGTTTCTTTGTTGTTGTTGTTTTTCAGGATTTGTTTCATTTGTTTTTCAAAAATTCCCCAAAGAACAAACAAATTATTTTTTCACCATGTGACTGCTGGAATGGTAAAGTTGAACTGACCATGAAAAAAATTGTTCTCAGACCTGAGATGATTATGGGAGTTATCCAGATTTCTGTGTGTTAGCAAGGCAAACAGCAAATATTTATTTAGAAATATCTAGGAAAATGACACAAACAGTTATATGCTATATCTTTTATATATTTTTCCCAATTACATGCAAATCTATGTAATCTCAAAACACAAAATTTATAAAATAACAGTATCTTTTTCTGTATCAGTATGTCAATTCAACAATATATACTGAGATATCTACATATATATATATGCTGGACAGTAAAAATATATTGCTATAATTTTCCAAGTTTATTTTAGTGCAATTGTTTCATGGCTAGTTGATATTAAATTTTAGTTATACTGGATATGGAAGGCTATTTTACTATATTTACAAAACCAATTCATAGTGCTATATTTTGGAAATTTGTGAGAAAATGGAGAGGGGAAGCCTGTCTTAAATTCGCCACTCAACAGAGCTTGGTAGATAAGAGTGCAGCTTTTTATTTGATGGGATGAAAAAACTAATAATGTATGACAGTAAAAAGGCAGGGGCTTTTAACGCTTTTCTTAACCTTACAAAAAAGGTCAGCTCTGATCTGGAAATGAGAGCAGCCAACACATGGGAGAGAAGAGCAAAAAGCCAAGCAGAAAGTGAGAAAGAGCTGGTGACA
Source organism: Rhynchomys soricoides (assembly GCA_019843965.1). NCBI lineage: Eukaryota > Metazoa > Chordata > Mammalia > Rodentia > Muridae > Rhynchomys > Rhynchomys soricoides. The sequence continues at coordinate 3,922,827 of JADRCH010000305.1, read as the reverse complement.
GATGTGCCGGGTATGGCAGGTCTCCATCTATGACATGGACCCCAAGACTCGAAAAGTACCTCCAGTCATCCCTCAATTAATTTCAGTTTGCTTCACAGATTCAGAGAAGATACAGACAGGAGACTAGAAAAATTACCAAGAGCAGAAGAGGGAATGATATATCCTGATTTAAACAGAGAAAGAAAAGGAAAACTCTGTAACCAGCCTCTTAGTATATTGCTTCTAACACAGGGGTTGATGCACAGAATGTTTAAAAAACATGTAGCTATGCTTGGGCTGACTTGGAGCCCATTTGACAGATGTATGATATTAGAAAAAAGGAAACTTGCTGAGATAAAACTGTTAAGTGCTGAATTAGACTAGAACTCAGAATTGCTGATTCCAGAGACTTCCTCTTCTTCTTCCACCTAGAAACAAATCCTAGAGGTTTTTACTTCTGTTGGGGATCCATTTAACTAATCAGTCAGCCTATCAGTATGATATTGTAAGAAGTCAAGTACACTTAATGAAAACACAAATTGCCTCTTTTTGTGTTTGTCTTTTAAATTCCAAAGCTTGAATAATGATATGCATATGTTGTTGGGGTAAGAGCCTCCAAGAAGTCATCTAAATGAATTACCATGCTGTGTCAATAGATAAATGAGTGAGAGAGAGAGAGAGAGAGAGAGAGAGAGAGAGAGAGAGAGAGAGAATTGGCCTTTTATGCTGTCATAGTAGATAGTAGGGTGAGAATTCTAGCCCTTGGCTTTTGCTTTCTGGTCACCTTGGACACATGTCATGGTCTCTCTCAGTTTTTGCATTATTGTAATATAGATGGAGATAATAGTGATTCACATTTGACAGGGCACTTAAAAAGATTAAATTGTAAAACTAATACAGGCAAAGTTCTTAGCACAGTGTCTACCAAGTTAGGTATTTTATAAATAACCCACATAATTACATGTGTGAGTATAAAATGAATCATAGAGAATAAAAGGCATGGTCATCATTATCTACCTGATTGGCACAGAACAGCATATGTTGTTGTGACAGATACTTGGTTTCTTTTAATAAATGCATTTTAAATATTTTACAATTATTTATTACTTCTGGGAGAGAGAAACCTATATCTGCCATGGCTCATATTTGAAGATGAGACAACCAACTGTGAATCAGACTCTGCATCTACCATGTGGGTCCCAGGGATGAAACTCAGGCTCTCAGGCTTGACAACTGCCTTTACATACTGAGTTACCTCCTCAATACCCTTGAAAGTGGATTTTTAAATAGTTTTTTTCAGTAACTAATTTTATTCACTTTACATCCCAATCACAGTCCACCTCCCTCTTTTCCTGCTAGTCCCACCCTCACAAGCCCTTTCCCCCATTACCTCTTCCCCTTCTCTAAGGAGAATGAGATGCCCTCAGTGGGCACCAACCTGCCCTGACACATCAAGTTGCAACAGGACTAGGCACATTCTCTCCCATAGAGGCCAGCAAATACAGCCCAGCTAGGGGAAGGGGATGTAAAGACAGGCAACAGTGTCATGGAGAGCCCCTACTCCAACTTTTAGGGAACACACATGAAGACCAAGCTGCATACCTGCTACAAGTGTGTAAGAGGCCTAGGTCCAGCCCCTGCGTGGTCTTTGGTTGGTGGTTCAGACTCTTTTTAATAATATACATTATTTCCCCTTCCTCTTCCTCCCTCCAAGACCTCCTATATACCTCTCCTTCATCCCTTTCAAATTCATACCTCTTTTGTTATAAATGCTGTTATAAGCATATGTGTATATGTATGACATATGTGTGTATAACATATATTCCTAAATATAGCCTATTTAATCTGTACATATATATACACTTTCCAGAGCTATCTTAGTTAAGATTATTATTATCTTGATGAAATACTATGATCAAAACTCAATTTGGAAAAGAAAGTTTTTTGTTTGTTTGACTTATGCTTCCACATCACTATTCATCATTGAAGAAAGGAACTCAAGCAGGACAGGAACTTGGAGGAGCGAGCTGATACAGAGGCCACTGAGGGGTGCTGCATAATGACATGCTCACTCTGGCTTGTTCAGCTTGTTTTCTTATAAAGCCCAGTACTCCAAACCCAGGGATGGCCTCACCCACAATGGGACTGGACCCTCCAGTATCAATCACTAGTTTTAAAAAGTGCCTTATGGGTCCTGCTACAACCTGAACTTATAGAGGTATTTTCCTTTTCTTTTTTTAATTCATTAGTATTTTTGTTCACTTTGCATCCCAACCACAGTTTACCTCCTTCTTCTCAGTTCCCCTCTCCTACTTCCCTATTTTATCCTCTCCTCCTCCCTCTCTCTCCAGAAAAGGGCAGGCCTCCCATGGATATCAATCAGCCTTGGCAGATCAATTTCAGTAAGACTAGGTACATCTCCTATTGAGGCTAGACAACATAGACCAGTGGGCAGGAAAAAGTTCCAAAGGCAGGCAACAGAGTCAGAGACAGTTCCTGCTACTGCTCTTAGGAGATGCACATGAAGACCAAGCTATACAACTGTACCATATGTGAAGAGGTTCTAGGTCAGTCTCATGCATGTTCTCTGGTTGCCAGTTCAGACTTTGTGAGCCTCTATGTGTCTATGTTAGTTGATTCTGTAGGATCACTTGTGTGTACTTGACCTCTCTGGTTCTTACATTCCTTCTTCTACCTCTGCTGCAGGATTACCTGTGGGGACCAAACCTTGCACAGTGGAATGAAGCCCCACGTGTCTGTCCCGGGGCGCTGCGGCTCTGGGTGGGACAACAGACACTCAGGAAGTGGCCGCACATCTTCCCACACAGTCCGATGGGCAGGTGGGGGCTGTGGGAAGCCTTTGCGGGACCTGCCTGTGGGTGGGGGAGGTGGCCATTCCGGGGGAACAAGCGGCATCTGTCTCCGTGGGTTCTCTAGCCCGGGGCACCATAGTTGTTGCAGGCTAGCCGGAGCACAGCTGGGGTTCCTGCTGGGACCAGGTTTTTGGCTTTGGGTGTCTGGCTAACTGCTTAGGCTTGGGTGAACAGGTACCATCTGGGATGGCTGAGATTTCCTCAGCAAGAGATTAGCCTGGCTCATTAATCGAAGGCCAGATCCCTCGCTTCCCATGGTGGGTCCAGATGAAGAGACAGTCCATAATTCTAAGACGTTTATTTTTATCATGTGGAGAGTGGCATGAAAGGCGAGGCAGATATAGTAACTGGGAAGGGGTGTGGCTAAGCCTCTAGGTGTCTCATTAACATAGGAATGGCTTGGGGCTGTGTGGCCACGCCTCTACCTAGGGTGTGGCCACACCTCTACCTGAAAGAGGAGGGAGGTATGTGACCGTGACTTGAGCCAAAAGCCTCCTGGGAGCCTTGACATAACGTTTCCAGTCCCTTGCGGATTCCACAGAGTCTCCCAGAGTTTTAAGCATGTGCTCAACCTGGTGCCAGACTGCCTACACAGATCACTGCCCCACAATTACCCAAGCTCCACCTGTTTGGAGCTTGTAATCAGGAGAAATTGTTTAATTTCAGTTCACTCCTCCTAGATGACTCCAGCTGTGACAAGTTGACACAAAACTGTTGAGTGCAAAGGCTAACCATTGGTATTGAATAGCCAATTGGTATTCTATCCCCTGGGGAAGACTATTTCTCCCACCCACAAAAGTCCAGTTTCCTGAAGCTCTTTGTGCAGGATTGAGGCAGTGCCATCTTTCATCTGTCCAGGTGGGCATCTCTGTTGTGCTTGCTCAACTTATGTTTAGGCAGCCATGTTGGTGAAACTTTATGGGTCTCAAGCTTGTATATTTAAATTTCAACACAGTAGATGCAATTCAATCTTCTGTAATGTGGAAGAGTTTCAATTATGACACTAACTTTTGCTCCTAGAATCTTAGGTCTTAGAGCAAATTAGATGCATACATGCTGCCATGCTATCCTGTATCACAACTGTTTTTCTTTGACTCAGCTTGGGATTGCTGCTCTTCTTTAGGCTATCATTTAGAATGTCAACACAGTGAGCATGGGATAGAAATGTCCTTTTAATATCCAGTGATGTTTTCTATTTTCAAGGAAATTCCCATATTTCTACCCTAGCACATTAGGTGTCTGTCACTGTTCATATGACAAATACAGCACTGATCAGCCTAATCTTCTTAGAGGAACAAAGACCTGAATATGAAAGGCAAAATCTGATCATCTTTGTTTAGAACCTCCCATGGCTCTGTTATTCAAAATAGAAAACCCCAATGATGCCATAACATAGCGTGAAAGACCCGTGGGATCCCATTTCTGATAAAAGTGCTTCATTTCTCATACCACAGAGTGATTTCTGATTTTCTGTGCTGTTTTGCTATTTCCTGCTCTGCTTAATCAGCAATATCTGCCTACCTTCACTGTCCAACTACAGTTGACCCTGTAAAGCTCACATTCAAATGTGGCCCCTGCAGAGGAATCGCTCACATTTCCATATTCATAAGAAGTACATCCCTAAAGCCTCCCTTTACACTTTTCAACATGGCTGCTTATGATATCTCTGTAATTATATATGAGATTAATGTAAAGATACATCAAAATATACCTACCTCTCAAAGAGGCTTATTCCCTTAGTTAGGTTGAATCTCAAATTGGCAATGAAGACTAACTGACGCAGAGTCATATTGCTTCTCATTTAGGTCCTTGTTTAATCATTACACCTCCCAATTAGACTATAACCATGGTGTCTTCTTTGTTGACTATTACATTCTTGCATCCAAAAAGCCATTTTGTAAACTGAACCTAAAGTCAATCATTCCAGCAAGTTAAATGATTTCTTATCAAAATCCATTGAGATCCCTCACAATGTCAAATTTGTTTGAATTTATTGATAGAATGTATCCATTAAAATTATGAAAAGTTTAGAAATTATGAAAATCAGACTTAAATATTTCATCACCTTATTCATCATTATTTAATAGACAGTTTGCCCAATTGAAATTATTGAATTAGAGAACTTGTTCATCTGTTAAGAATGGTTGGTTTCTGCTCTTTCAAAAGGACCTGAATTTGGTTCTCAATATGCTTTTCAGATGTCTCACAAGGGTCTGTGAACCTCAACAACAACGGATCCAAGACCACTGGCTTCTATGCACTCACACACCCACATGCAGACAAATACATACACATCATTTTTCTTAAAGGATTATTAATTTTTTAGGACTCAAAACAGTATGCTAGCTGCTCCTTTTCATCATAGTATATGAACATGGATAATTGGAAGGCAGCTGGCTGCCATGGACTGTCTTCTTTTTACTCCCTCCCTGTCCCGGGTGCTTCTGTGGCTTATGTCTAACCATTAGAGGATAAAGTGGGAGCCATTTTCTAACACTGGGCACAAGGATATGGTAGACATATCCTTAAACAACAAGAACCAATGGGTAGCTGACAGTATGCAGAGGATACCTCGGCATGCTGCTGTGAATGCAGATGACATGCTGGTTCACACACTGACCCATTTTTCATTGTGTACACGTTGTTCTAAAATGTTCAGGAAGTTACTCTAAATGATAAACTTATTTGAAATTTTTCAATGTTTCTATAGGAACTCACATTTTAGGAGTATGTAACATGTTTTTACTACTGTTCCCTATACATGTTAATTGAAAAAAAAATGATGTTTAACCGTTATGAAGCATTGTTACTCTGAAAGTAGAAGCTGAAATCAAGATAGAATTGAGCATGTGATACAAGTTCTTGCTCTGCCCAATGAGGACCCACAGCAAATATTGAGAATAACTGAAAAGAGAAAGCCATTCAGAAATGTTTGCATGTTTATTTTCAAAATTGTAAATTATGCTTCACATATAATTATATTTTAATCAAAATATTTATAATTTCCTAGGTCTCTTATTTTCGCTTCATAAACCTGAATTATTAACTTAGCTTTATGCAATAACATGTTTTAATTTAAAACTTCATTAAAACAAGCCATTAAAAAGGAAAATATAAAGTGAATTTGTTAAATTCTTTATTTGAATTAAATTTAACTTGGTATTTTTAGACAAGTATGCATATTTTAAGGTATGGCTTCTCAAAATATTTGTCGTAGCTACTTTAGTTTATAAAATTTGTATCTATCCTATAAAGCTAATTCAACCTTATAAAAAATAAATTTTCAAATTATTTAATATATTTTCCATTACAATGGCACAGTTTTCTTAAAAGAACACCTAACAGTTTTTATTAGCATATATTCATTTGCATTCAAACATATTCTCTATTTGCCCACATTCATATTCAACTCCACTACTCTCTCTGGTTCTCCTGCTGCTCCCATTAGAATTGTTCATTTCCTCTTTTAGTTTTGTATCATTCATGTGTGTGTAGATAGATAGATAGATAGATAGATAGATAGATAGATGATAGATAGATATAGGTTTAGGTATAGGTATAGATATAGATATAGATATAGATATAGATATAGATATAGATATAGATAAAGACTACCTATGACATTCTGAGTTTGAATTATTTGGCTTAATATGAACATTTCAAGTTTTATCCATTCCCTTGAAAGTGATAGAATTTCTTTGTGAATGAGTAAAGTTCTATTGTGTATATACACCACACTTAGTTTATCTACTAACCTACTGCTGGACATTGAAACTGCTCCTAAAACATGGATATTAGTGCACTAACATATATGAGAATGATGCTGTCTCTGTATTGCACTGAAGATTTTCGACATACTTAATCCGACAGCACATCTATTTCTATTTTACCTTGTTCTACTTTTTAATGCTACATTAAATTTCAGGTATAATTTACTGATCTCATAATTGGTCTTCTATTATTTCAGTTTTCTCGTTCTACATTCAAATAGAATAATAGACAACACACACACACACGCACACACACACACACACAAACACACACACGGTTGCAAATATGCTGTTTGGGGCTTTTTAAGAGTTCAACACTTGATTTTATGTGGACAATTCATAAACTTTAACAAATTCTTGTTGAAGTTTTTCAGGTTTTTAGTGTTGTCCTCTTTAATGCATTCTCATGCTCAATCAAAAGATCACTTACCAGGAACTTCTGAACATCAGTTGAGCCCATATGAACTTCACTGTACAACCCCTATCTCCTGAGGTCTCTGAGGTGAAAGACCATGCTAGACTCACAGCCAAGCTTTTTGTCACACTTTGCTTTCAACTCTTAAAGTGGGGTGGTTGGTGTGGATTATAGGACCTGGCTCCCCAAACTCAATAGATTCTCTTTCTACATGGAGAAATTTATAACTGCAATACTATGAAGCCAGCCTTTAAAAAAGACTCTGTGTGTGTGTGTGTTTGTGTGTGCGCGCGTGTGTGTGTGTCTGTCTGTCTGTCTGTTTGTGTGTCTGTGTGTGTGTGTAATAAAAATTAAAATGAGTTTTGTTGTGCTATAGGACAGAATCATTCAGCTTGACTTTGTGAAATTATTTGATTTTAAGGAAAGCATGTAGAATTTGGAGAGTAAGGAGTAATGAGAGTGAAAACAAGATGTGGTTTAAATTCATTCAAAGAAAGAGATAGAAGATGTAAAGTAGAAGCCATGACAAATCCAGGACTGCTCTCTAAAATGCAGTACCATTGTCAGAACTTCTACTTACCCTATGACTAAACTAGACAAAATAATATATGGAAAATTCTAGAAAACAACAATTCATAAATATGAAGGACATGTTGTAAGAAATAAAGTAATAAAATTTCAAGCTGTTTCAGCTGTCCTAGCTAGACAGGATTCTACTGTGTATCCAAACTGTATATGTTGCTCACTTGTTATGACACCCTGGATATCAGATAAACTCTAGTGGGATCACACTGGTTATGTTGCAAAACTGTGTTAGTAGTTAGATGTTTGGTTGTTTGGTTGCTTTTGATATTAATTTATCATTCACATAAGTAGAGATGCTAAGAATTTGAATATGGCAAGAAGAAACAAAAAAGATTTTTTTGTTTTGCTTACATCTTTGTTTGTTTGTTGTTTTTTAAAGCAATCTTTAATTTCCAAACTAAGACCATATGTTCAATAAAAGTGGGGAAAAGGTATACAGAATGTATACAAGAAGACACTCAAGTACATAATAAACACAGAATTAAAGGCAGACATAGTGGCATAAAATGTAACCCCAACACTGGGGAGTCTGCAGTAGGAGGATTGCCATGTGTTAGACGAGCCTGGGTTACACACACACACACACACACACACACACACACACACACACACACACCATACACATATGCATATACATACACTCACACATACTCATATATGTACACACAGACATATATATATATATACATACACGCATACACACACACACACTCTTGGTCTGTTGGGTGTATGACCCTGAGTTACAACTTTCTCAATGGTTGTTTACATCTTCAGCCTTCTTCTTTAGGTTACAGGTAAGCTCCTGGGACAATGGACATTGAGTAGCTATTTATTCTCCCTTGTAGGTATGGTAATCTATGAAGCAGGTCTTCCTTATGGGAAATTATCTTGGTATATATTAAGACTTATACTTTTCTTTTAAGGAGACAAGAATAGATTGTTTTCTCTGGCTTCGTTGTGAGTTTCTGATAGGGTTTTGGGAGGTAAAAACCAATAAAATTTTGAAGCCATCCCTGCCCCTGGACTCTCTGACTCTTCATAGCCCACAATCAGCTTCTTGTAAGCTGTCTACATGACAGCTGGTGTTTCTCTCAGATGATGACTACAGTGGCTTCCGCTCAGGCTAATATTGTCTCTGCTGCTGCTTCTTTGTGCATTTTTCTCTTCTGACTGACTTCAGAGTAGTAGTTTATCTTTTATATCAAGTCTTTCAGGAGTCTAATGACAGCTAACTCAGTTTCTTGTAAGAATGAGAATGCTGATGCCTAGACCCTCTGCTGGAAACTGGGTATGTTCTTTGTATATCCCTCCTAGTCCAACTCTACAATATGCTGTTATTATTATTTAAGAAAATACTCTCTTTTAAATAAATGGACACAGTTTATTTAAAACAATTTTTCAAATAGAATTTTAAACTTTGAAACACAAAATTTGTTTTCAAAAATTGAAATTTTAATAATTTTTTCAAAACTATAGAAACCCATAAATAAGAAATCATTGAATCAAACTATGGGCTATAAATTACTTAATTAAAAGAATGATGTATTTCATTTTTATTTATGCATATGGTTGTTTTGCCTGCATGTGTGTGCATGATTGCTTGCCTGGTACCCAAAAAAGCACATCATTGAGTCTCATGCAAATGGAGGTATGGACAGTTATAAGCTACCTGGGAATCAAACGCTGGTTCTCTGGGACCACAATATGCATTCTTAACCACTGAGCTATTTTTTTTTTTTTGCCAGATCTTGTTTAACCCTTTCCAGATCTCCCCTTTGGAATCTCCCCACTACCCCTGCCACTAAAGGGGTATTCCCCCAACCACCGACCCATTCTCCTCTTCCCTCCTTGGCATTCTCCTATACTGGGGGAGTACATACCATGTTCATTCTTTTGTAACTGCCTTAGCTCGCTCAAGATGATATTTTAAAGTCCCATTCATTTGCCTGCGAATTTCATGAAGTCATTGATTTTAATAGCTGAGTAGTATTCCATTGTGTAAATGTACCACATTTTCTGTATTCATTCCTCTATTGAGGAACATCTGGATTGTTTCCAGTTTCTGGATACTATAAATATGACTGCTATCAACATAGTAGAACATGTGTCTTTATTACATGTTGGAGCATCTTCTGGGGATATGCCCAGGAGTGGTATAGCTGGGTCCTCAGGTAGTATTATGTTCATTTTTCTGAGGGTGTGCCAAACTGATTTCCAGAGAGGGTGTATCAGCTTGCATTCCCACCATAAATGGACAAGTGTTCCTCTCTCTTCACATCCTCAACATCTGCTCTCGCCTGAGTTTTTGACCTTAGCCATTCTGACTGGAGTGAGGTGGAATCTCAGGGTTGTTATGATTTGTATTTCCCTGATGACTAAGGAGGTTGAACTTTTTTTAGGTGCTTCTCAGTCATTCATGTTTCCTCAGTTGAGAATTCTCTTTTTAGCTCTGTTCCCCATTATTTGATAGGGTTATTTGGATCTCTGGAATCTAGCTTCTTGAGTTCTTTGTATACTTTGGATATTAGTCCTCTATCGGATATAAGATTGGTAAAGAACTTTTCCAAATCTGTAGGTTGCCGTTTTGCCCGATTTACAGTGTCCTTTGCCTTACAGAAGCTTTGTAATTTCATGAGGTCCCATTTGTACATTCTTGATCTTAGAGGACAAGCCATTGGTGTTCTGTTCAGAACTTTTCCCCTGTGCCCATGTGTTCAAGAATTTTCCTCACTTTCTCTTCTATTAGATTCAGTGTATCTGGTTTTATGTGGAGGTCATTGATCCACTGGGACTTGAGATTTGTACATGGAGATAGGAATGGATCAATTTGCAATCTTCTACATGTAGACTCCCAGTTGAACCAGCACCTTTTTTTGAAAATGCTGTCTTTTATCCACTGGATGGTTTTAGCATCTTTGTCAAAGATCAAGTGACCATAAGTATGAAGTGATGTTGAATTTCGTCAAATGATTTTTAAGCATGTAACAAAATGATCATGTAGTTTTTTTTATTTTGAGTTTGTTTACGTAGTTGATTACATTGATACATTTCCCATCCCTGAGTCCCTGGGATGAAACGTACTTGATCATGGTGAATGATCGTTTTGATATGTATTTGGATTTGGATTGCAAAAATTTCATTGAGTATTTTTGCATCGATATTCATAAGGGATATTGGTCTGAAGTTTTCTTTTATTGTTAGATCTTTGTGAGGTTTTGGTATCAGTGTAACTGTGGCCTCATAGAATGAATTGAGTCATGTTCCTTCTGCTTCTACTTTCTGGAATAGATTGTAGAGTATTGGGATTAGGTCTTCTTTGAAGGTCTGATAGAATTCTGCACTGAACCCATCTGGTCCTGGGCTTTTTTAGGTTGGGAGACTTTTAATGATTACTCCTATTTCTTTAGGGGTTATGGAACTGTTTAGATGGTTTATCTGATCCTGACTTAACTTTGGTATTTGATATCTGTCTAGAAACTTGTCCATTTCCTCCAGATTTTCCAATTTTGTTTCCAGTTTTGTTTGTAGTAGAATCTCATGATATTTTTAATGTCCTCAGATTCAGTTGTTATATCTCCCTTTTAACTTCTGATTTTGTTAACAGGGATACTGTCTCTTGAGCTCTGATTAGTCTGGCTAAGGGTTTATCTATCTGCTTGATTTTCTCAACGAACCGGCTCCTGGTTTTGTTGATTTCTTTTTTTTTTTTTCTTCTGTTAATATTTTATTTTTTATTTTTAAATATCAGGTCTACCACGTTTATTTTTTCTCATAAAAATGTAATTTAAGAAATATTATTTCTTTTTTTTTCATATTTTATTTACTTTTCAAATAGTTCCTCCTTTACAGATCTCCCCTTTGGAACCTCCCCATTCCTTCCGCCCTCCCCCTGCCACTATGGGGATATTCTCCAACCCACCCACCCACCCACCCACTCTCGTCTTCCCTCCTTGTCATTCTCCTATACTGGGGGATCTAACACACTCAGGCCCAAGGGCCTCTCCTCCCACTGATGGATAACAAGACACTCCTCTGCCGCATTGTGGCTAGCACCATGGGTCATTCCATGTGTATTCTTTGGTTGGTGGATCAGTCTCCAAGAGTATCAAGGGGTCAGGCTAGTTGCCACTGTTGCTACCTCTCTGGGGCTACACACTCCCTCAGCTCCTTCAGTCCCTTCTCGAAGTCCTCCATCTAGGACCTCACACTCTGCCCTACTGTTGCTGTGAAGTGACTCTTGGGTATTTCAAACTTTTGGGATAGTAACCACTTAACAGTCAGTACATACCATGTTCATTCTTTTGTGACTGCGTTACCTTGCTCAGGAAGATATTTTCAAGATCCATCCATTTACCTGTGTATTTCATGAAGTTATTGTTTTTAATAGCTGAGTAGTATTCCACCATGTAAATATACCACATTTTCTGTATCCATTCCTCTGTGGAGGGACATCTGGGTTGTTTCCAGCTTCTGGCTATTATAAATATGGCTGCTATGAACATAGTGGAACATGTGCCTTTATTACATGTTGGAGTATCTTCTGGGTATATACCCAGGAGTGGAATAGCTGGGTCCTCAGGTAGTATTATGTTCATTTTTCTGAGAGTCCGCAAAACTGATTTCCAGAGAGGTTGTATCAACTTGCAATCCCACCAGCAATGGAGGAGTGTTCCTCTTTCTCCACATCCTCATCAACATCTACTCTCACCTGAGTTTTTGAACTTAGCCATTCTAACTGGAGTGAGGTGAAATCTCAGGGTTGTTTTGATTTGCATTTCCCTGATGACTAAGGATGTTGAACATTTCTTTAGGTGCTTCTTGGCCATTTGAGCTTCTTCAATTGAGAATTCTCTGTTTAGCTCTCCTCCCCATTTTTTGATAGGGTTATTTGGATCTCTGGAATCTAGCTTCTTGAGTTCTTTGCATACATTGGATATTAGCCCTCTATCAGATCTAAGATTGGTAAAGAACTTTTCCAAATCTGTAGGTTGCTGTTTTGCCCTATTTACAGTGTCCTTTGCCTTACAGAAGCTTTGTAATTTTATGATGTCCCATATGTCCATTCTTGATCTTAGAGCACAAGCCATTGGTGTCCTGTTCAAGAACATTTCCCCTGTGCCCAAGTGTTCGAGATTGTTCCCCACTTTCTCTTCTATTAGATTCAGTGTATCTGGTTTTATGTGAAGGTCCTCCATCCACTTGGACTTGAGCTTTGTACAGGGAGATAGGAATGGATCAATTCTCAATCTTCTACATGTAGAATGCCAGTTGAACCAGCATCATTTGTTGAAGATGCTGTCTTTTTTTCCACTGTATGGTTTAGCACCTTTGTCGAAGATCAAGTGACCATAAGTATGTGGGTTCATTTCTGGGTCTTCGATTCTATTCCATTGATCTACTTTCCTGTCAATGTACCAATACCATGCAGTTTTTCTCACTACTGCTCTGTGTTATATCTTGAAGTCAAAAAGGTTGATTCCCCCAGAAGTCCTTTTATTGTTGAGGATAGTTTTTGCTATCCTGGGTTTTTTGCTATTCCATATGAATTTGAAAATTGCTCTTTCTAGGTCTATGAAGAATTGATTTGGGAATTTGATGGGGATAGCATTGAATCTGTAGATTGCTTTCGGCAGGATGGCCATTTTAACTACATTAATCCTGCCAATCCATGAGCATGGGAGACCTTCCCATCTTCTGAGGTCTTCTTCTATTTCTTTCTTCAGAGACTTGAAGTTCTGGTCATACAAATCTTTCACTTGTTTGGTTAGACTCACACCAAGATATTTTATGTTGTTTGTGACAATTGTGAAGGGTGTTATTTCCCTAATTTCTTTTTCAGCCTGTTTATCCTTCGAGTATAGGAAGGCTACTGATTTGCTTGAGTTAATTTTGTATCCAGCCACTTTGCTGAAATTCTATATCAGCTTTAGCAGATCTCTGATGGAGTTTTTCATATCACTTAAGTACACCATCATATCATCTGCAAATAGTGGTATTTTGATTTCTTCTTTTCCAATTTGTATCCATTTGACCTCCTTTTCTTTTCTAATTGCTCAAGCTAGAACTTCCAGTATTATATTGGATAGATAGGGAGAGAGAGGGCAGTCTTGCCTAGTCCCTGATTTTAGTGGGATTGCTTCGAGTTTCTCTCCATTTAGTTTGATGTTGGTCACTGGCTTGCTGCATATTGCTTTTACTATGTTTAGATATGTTCCTTGAATTCTTGATCTTTCCAAGACTTTTATCATGAAGTGATGTTGAACTTTGTCAAATGCTTTTTCAGCATCTAACAAAATGACCATGTAGTTTATTTCTTTGAGTTTGTTTATATAGTGGATTACATTGATGGAATTCTGGGTATTGAACCATCCCTGCATCCCTGGGAAGAAGCCTACTTGATCATGGTGAATGATCTTTTTGATGTGTTCTTGGATTCGGTTTGCAAATATTTTATTGAGTATTTTTGCATCGATATTCATAAGGGAAATTGGTCTGAAGTTTTCTATTTTTATTGGGTCTTTGTGGGGCCTTGATACCAGGGTAACTGTGACCTCATGGAATGAATTGGGTAGTATTCCTTCCATTTCTATTTTATGGAATAGATTGAAGAGTATTGGTATTAGGGCTTCTTTGAAGGTCTGATAGAACTCTACTGAACCTATCTGGTCCTGGTCTTTTTTGGGTTGGGAGACTGTTAATGACATCTTCTATTTCTTTGGGGGTTATGGGACTGTTTAGATGGTTTATCTGATCCTGATTTAACTTTTGTAATTGGTATCTGTCTAAAAACTTGTCCATTTCCTCCAGATTTCCAATTTTGTTGCATATAGGCTTTTGTAGTAGGATCTGATGATTTTTTTTAATTTCCTCAGAGTCTGTTGTTATATCTCTGTTTTAATTTCTTATTTTGTTAAATTGTATACTGTCTCTGTGGCCTCTGGTTAGTCTGGCTAAGGATTTATCTATCTTGTTGATTTTCTCAAAGAACCAACTCTTAGTTTTGGTGATTCTTTGTATAGTTCTTTTAGTTTCCACTTGGTTCATTTCAGCCCTTAATTTGATTATTTCCTGCCTTCTACTCCTCTTGGTTGTATTAGCTTCTTTTTGTTCTAGAATTTTCAAGCAGCTGTTAAGCTGCTAGTTTATGCTCTCTCCAGTTTCTTTTTGGAGGCATTCAGAGCTATGAGTTTTCCTCTTAACACTGTTTTCATTGTGTCTCATAAGTTTGGGTATGCTGTACTTTTATTTTCATTAAATTCTAGGAAGTCTTTAATTTCCTTCTTTATTTCTTCCTTGACCAAGTTATCATTGAGTAGAGAATTGTTCAGTTTCCATTTGTATGTGGGCTTTCTGTTGTTGTTGCCATTGAAGACCAGCCATTTTTCATAGTGATCTGATAGGAGGCATGTATTTATTTCAATCTTCCTATATCCATTGAGGTTTGTTTTGTGGCCAATAATATGATCAATTCTGAAGAAGGTACCATGAGATGATGAGAAAAAGGTATATTCTTTTGATTTAGGATGAAATGTTCTATAGAATCTGTTAAATCCATTTGGTTCTTAACATTTGTTAGTTTCACTGTGTCTCTGTTTAGTTTGTGTTTCCAAGATCTGTCCATGGATGATAGTGGGGTGTTGAAGTATCCCACTATTATTGTGTGAGATGCAATGTGTGCTTTGAGGTTTAGTAAAGTTTCTTTTATGAATGTGGAAGCCCAAGCATTCGTGACAAAGATGCTCCAAATTGAGAGTTCTTCTTGGTAGATTTTTTTTTTTTTTGATGAGCATGAAGTGTTCTTCCTTATCTTTTTTGATGACTTTTGGTTGAAAGTCAATGTTATATGATATTAGAATGGCTACTCCAGCCTGTTTCTTGGGGCCATTTGCCTGAAAAATTGTTTTCCAGCCCTTTACACTAAGGTAGTGTTTGTCTTTAACATGGAGTTATGTTTCCTGGATGAAGCAAAATTCTGGGGTCTATTTATGGCTCCAGTCTGTCAGTCTATGTCTTTTTATTGATGAACTGAGTCGATTGATGTTAAGAGATATTAGAGAATATTGTTTGTTGCTTCCTGTTTTTTCAATGTTGTTTATATGTTTGTGTGCCTATCTTCTTTTGAGTTTGTTGAAAGATTACTTTCTTGCTTTTCCTTGGGTGTATTTTCCCTCCTTGAGTTGGCATTTTCCATCCATTATTCTTTGTAAGACTTGGTTTGTGAAAACATATTGTGCAAATTTGAGTTTGTCATAGAATATTTTGATTTCACCATCTATGATTATTGATAGTTTCGCTGTGTATAGCAGCCTGGGCTGGCATTTGTGTTCTCTTAGAGTCTGTATGAGATCTGCCCAAAATCTTCTAGGTTTCATAGTATCTGGTGAGAAGTCTGGAGTAATGCTGATAGGTCTGCCTTTATAAGTTACTTGACCTTATTCCCTTACTGCTTATAATATTCTTTCCTTATTTTGTGTATTTAGTGTTTTGACTATAATGTGATAAGAGGAATTTCTTTTCTGGTCCAGTCTATTTGGAGTTCTGTAGGCTTCTTGAATATTTATGCTCATCTCTTTCTTTATGTTAGGGAAGTTTTCTTCTATAATTTTGTTGAAGATGTTTACTGGTCCGTTAAGTTGGGAATCTTCATTCTGTTCTATACCTATTATCCTCAGGTTCTTCTCAATGTATCCTGGATATTTTGGATGTTTTGGGTTAGGAGCTTTTTGCATTTTGCGTTTTCTTTTACTGTTATGTCCATGTTTTCTATGCTATCTTCTGCACCTAAGATTATCTCTTCCATCTCTTTTATTCTGTTGGTGATGCTTGCATCTATGACTCCTCATTTCATTCCTAGGCTTTCTAACTTCATGGTTGTCTCTCATTGTGATTGATTTATTGTTTTGTTTTGGGGTTTTTTTTCTGTTTTTAATTCCTGGATGGTTTTGCTCATTTATTTGATTGTGTTTTCCTGTAATTCTTTAAGGGATTTTTGTGTGTCCTCTTTAAGGGCTTCCAGTTGTTTATCTGTGTTCTCTTGTATTTCTTTAAGGGAGTTGTTTATTTACTTCTTAAAATCTTCTATAAACGTCTTGAGATACGATTTTAATTCTGAGTCTTCCTTTTCTGGTGTTCTGCGGCACTCAGGGCTTGCTGTGGTGGGAGAGCTGGGTTCTGAAAATGCTGAGTAGCCGTGGTTTCTGTTCATGTGTTCTTGCCCTTGACTTTCGCCATCTTGTTATCTCTGGTTTTAGCTGGTCTTCCTCTCTCTCACTGTGGATTGTCTTTCCTGCAAGCCTAGGTGTCAATACTCCTTGAAGAACAGTTCTCTCTGAGAGGAATTTTGGTTTGGAGAGATGGGGTACAGGGTCAGCTCTGGGGTGCAGACAGAAACAAGAAGGATCTAATCCCCAGCTCTCTCTTGTTTCCTGTGCCCTGATGGCTCTGCAAGGGTCCCTCTTGGTTCAGCGAATTTGAAAAGAAGTGATGGGTATTTTCTCCAACCCACCCACCCACATCCCCATAGTGGCAGGGGGAATGGGGAGGTTCCAAAAGGGAGATCTGGAAAGGGGGAAACATTTGATATGTAAATAAAATATGAAAATAAAAAAATATAGGATACCCAGTAAAATATGAATTTCAAATTCTAAGTGTATCTTAGATTTTTATCATATATATGTATATATTAGCAATATATCAAATAAACATGTAATTTGTCAATTATGCAAAAAAATAAAAAAAAGAAGTGATGGTTGCACCTGTGCTTGAAGGTATGTAAGGACTCCTGGTATACCAGTTCTCTCCTGGCACTATTTGAGAATGGAGCCCTTTGTCACAGGATCTGTTCTCCAGCCATTGAAAGAAACCCGAACCTTAGTCCCTGTGTCCTGGGTATTCCAGGTGGGTCCCTCTGAGCAGACAGTCTTGTCCACACTCCCGGGTAACTAGCTTTCTTCCAGCGCTATTTGTCTATGAAGCCCTGGTGGCCCCGGCAGAGGTCTCTTGTTTGTTTGTCTTAATAAAGAAAACAAAAGTCTTTTATTCAACAGAAAAAGAAAATTTATGTTTCGAGATAAGATTGTAAAATCTATATTAAGAGTAAATCTACTCATGTACTTATAAAGAAAAAAGAATCTCATTGCTCCCTCTATAGGGCTGTTAAGTTAACTCTGTCAGCTCCTTCAGTATCTTCTCCAACTCCTCCAACTGGGAACCCATGAACAGTCCAATGGTTGCTGTGAATTGAATATTGAGTATTCTCAATTTTTGGGCTAATATCCACTTATTAGTGAGTACTTACAGTGTTTGTCCTTTTGTGACTGAGTTATCTCACTAAGGATGACATTTTCATGTTCCATCCATTTGTCTCTGAATTTCATGAAGTCATTGTTTTTAATAGCTGAGTAGTACTCCATTGTGTAAATGTACCACATTTTCTGTATCCATTCCATTATTGAGGGACATCTGGGTTGTTTTGGTTTTGGCTATTATAAATATGGCTGCTATGAACATAGTGGAGCATATGTCCTTATTCCATGTTGGAGCATCTTCTGGGTATATGCCCAGGAGTGGAATAGCTGGGTCCTCAGGTAGTATTATGTCCATTTTTCTGAGGGTCTACCAAAATGATTTCCAGAGAGGCTTTACCTGCTTGCAATGCCACCAGCAATGGAGGAGTGTTCCTTTTTCTCCACATCCTCACCAGAATCTGCTGTTACATGAGTTTTTGATCTAAGCCATTCTGACTGGAGTGAGGTGGAATCTCAGGGTTGTTTTGATTTGCATTTCCATGATTACTAAGGATGGTGAACATTTCTTTAGGTGCTTCTAAGCCTTTTGAGTATCCTCACTTAAGAATTCTCTGTTTAGCTCTGTTCCACAGTTTTTGATAGGGTTATTTGGTTCTCTGGGGTCTAACATATTGAGTTCTTTTATATATTAGATATTAGCCCTCTATCAGACATAGGATTTCTAAAGAACTTTTCATAATCTGTTGGCTGCCATTTTGTCCCATTGACTGTATCTTTTTTGCCATACAGAAGCTTTGAAATTTCATGATGTCCATTTGTCAATTCTTGATCTTAGAGCATAAGCCATTGGTGTTCTGTTCAGGAAATTTTCCCCTGTCCCATGTGTTCAAGAATTTTCCTCACTTTCTCTTCTATTAGATTCAGTGTATCTGGTTTTATGTGGACGTCATTGATCCACTGGGACTTGAGCTTTGTACAAGGTTATAGGAAAGGATCAATTTGCATTCTTCTACATGTTGACCACCAGTTGTAACAGCACCAATTCTTGAAAATGCTATCTTTTTTCGATTGGATTGTTTTAGCTCCTTTGTCAAAGTTCAAGTGACCATAAGTATGTGGGTTCATTTCTGGGTTGTCAGTTCTATTCCATTGATCTACCTGCCTGTCTCTGTACCAATACCATGCAATTTTTATCACTACTGCTCTGTAGTACAGCTTGAGATCAGGGAAGCTGATTCCCCCAGAAGTCCTTTTAATGCTGACAATAGTTTTTGCTATCCTGGGTTTTTAGTTATCCCTAATGAATTTGAGAATTGCTCTTTCTAAGTTCATGAAGATTCAGTTGGAATTTTAATGAGAATTGCATTGAATCTCTAGATTTCTTTTGGCAGAATGGTCAGCCATTTTGACTATATTAATCTTGCCAATCCATGATCATGGGAGATCTTTCCATCTTCTGACGTGGTCTTCAATTTCTTTCTTCAGAGTCATGAACTTCTTGTCATACAGATCTTTCACTTGTTTGGTTAGAGTCATACCAAGATACTTTACATTTTTTGTGACTATTGTGAAGGGTGTCATTTTCCTAATTTCGTTTGCACACTGTTTATTCTTTGAGTATTGGAAGGTTACTAATTTGTTTGAGTTAATTTTATACCAGGCTACTTCGCTGAAGTTGTTTATCAGCTGTAGGAGTTCTCTGGTAGAGTTTTTTTGGGCCACTTAAGTATACAATCATATCATCTGCAAATAGTGATATTTTTATTTATTTCTTTCCAATTTGTATCCCTTTGATCTCCTTTTGTTGTCAAATTACTCTAACGAGAATTTCAAATACTACATTGAATAGATAGGAAAAGAGAGGGCAGCCTTGTCTACTCCCTGATTTTAGTGGGATTGCTTCAAGTTTCTCTCCATTTAGTTTGAGGTTGGCCCCTGGTTTACTGTATATTGTTTTTACTATGCTAAGGTATGCTCCTTGAATTGCTGATCTTTCCAGGGCTTTTATCATGAAGGGATGTTGAATTTTGTCAAATGCTTTTTTTAGCATCTAACAAAATGACCTTGTTGTTTATTTCTTTGAGTTTGTTTATGTAGTGGATTACGTTGATGGATTTCCAAGTAGTGAACCAAAGTGAACCATCCCCTAATCCCCGGAATGAAGACTATTTTATCATGGTGAATAATTGTTTTGATGTGTTCTTGGATTTTGTTTTGTGAGAATTTTACTTTGCATCGATATTCATAAGAAAAATTGGTCTGAAGTTTTCTTTCTTTGTTGGTTCTTTGTGAGGTTTTGGTATCAGTGAAGAGTACTGATAAAAAGACTAATAGAATTTTTTACTAAACCCTTCTGGTCCTAGCCTGGTTATGGTTGGGAGAGTTTTAATGACTGCTTCTATTTTGTTGGGGTTAATGGGACTGTTTAGATGGTTTATCTGATCCAGACTTTACTTTGGTATTTGGTATCTGTCTAGAAACTTGTCAATTTCCTCCAGATTTTCCAATTTTGTTAAGTATAGACTTTTGTAGTAGGATCTAATGATTTTTTTAATTTCCTCAGATTCTGTTGTTATATCTCCCTTTTCTATTCTGATTTTGTTAATTTGGATACTGTCTCTGTGACCTCCCTCTTGTTAGTCTGTCTAAGGGTTTATCTATCTTCTTGATTTTCTCAAACAACTGGCTTCTGGTTTTGTTGATTCTTTGTATAGTTCTTTTTGTTTCTACTCAGTTGATTTCACACCTGAGTTTAATTATTTCTTGCCTCTTACTCCTCTTGGATGAATTAGCTTATTTTTGTTCTAGAGCTTTCAGGTGTGCTGTTAAGTATGATAGTGTATGCTTTATCCAGTTTCTTTTTGGAGGCATTCAGAGCTCTGAGTTTTCCTCTTAACACTGCTTTCATTGTGTCCCATAGGATTGGGTATGTTGTACTTTTATTTTCATTACATTCTAGAAAGTCTTTAATTTGTGTCTTTATTTCTTCCTTGACAAAGTTATCATTCAGTAGGGCGTTGTTCAGCTTCCATGTGTATGTGGGCTTTCTGTTGTTGTTGTTGCCATTGAAGACCAGTCTTAATCCATAGAGATTACATAGGAGGCATGCGATTATTTCAATATTCTTATATCTGCTGAGGGAAAATTTTTTTGTTACCGATTATATGATCAATTCTGAAGAAAGTATCGTAAGGTGCTGAGAAGAAGGCATAATCTTTTGATTTAGAATGCAATGTTATATAGATATCTGTTAAGTCCATTTGGTGTATAACATCTGTTAGTTTCACTGTGTCTCTGTTTAGTTTGTGTTTCCAAGATCTGTCCATGGATGATAGTGGGGTGTTGAAGTCTCCCACTATTACTGTGTGAGGTGCAATGTGTACTTTGACCTGTAGTAAAGCTTCTTTTACGAATGTGGGTGCCCTTGCATTTGGAACATAGATGGTCAGAATTGAGAGTTTATTTTGGTGGATTTTTTTCTTTGATGAGTATGAAGTGTATTTCCTTGTCTTTTTTGATGATTTTTGGTTGGATGTCGATTTTATCCGATATTAGAATGGCTACTCCAGCCTGTTTCTTGGGACCATTTACCTGGAAAATTGTTTTCCAACCCTTTACTCTGAGGTAGTGTTTGTCTTTAACATGGAGGTGCATTTCCTATATGCAGCAATATGCTGGGTCCTGTTCATGTACCCAGGCTGTTAGTCTATTTCTTTTTATTGGGGAATTGAGTCCATTGATGTTAAGATATATTAAGGAATAGTGATTTTTGCTTCCTTTTATTTTTTTTTTTAATGTTTGTGTGGCTATCTTCTTTTGAGTTTGTTGGAATATTACTCTCTTGCTTTTTCTGTGGTGCAGTTTCCCTCCTTGTGTTGGTGTTTTCCATCTATTATCCTTTGTAGGACTGGGTTTGTGGAAACATATTGTATAAATTTGGTTTTGTCATAGAATATGTTGGTTTCACCATCTATGGTAATTGAGAGTTTTGCTGGGAATTGCAACCTGAGCTGGCAGTTGTGTTCTCTTAGGGTCTGTATGAGATCTGCCCAGGATCTTCTAAATTTCATAATCTCTAGTAAGAAGTCTGGTGTAATTCTGATAGGTCTGCCTCTATATGTTATTTGATCTTTTTCCCTTACTGCTTTTAATATTCTTTCCTTGTTTTGTGAATTTAGTATTTGGACTATAATGTGATGAGAGGAATTTCTTTTCTGATCCAATCTATTTCAAGTTCTGTAGGCTTCTTGGTTGTTTATATTCATCTCTTTTGTTAGGTTAGGGAAGTTTTCTTCTGTAATTTTGTTGAAGATATTTACTGGCTCTTTTAAGTTGGGAATCTTCATTCTCTTCTATATCTATTATCCTTAGGTTTGATCTTCTCATTGTGTCCTGAATTTTCTGGATGTTTTGGTTTAGGAGATTTTTGCATTTTGCATTTTCTTTGACTGTTATGTCAATATTTTCTTTGGTATCTTCTCTACCTGAGATCCTCTCTTCTATCTCTTGTATTCTGTTGGTGATGCTTGCATCTATGACTCCTGATCTCGTTACTAGGTTTTCTATCTCCAGGTTTGTCTCCCTTTGTGATTTCTTTTATTGTTTCTATTTCCATTTTTAGATCCTGGATGTTTTGTTTTGTTATTGTTTTTTTGTTTTGTTTTGTTTTTTCATTTCCTTTGCCTGTGTGATTGTGTTGTCCTGTAATTCCTTAAGGGATTTTTGTGTTTCCTATTTAAGGGCTTCTAGCTGTTTACCTGTGTTCTCTTGGATTTCTTTAAGGGAGTTATTCATTTCCTTCTTAAAATTTTCTATCATTATCATGAGATGTGATTTTAAATATGAGTCTTGCTTTTCTGGAATTTTGGGGTATCCAGGGATCGCTGTGGTGGGAAAACTGGGTTCTGATGATCCCAAGTTGCCTTGGGTTCTATTCCTTGTGTTCTTGCCCTTGCCTTTCACCATCTGGTTATTTGTGGTGTTAGCTGGACTTGCTCTCTTTGACTTTAGCTTGTCCCTTTTGTAAGCCTCAGTGTCAGTACTCCTTGGGGACCAGCTCTCTCTGAGAGGAATTTGGGTTTGGAATCTATGGTACAGAGTCAGCTCTGGGGTGCAGACAAAAAAACAGAAGGATCCTGTCCCCAGCTGTTCCTTGGTTCCTGTGTCCTGAAGGTTCTGCAAGGGTCCTTCTTTATCCTGGAATTTGAACAGAAGTGCTGGACTTGCCTGTGCTCAGAGGTGTATTGGCACTCCTGGGAGACCAGCTCTCTCCTGGCATTATTTGAGTATGGAGCCCTGTGTCACAGGGTCACCTCCCTGACTGCAGAAGGAAACTGGAAGACCATTCTTCAGTCCCTGTGTCCTGAGGGTTCTGGGTGGGTCCCTCTGAGCAGAGGAGCTTTTCCTACCCCTGCTCACAGGCTCGTCCACACTCCTGCAAGGCTAGCTTTCTCTTGGCACTATTTGGCTGTGGATCCCTGTGGCCTAGGCTGAGGTCCCCAGCCACAGATGGAAACAGGAAGGCTCTCATCTTTAAAATGTTTAGCAACAGTTCATGTATGTTAAGTGTGTAGTTATGAACGAAAGCACATTAACTTTTTGAGTAAAAAAAAAAAAAAACAAAATAGACAACATACTTCCATAAATGGCAACATTTCACTTCAGAAAGCATTGAGCCTATGTAAAGACTTCAGCAGGGGATCCCCTCAAACGAAAGAAAATATTTATGGTAACTGAAGTGTGCTTACATGGGCTAGAATTAGGTTTAGATTTAAAAAAAAAAAATTAGGAGAAGCAGTAATCAAGATCCTGGTGTGAAATTGACCATTAATAACAACCACATTACAATATTCAGGCAACACTTGATGGGTTAAAAAGAAAAAGAAAACTACTTCTAATCATAATGTTCTTTAAAAAGATCTCAGCCTAAAAATCTTTAGCTGTGAATGATCTCCAAACATCCACATCAATGGCCTTCAATGTGTGTGTGGCGACCCCTTTGGCAAACCTCTATCCGCAAAAATATTTACATTAAGATTCATAACAGTAGCAAATTTACAGTTATAAAGAAGCAATGAAAATTATTTATGGTTGGGGGGGGGTCACCAAAACATGAGGAACTGTATTAAAAGGTCATAGCATAGGAAAGTTGGGACTCACTGATCCACACCACCTGCTTCTGACATTCATCCAACCTCAGCAACCATCCAGGATCACTTGATGTTGATGATCCTCATTCTGACATGACTTCACAAAGTCATAATTACTGAACAGTGCATCCCATGCCTCGGACATTCACCTCCGATCATCACCTTTTATAGACAAATCACATCATAGTAAAAAATGTAAATACACGGTAAAAAGCAGAAGTTATATTCACAAAACATATACTGCAAAAATAATTATTGCTCCGTTTTACTATTATTTTTTTATTCTCTTATTGAGAATAATCAATTATATTTTATCCAAAAATATGTGATCGAAAATATAGCAATTATATCATATTACACATTATACAATTATATTGTTCTCTTACAATTTCAAAACTGTGCTATATTTTAAACATAGCTGAGGGTGTTGGCACAGAACTCATGCACATATGAGTCACTTAAGTTTTAAGGAAGAAAACAAAAGTCCTTTACTTAATGGAAAAAGAAACATATGTTTTTGAAATAAGATTGTAAGTAGATAAGAATGAATAACTACATTATTAACTTGATAGGGACTGGCAGAAATGAGGAATGTGGTTGGAAATGAAACCCACAAAGTTACAACAGTGTCAGAAGGCTAAGTGTATATAAGAAACAGGATGTGTTGGAGTATCCAGTACTCCCTGGGTTCTGATGATGCAAAGTAGCCAGATCCCCAGGGACTGGACAACCAACCAAAGAATACACATGGAGGGACCTATGGCGCTGACCATGTTGGACATCAGTGGGAGGAAAGGCCATTGGGTCTGAGGGTTTTTGATATCCCAGTGTAGGGGAATGCCAGGGCAGGAAGACAGGAGTGGGTGGATGTGGGGGGAGCACCCCCATACAGGCAGGTAGAGAGGAGATGAGATAGGGGGTTTCTGAAAGGGAGAGCTGGAAAGGAGAAAACATTTAAAATGTCAATAAAGATAATACCTAATAAAAAATGAAAGAAAAAAATTCCTGCATCTCCAAGGTGAAAAGTGTACTTGAAAAATTAAATTAAATTAATTTAAAAATTAAAGAAGGAAACAGGATGGTGTCATAGCAAAGTAACTGGAGGGACAACAACAGAAATAGAATAGATATTTGCTCGCTGAATCATTCATTAAAGTAACAATAATGCATCCACTGACTACCTGAAAAAAACTATACAAAATTTAGAAATGTACATGAGGATACAGAAATAATCAAGGAGGGTAGAGTGGTGGAAATATGTTCGGAACCTCAAGAAACTTACTGTCTATGGGCATGGCATAAGAGAATAAAAGAATAGTTAATGAAATTAAATATTATGTTACATGTGTTTCAATATATTGTTGATTAAAATAAGAATCTATTTGCCAAATAAAATGTGAAGGAAGAAAAGTAAAGAAAATTGGACAAAACGTTTAATTTGATATTTGCAGAAACTTAATTACGTGCCTGAGTTTTGCATAGAGTAACTATGGGTCTGTGGAAGCCAAGTGAGTCGACTCCTGGATGAGGCATCGAGCTAGAGAGAAATTGTGAGTCTTTATTGAAGACACAGTGTGAAGGAGGCCAAGTTAATCAGAGTATAAATTAGTATACAGTGTATCATTTGTTCAAAATATTCACCACCATTTCCTACTGGATTCAGTCTTAATACACACCTTTTATCAGATTACTTCTCAAGGGAAATTACAGTTTGTTTCATGAAAATAATCTTTGGCCTTGTGATTTTGGGGGGAGGGGGTGGGGGCAATAAAATCTAAGAATCTAAGTAAAAAAATCTAAAGCCCATAAATTCATTTTGTCATTTCTTTTTTCAGCTGTGCCTCAACACCAGCAATGACTAACTACCAGGGCAAAAGAAAAGGAAAAAAAAAAAGATGATGAAAGATGAAAAATTTGTATATACATTATAAGTTGAAAATAAAAACACTTTATAGGCTGGTACCATAAAATGTTCTTGCCGAATGGATTGGACAGAGAAACTTCACAAGACTAGATGTACAAATTTGTTTGTATTTTTGGTTTGGAATTTTATTTATTTACTTTCTTTTATTATTATTATTATTATTATTATTATTATTATTATCTTTTTTACATTCCAGTTGTTGTCCCCCCTCCTGCTACACCCTCCAATTATTTTCATCCCTAACCTCCTCCCCCATCTCCAAGACCAACCTACTCCCTGGGGCCTCAAGTCTCTCTAGGGTTATGTACTTCTTCTCTCACTGAGGCCAGACCAGACAGTCCTTTGCTGTATATATGCTGTGGGGTTCATACCAGCTACAGAAATTCTGCCTGGTTGGTGGCTCAGTGTCTGAGAGATCTTGGAGGTCGAGGTTAGTTGAAACTGATGGTCTTCCTATGCTGTCGCCCTCCTCCTCAGCTTCTTCCAGCCTTTCTCTAACTCAACAACAGGAGTTCCAAACTTCTGTCCATTGGTTGGGTGTTAAGTATCTGCATCTGACTTTTTCAGCTGCTTTTTTGGGCTCTCAGAGAGCAGCCATGCTAGTCTCCTGTCTGTAAGCACACCATAAAGTAAGTAATAGTGTCAGGCCTTGGAGCCTCTCCTTGAGATGGATCCAAAGTTGGACTGGTCATGGGACCTCTTCTCAGTCTCTTCTTCATTTTTGTCCCTGCAGTTTTTTTAGACAGGAACAATTCTGAGTCGGTGGTTTTGACTGTGAGATGGCAACCCAATCACTCCACTTGATGCCCTGTCTTTCTACTGGAAGTGGACTCTACAAGTTCCCTCTCCCTTCTATTGGGCATTTCATCTAAGGCCCCTCCCTTTGAGTTCTGAAAGTCTCTCACCTCCCAGGTCTCCAGAACATTCTAGAGGACCCACAACCTCCCACTTCCTGAGGTTGCATATTTCCATTCATTCTGCTGGCCCTCAGGGCTTCACTCCTATTTCTACCCCCCCAATACTTGATGATGTTCCCCTTTTCCCCTCACCCTCTCCTCCTCCACCCAGTTTCCTCCCTGCCAGGGCCCTTTTCATTTTTAAAAGGAGGGAATAAAGCATGGGTGGATAAGGAGATGGAAAAATATCTGTTGTAATTGTGGGAAAGGAAAATATGATTAAAAAATATCATATGAGAATATTTTAATTAAAATGCTAAGAAAAAACTAAAACAAAGAATTAGATATAAGGATCCAGGATGTAGAACATGCAGAACTTTGATATATTTGAAATGTGAAGTTTTAAGTCCAAAATGACTGATTTTACTGAGAGTGTTGAATGGTCAATTGTTGTTGAGCAGGAAAAAAATCCCACAATTGCTTCTATTTCAACAGCAATATTCAATTTTGCTTTGTCACCAGAAAAAAAAAAAAAGCTGTAGACTTATAACATCATGGCTCAGAAAAGTGAGGCATCCTTCTCTGCCTTCTGTGGAGTCCCCACTAAAGATAACAATGTTGAAGAAGCTGATTTTTAAGGGAAAAAATACATAAGAGGTATAGGAAGTAAACTTAATACCAGTAGAGATGAAAAAATGAAAGTCTCATGTGAATGGAGGGACCCATAATGCTGGCAACATATGTGGAAGAAGAGGGCCTTGTTGGTGATCAGTGGGAAGAGAGGCCCTTGGGCCTGAGGATGTTAGTGTAGGAGAATGCTAGGGAGAGAAGAAAGGAGTAGGTGGGGGGAGCACCCTCATAGAGGGAGGGGGAAGGTGAATGGAATAGGGCATTTCCAAAGGAAAAACATTTGAAATGTGTACAAAGTAAATATCCAAAAATAAAAGTTAAATAAAAAGGGAAGTCTCATGAGGAATAAGAAAGAACAAGATCAACAATAATTAATAATAATAATAATAATATAATAATAATAATAATAATCTTACAAATAAAATGGGTTCTCTGTGTCTAAAATCTAAATGAATATGCATATAAATTACTACTTATATAAATAAATTAAATATTGGAAAATTACAGAAATTATACTTGAGAACAATTTCTAAAATCTGAAGCTCCAAATAAATATGTTCACTGATAGTAATTTAATTTTAGTTTCATTGACTTCCCATGGATGCAGATGGGAGCATGGGGTCAGAGTTAGAAGTGAATGTCTTTATAATGCTATATGAAACAAAAGAAAAGTGAAAGGGGTCTTCCAGTTGCAACTATGGAGAGCAAAACAAGTCCAAAGGAAAGGCAGTATGTACTATTCTCTGTGTACCTGATCATTCGGGAACATTAACACACTAAAGAAGTCAGTGATCTCAAAAAGCTGATAACAGAGTTCTGAGTCTGAAAAATAGAATGCCATCAAAAGAGAGGAAGAAGGATATCAGAGTGACTAACTCATCAATGGGCACAATAACCCCCTGCCAGCAGGAGGAACTCTCTCAGACTGTTGTTAGACTAATGAGAACAGTCTAGGGTTAAGGGTGAGAGACTGACAAGAGAGGAACCCAATCCTTATTTTGACAGTTTTTATACCTACCATATTTGAAAGCATAAACAACCAATGGGGAAAGAGAAACACTGTTGGACAAGACAAACTATGGTCCTTGTAAGTCTCTAAACCTTTCTTTCCAATGTTAATTTTAGTTTTAGTATTTTAAAATAACAACAGAAAGCAAAAAATGATGTTACTGCCAGCAAGCACATCAAGAGGCAAAGTTCCCTCAAGAAGAAAAGCATGATTCTATTCAATGATAGCTTTAGACGAGTAGGACAACTTAGGGATCCAGAGATGAAAACACAATAACAAAAGCTAAGAAGCCTGCACATACAATTTCTCTGGCTGAGAACTATAGTCTCACAACTTAGCTCCAGTACATAGCTTGCCTTTTTCTTATGCTATTATTGTGGGTCACAGGCTGACCTGCAATTTCTGATAATCAATACCCAAATGTTTTCTGTTCTCTTTTGCTTTCTACTGCTGTTATAAAACATTATGACAAAAAAAAAAAAAAAAAAGGGAAAGAGAGGTTTAGTGACTTATAAGTCCCCATCACAGTCTATCATGAAGGAAACTTGGAGCTATACCTTGATCCAAGAACTGAAGCAAAGACCATGCTTACTTGCTGCTTACTAGTTTGCTCATGATGGCTTACTATGCCTGCTTTTTGATACAGTGTACGAGTTGTACCACTTACAGTGACTTGGGATATCCTACATCAATCATTAATCAAGAGAATATTCCCCCAGACTTACCTACAAGGTGGTCTAACAGGGGCATTTTCCTCATTGAAGCTTTGCCTTTTCCTCAGTGAGCCTGGATTGCATTGGGTTGATCAAAGCACTAACTGTCACAGATTCCATTTCCATTCTTCAACAAATCACCTCTTCAGTCTTACTAACTTCTAGCACCAACTACCTCATGCTTCTGTTCTTTATTGGGTCTCCTATCTTTCCAAGGAGCTACTACTTCTCTAATTGTAAAACAAACTTAACCAGTTTGTTGAATGTCTACTCTATATGAGGGTATAGATTAAACACTACATAGATGCTTTCGAGAGGTTTTTTTCTTCCTTAAAAATTAACACATAATAATTTTCAATTTTTATCTCAAAGAATTTAGTCACTCCCCTGAAATTTTACAAGATTCCATAATTGGGAAGTCTAGAAGTGAACAAGGTGGTTGAGGCATTCAAGCCTCCAGGCCTGTGTTTGGACATCCATTATGCTGGATGTTACTTCTTTTTTCTTTTTTTCTTTTTTCTTTTCTCTTTCTCTTTTCTTTTCATTTAGTTTTTCTTTTTTTACTTTATTTGAAATTTTTGATATATTTTCAATATTTTTCTATTTACATCCTTATTATATCTCTCTCCTGTCTCTCTTTCCAGTCCCACTCTTACAAATTCCTCTCCCTATTGCTCTTTCCCTTCTCCTCAGAGAAGAAAATCCCCACCTTGGGTACCACCCAATCCTGGGACAACTAGTGCAAGTTGGACCAAGTACATCTTCTGCCACTGAAGCCCAGCCAGGCAGTCCAGATAGAGGAAAGGGATCCAGTGGAAGGTACAGATATGAGAGACAGCCCCTGCTCTGCTTGTTAGAGGACCCACATGAAGACCAAGACACACATTTACTAAAAATCTCTAGGGGCCCTAAGTCCAGCTCCAACTTGCTCCCTAATTGGTGGCACAGTCTCTGTGAGCCGCCATGATCCCAGGTTAGCTGACTCTGTATATCTTCTTGTGGTGTCTTTGATGCCTCTGGCTTCCCCTCTTCTATCTCCCACTCACCATAAGACTCCTGAGTTCTGCATGATGTTTGCCTGTAAGGTTTTACATCTGCCTCCCTCTGCTGCTGTAGGAAGCCTCTCAGGAGACAGTTATGCTAGGTTCCTGTCTACAGACATAGCAGAGTATCATTAATAGTGTCAGAGGTTGCCTCTCTCCCAAGGGATGGGTCTCAAGCTGCAAAAATTGGTTGGCTGTTCCCTCATTCTCAGGTCCATCTTTATCCCTGCACATCTTGTAAGCAAGACAAATTTTGGGTTGACTGTTTTAATGGGTGGATTGATGTCCCCCTCCCTCCTCTGGAAGTCTTGCCTAGTTACAGGAAGTGTACACTTAAGTCTATATATCCTATTTGGTAGGAATTTCAGCTAGGGTCACCCACCTATAGACTTTCTATATCCTCTCTCTCCCAGGTCTCCAGCAGATCACCAGAGATACCCCCCCACCGATAGATATGCATTCTCACTCTCAGTCCTCTCCTGCCCTACCTCTCCCTGCACCTGATCACCATCCTTGTTCCCCTCCTGGTTTCCTCTCCTACTCAGTTGTCTCTCTCTAACCACCTCAGAAAACTGTTTAGTTTCCCCTTCTGAGTGAGATTCACACATCCTTCCTTGAGCCCTCGTTGTTACCCAGTTTTGGGGTCTGTGGATTGTAGCATGGTTATCCTGAATTTTGTGGCTAATGTTCACCTATAAGTGAGTACATACCATATCTGTCTTTCTGGCTCTGGGTTACCTTTCCCAGGATCTCTTTCTAAAATGTGTTTTCTTCTAAGATTAGAATCTCAGGCTCAAGCTTGTGAGCACTGCTCCCACAAACACCACTTTTGCTTGTTGATCATAGTTTCCTAGAACAGCCTAGTTGTGAGGCAAGATGGTTACGTAGAGTTCTTATCCTGATTTCCAGGCTGTTAAGGGTTGTTGGAGAAAATTAAATAGCTTTGCTGATTGCTTTCATTACACTGTCATGATGTCCAACCTCAGCTGGGCTTTTGCAAACATTGGCAATCCCTTTACTCTTCTCTTGACAGCTAGTTCCCATTTCCCACAGCATCTGTTCCAAATCTGTAGAGTTTTCCTCAAGTCTACTTTAATTAAAAACATTCTTAACATGGCTTATGAGGCTCTCCAAACTTTGGCTCCTTCCTATCTTTCTGGTCTCCCCAAGGGCCATGCTCTCTCTCTTGCTCCTCTAGGTTCTAGCCAAAATGGTACTTGTGTCCCCTTTGGACAGTCTGCTCACTGAGCTATGAAGCCCTTCCCTCGTTTCTTTGTTTAATTAACTACTCATCTTTCATTGTGATATCATGGGTTGAGTTTTCCTTGACATCCAAGACTAGTTCAGATCCTATCATTTTTAAGACAGTGAACATTTTTCTTGATTTATCTGAAGCCAATATTTCTCTTTGGGTGATTATATGCACCTAGAGACAGTATTGACTCACTCAATTAACATGCCACTGGCATGTCACACAACACCTAATCCTTGGAAAGAGCTTAAAGCTTAGTTTTATATTTAAGTGGAATCATAATTTTGATATTAATGATCATGTTTAAGATTATTACTGAGTGGAAACACCTGAAATACTTTCAACATGCACAGAGTCCATGAAGCATATAAATAAATACAGTTTGGGTGTTCTCAGTTTGACAACAGGCAAAAGAGTTTCTCAGACTAGATCTCCAATTAGTTAAAATTTAAAGCAGCAGATGGGTGCTAAAGAAAGGTTATTCTAACTTTACTCTGACCCTGAGGCAAGAAGATGGTTTGTATGATAGTTTGTAACATGGTGTTTATTTAAAACACCTGCAAAGCCAGAAAATCAAAAGTATGTGCCAGCCCTTGAGGTATTGCTACAGCTATTCAAAGGCTACATGCTGTAAGAAGGAGCTATACAGAAAGTGTCATGTCTGTTCTCACTACAATCTAGGGATTCTTATGCTTTCTTCCGTAAAGGACATCTCTTTCCCCTATCTTATGATTGAGTTTTACCCTCTGGTAATAAGATTGGAGACATGCTATATTGGAGCACAGAATTGCTGCTATGCTTGAAGAAAAAGGTGAATGAAAATAATGGAATAGATGTTGACAGGGAAAAAGCAATAGTGACTTGAGTAACAGATCACCTCCAGGTACAGGTGAACATCAGCAGATTCATTCAAAACTGGGATCAAGCAAAGGGAATGTCAAAGGGAAAAGATGGACATAGCAGACTATGCCTTTTAACGAATTCCATCACAGAACAAGGCAGACAACAGTTTTTCATGATAGTTTTGATGCTATCTTTGTTTTCTTTAAATTAATTAATTTATTTGTTTACATCTCAAAAGCTCCCCTCCTTCTGGTTCCCTATCACAGAATCCCTTCCCTCACCCCTTCCCCTTTGATGGGATATCCTCCCACCCTGGCTCATCAACTTTCTTCAGAATTAGAAGCAACAGGACAAGGCAGCCCTGTTGAGGAATGGATTCCAGTCAGGCTACAGCTTTAGAGACAGCCCATGGTCCAGTTGTTGGAGGACCCACTTGGAGACTGAGCTGCACATCTTCTTTGTATGTTCCAGGGGCCTCAGTCCAGCCCATGCATGTTCTTTGGTTGGTGGCTCAGTCTCTGAGAGCTTCCAGGGGTGTAGGTTAATTGACTTTATTGGTCTTTCTGTGGAGCTCCTAGCCCCTATGTACTAGTTCCTTTGAAATTTTGAAATCAGCTCACTTAATTTCTTTCTGTTGTATTGTATTCACCTCATAGCAGAGTAAAATCTCTTTAAATATTTGTGCACTACTCCACTCCATAAGAAAGACCCACACATCACATTGCTTGGGTTATCAAGAACCAGATACTAGATAGACCAGAGACCTAAGGTAAAATAAAAAATAACTGGTCTAATACATACATATACATACACATACATCATATGCATATGCATATATGTGCATGAATTGTATACATATACATATGTAAAATGTATCCAAATAAAATAATTCCTAATTATATTCTATTATACTCATACATCTCTGCCTTATCCAGGCTTTCTTCGGCAGCACATAGAAGCAGATGCAGAGATCTAGACATTAAGCAGAGAGAGTCTAAATTGGAGGAATCCATAAATCCCTCCCCTCAATGCTCAGGGATCCTAAGGAAGATGAGATGGAAAGTTTGTAAGAGACAAGAGGGATAGAGAACACCAGGAGAACAAGTCCTCCTAAATCAACTAAGCAAGGTATATATGAACTCACAGGAACTGAAACAGAAAGCACAGGACCTCCATGGCTCCACACCAGGTGCTCTGCAAATATATGCTACCTTATTATTTTTATGCAATTGGTATCTTTTAGAATGAGTGGTTCTCTGACTCTTGTACTTGCTCATGGGACAGTTTCTCCCCTGTTCTGTTGCCATGTCAAACTTTGATGTGATAGTTTTTGTTTTATCTTATTATATTTTCTTTTGTCATGTTTAGTGGCTGATAGAAGCCTTTTTTCCTAATGAATGACAAATAAAGGAGTGGATCCATAGGGAAGAAGAGGAGAGGAAGAACTGGGAGGACTACAAGGAGGAGAAACTACAATCAGGTTGTATTGTAAGAGAAAAGAATTTGTATTCAATAAAAGAAAAAAGTTAAAAAATTGATAGTCCATACATTTCTCATCCATTCTGAAGTCGTTCTAGGATAACTGTATCGGATATGAATGTAATCAACACAGAGAATCCTGAGATTTAGTTAGCAAGAAATCTACCAGCACTGCTCAGTAGCATCTCTTCAAGTGTTCAGGGTCAGAATTCAAAGAAAACAACAAGGTCTATTCTTAAGCCTTGCTTGTTCACAGGCAAAGTTTATTGACCTAGCTGTGACTGACATCATCTGTTCCCAAAGATAGATGAAACTCCAGACAAATAACCCAGTGATCTCTGGAAGTATTAGGTTTTGTAGTATTTAGATCTGGCTTGAGTATAATAAAAGTTTATTATCTGAAATATGTTGGTTTCAATAGAGATGCAACAAATTAAATTTGACAGAGCCAACTAAAATATGGGGCTCTTTATTGTTTTCAAGAATCGCAAATCCAGAGGAAGACTATTGACTGTGGGAAAATGGACCACTAGCTAAATGTAGGGGCACAAATGATGTTCCCAGGGTCTGCCCAACCTTACAACCTCCAACTAACAATACACAGAGAGGTCCCAGAAGCACTGCGACATCCTTGCTGCTAGCAATCATGAGAAGAGTTATTTCTACTCTCTGGTTTAAGGAAAGCATCAGATATAATTTCCAGAACTGAATTCATTGATAATCCTTATCAGGGTTTTGAAATGTGATGAGTTCCTGAGTCCTAGCCAATATCCTGACCCTTCCTTATGAAGGTGGGTCAGATTTATACAAGATTAAGTTGGTGGGGACTAGTTTCCCAGAGAAAGGTAGTATGTGTTTATGAAAGCTGTAAAGAACTTGACTGTAGAAAATAGAAAAGATTCCAAAAAGGAGATGTTCTTATGGTGTTATATACCAGTGTGAGATGCCTAAAACCTCTCTGTATCAAGTACAAGTTCATGGTTGTAATGAGATCCAGAAAGCCATCCTTACTACTCAAAACTAAATCCAGTGACTTCATGGACCAGTGATAGGAAGCATGTGACTGTCTTTGAGAATTGGATAGAGGGATCACAATTATTTTGCCTACATTCCTTTTACATTTTTTCATTAGAGTTGCTCCTGACATTTAATTTTCTTCACCCAGTGAAATGGTAAATGTGACTCTTTTGACCCATACTTCCATAGGTTCATTAAAGCAAAAATTAATGACATTTCACTATCATTTCTTGCTTGACGAGTCAATATAAGCAGCCTAATTTTTGGCTAGCACCAATTCTTACCTTTTGACTGAATAGGAGAGTCAAGTCTATTCCTAGAGATCTGGTGGTTTGCCAGGTAAGGATTATATTCAACATATCTATTCTCATACTGCATATATTATAGATGTATTTGAAAGTCTGAAGGTAACCTCATGACTCCATATGAAATAATAGCTTTAAGTTTTGAAATTAAGGTGTATGAATTGCAGAGAAAAACTATTATATATAGATTTAGTTAGCAACATGTTTCCAAAGTAAGGGATATAGTAAAATATTTGCTTTATTAATAATTAGTTTAATATTTAAGAAGTATTAGCAGGCCTCATCATTTCTTTATATAATTTTCAAACTATAATAATCATAAATTGTATTTGCCAAGTACATGATGCTATATAAATACCTGTGGTTATTGTTAACTTTAAATTTATTATGTTTTCTTTGGTAAAATCAAAAATTTTGTTTGTTATTGTTTTGAGACAGAGTCATTCTCCATAGTCCTGACTATTCTGGAATTCACTATGTAGGCAAGTATGGCACAAGGATCTGCCTGCTTCTGCCTCCAGAGTGCTGGTTTTAAAGACATCGAGCACTGTACCTGGTCTATGTGAAGTCAAGTTTTAATCAAATTATGCATTTGGTTTAAAATTGGTGATTAAGTAATAATTTTCCAATCTTGTTACTCTGACCCTCCAAATCCCTTCTTAGATCATATCAGGTCCATAGCTGCTCAACTATCATTTCAAGGAAGTAAGTGTTTGAGATAATCTGCACTAGTCAGGTTTC
The DNA here is from genome assembly GCA_019843965.1 of Rhynchomys soricoides. Taxonomy (NCBI): domain Eukaryota; kingdom Metazoa; phylum Chordata; class Mammalia; order Rodentia; family Muridae; genus Rhynchomys; species Rhynchomys soricoides. The sequence continues at coordinate 3,886,957 of JADRCH010000305.1, read as the reverse complement.
TCTGGTGGAATATAACTTATACATAATTTATTGAGTTAACTTACTTTGAAATAGCAATAACAGCTGAGTCACACCTGCGATGCTGAGAACCTGGTTATCCTTTAGTCCACAAGGCTGGTGTCTCAGCAGCCCCAGTTAGTGCTGAAAACCTGAAGAATTCCTAGACTGCAGCAACAATGGAAGTCTGGAAACACTGGTTCTTATATCAGCAAATACAGCAGCAGCAGCAGGATAAAGGAACTGTGTAGAGAGAGGAAAGGCTAAATGAGCAATGGAAGGACTAAGCTTTCTTCTGTCCTGCTTTTTTTGATATAGGCTGCTATCAGAAGGGGATCCCTACATCTGCACTGAGTATTTCTACATCAATTAATGCAATTGAGAGTCTCTACAAGTGGTTATCATTTGTGGCAAGTTGACATTAAAACCAGCCATCACAGAATGCTAAAAATAGATGAACGTCGGAAGTCTAGGTGCAGGTCAATGAATCTGGTTTTCTCTCCTCTTATTTTCCCCCTAGTATAGAGAACAAGATTTATTTATTTGCAGATTTGTTTGCTTATATAAATGTTTGTCCTGAGTATTAAGCAAGGACTTTCTTCAATCTAGGCAAAAACTTCACTTTAACTAACTCCTTATGCTTTTCACACTTTGAATTTGGACAAGGGAAGTGAATCTTTTCCTGGGCATTTACACTTAAGGAATAAAAGTGAGACATCCATTCATTTAAATAATTTCATAGGCTGGATAACGAGCTCAGTGGTAGTGTGTATGCTTGTCTGTTCAATGCCATGTGTTTGACTTCCAATAAGACAAAAATATATTAAACCCAGTTTCCTTAATGTAACCACATTTCTGGGAAAGATTGTGTCATGACTCTTTCACTGGGATAACTATTTGGATGTTGTTTGCCTAGAAATGAGATGAATTTTGACATAGTTCTTTGGAATAGGAGCTATTATTAGAGCGTAAGAGTCCTAAGTACATTGCAAGGCTAATTTCTAAACCTTGAAGAGCAGAGTTTAACGGATTAAGGAGTGGTTTTACTCTGGTGGAAGACATGTTCTTTCAATGAAAACCAGAAAGGAGGAAAATAATCAAATGCATAGTTATATTAGAACTCTGCAGGCAGAATTCAGATATGTAGACATTGGTGAGGAATCTCTAATTCAAGGATCCAATGACATTGTTTTTAATTTTTGAGATTATAATATAGTTCATTCTATTCTCCTTTCCCATTTTTCTTTCCAGACTCTCCTACATGCCCCTTCTTTTCTTTCAAATCCATGGCCTCTGCCTCTTTTTTTTCATTAATTGATGTTACATTCACACACACACACACACACACACACACACACACACACATCCTCTCAGTCTGTACCATGTCATTTATATTATGTTTTCAGGGCTGAGTGTTTGACACTGGCTAACCATTGGTGCACCCTTCCCTGGAGAAGACAGCTTCTCCTCCTGTCAGCATTTCTTACTTGCCTGTCAGTCCTTGCTTGGGTTTGAAGCCCCATGGTTGTCTCCATCTACTTTAATATGTACTTTAATATGTTTATTGTTGATATTCTTTTTAAATGTTTTTAAATGCACTCTTCCCTTTAAACTTTTTAACTATTTGTTAAGCAAGTCTCTTCTTTCACTGTACTTAAAGGATTCACAATAAATGTTTAAATTTGGGAGAGAATTTTGTAGAGGATGAAATAGATGCCATGGGGAAGGGGAGGTCCTGATCCAACTGACTGCCTTATGCCCGTAAATCAAGCAGGAATGGATGAAGCTTGTCTGGCCATCTAACCCTTGCCACCTTCAGGTCTTTTCCCAGCTCCTGAATAGATCTCAATACAACAGCATTTAGCAAAACATCAGACTTATTATTGTGAACTCAGGTGAAGCCAGAGACAAAATATCAAATCCAAAGAAAACTGAGCAATGATTCAGCACCTGACATCATAGAATGGGTTTTGCAGATCCCGTCTTGCTGCTGACCCATGAAATACTTATTACTGCATCCATTTTACAAGAAAGAAAAGTAAAATTCTTAGAAGGTGAGTAATTTATTAGCCATCACATAGTAATGAGCATGAGATACCCAGATGCCTAACTGAAAACCTGGGATCTGCCTTTTCTGCTATAAACCCTTTCAAGTGCAGATGGGCACCAGTTCACTCGTTATCCATTGTGTATCACTGTATATCCATTGGTTGGCTTTCCTGGGTCCCAGGAAATGTGTCAATGTGAAAAACACAAGATATCATGAAAATCCTAGGAATCACCCTTGTCTTACCTCCCAGCTTGTTTTTCTTATATGTTCTAGCTTGTTTTCCTCAAAGAAAACTGTTAAATAGTAACGAAGAGTGTAGGACAAAAGTATAGAATTTTTCCAGGTCCTCACTTGAGTTATATGCACTTTCAAAAAGCATGACCATAATCACTGGCTTATGGTGAGATCAGAAAAGAATTATCTAGCACATCTCTAGCACCACACTGGGAATTGTAATAAGAAACATATGTAAAGGTATCAATTTTCACAAAACAAACGTTTGTCAGCAGGGAGTAGCGAGGAGAGGGAATTTAAGGTTTGTTTATTGAAGCCCAGATGGATAGATAAATGAATATAAGGGATACTCTGATCAGTTAGACCACATTGGCACCATTCTCAAATTAATCCAGGCACTGAGACCTTCAGCAAGGGTGACTATCATGTTGTTTTGTTTGTGTGCTTGCTTTTAGTATTGTATCAAATAACAAATCAATCTTATCACTGAAAATGATTGATTAGCACTTTGGTGAAATGTATTGCAAATGGCAGTGCTAAACAAGGAAAATAAAATTGTGTGTAGATCTTCTTTGGATTTGAATTTTGTTCAATTATAAGCAGATCCTTGGCTAGTCTCATCCAACCATATTTAGTATTCTATGGACACCAAAATGTTTAAGACTGACAAAATATCCAGTCTGTAATCTCTATTGGAAAGGCTTGATTACAATAAAATTACACAAAAATGTGTCACTAAAAGGCATTGGACAGACATAAAATCTAACCTTTTGAGCTGAAGAATACTTAATATTCTCTTCATGATCATGCAAGGGGAAATTCTTCGCTATGGAATAGCTATTTTCCTGTTAAGCAGGCTATTTCATCAATGATTTATTCACACAATGTAATAGGTCATTTAAAACGGTGGTTTAAAAGTTGGCTCTTTTTGTTTAATTTTCTCACAGGCGGTTGGTAATTATCATGGCTCTGCAGTTTCTCTGGAATGCCATGGAGGGTCAAATGCCAATGGAACCCTGCTTTATAGGGTAATTAAGACAGTCGACATGGTTATTAAATACATCATGCTAAACTAAACTGGAATGCTGTGAAATAAAATCCAAAATCATAAATAAATCCTGGGTATTCCAACACAGGGAAGTGTGTGAAAGGCAGAATGTGGCTCTCTTCAAACTGCACGAAATAGCTCTTACCCATGCAAACTTGCTAATGTCTACCCCAGAAAAGCCTCTGAAGGCTCATGGAACATGTGCAGTGGAGTCTCCATGTATGCTGGTAGTTCTTTTTCCTCCCATTTAACACTACATTTCATATTACATAAAGCAAGACGAGAATAGTTTCCTTGTGGCAACAATCAAAATGCTAAAAGATGTATCATCTTAAGTTTGATACGGTAAGCAAATGAGTATTAGGTAAAATTTAAAACACATAGACAGAAACACACATGCAGACACACACACACATACACACACACACACACACACACACACACACGGCTCCTTTCTCAAGGTATTTACAGTGACTAATCCTCAATGTGGGTTCCTGCTACCTCACAGAATTCACCTGCAGCCTGCACAAGATGAAGATATAATGACTCCTTCAGAAAAACTCAGAAACGTGCCATTTAAAGTTTTGTGAATCCTGATAATTCTAACCAGTGCTGATAGGTAAATACTGTCATCACTAGAACTGGAAGCATTTCAAATATGTGCCTGTCTTGTAGCCATAAGCTTTGAATCCCAAGAGTCAAAGGCTTTGGTAATTTAATTTCTTTCCAGAAAATGTGATGAGTACACAAAAATGCTGGCAAAAGAGCTGGACAAAATGAGAACAGAATAAAATACAATCTTTCCAACCTATAATATGCTGCCTACAAGAGATTTTAAATCATCCTCCCCCTGCGTACTGCCTGGAAGTCACTTTCTCTGTATGCATGTTTACAGGCAAATACATTGGTTTACTAGTCAAAGGAAAAGAATGGGTCTTAAAAGAGGAAATAAATATTTCCAATTCTAGCTGTAAAACTAGAAGCCAAAATGTGTGGTTGACAGGCACCGAGCCAGCTAACTTCAGACCACTAGCCTTTCCTTAAAAGTAAGTCTTCCTACTTCCACATGGAAAGCATTTTAAGTTAACAATGTGTAGCTTGGCAAAGGGATTGTTTTTCTTTGGCATGAAACGGTTGTCTCATTTTGGAAGAAAAAAAAATGTATTTTAGCCTGCTTATCTACACAGTATATATCCACGTTCTTTTGAACTTTAAAAACTGTTGTTACATCAGCAAAGTTTTAAATAATCACTTTATTTTTGTCTAAATGGGAAGATATATGTTTAATATATTCAAATGCTTATGCATATGCTTTACATCATTCTGGATATTGCTCAAGGATGCCTTGAAATGTGTATTGAATGGTGACTTAACCATATCAGGTACTCTGAGAAAGCAGGCTTCAGAGAGACATTTGAATTTGCTTTTGATGAGCATTTTTGCAGGGTTTATGGACAATGGACAATCTGAAAATGAATCCAGTCATTTTCTTCTCATCTCTGTGTCATGGATTTCAAATTGAGTCATTCTCTCCACAATGTATTTAAAGCACTAAAAACAGCAGAATGGAAGGCAACCCACTCAGACCTTCTCAGTCTATTTCCCATTTCTGACTTCTGCCAGAGAAAGCCCAGAAAAGCATAAATGCAAATTTTCAGACATTGGTTCCACATGAAATGGGACTGAGTGCTGCCCCAGCTACTGTTGTGAGACCAGATAGGGCCACCGCTGCCTACACATAAAGAAAGCCATTAAGGGGAAGTTGTTTATTTCTGCTTCTGCAGAAATCATAAACACCAACCCTGAGCCTGACAGCCCAAGCTGTGCTGCAGTAAATTCTGGTACTTTGCTAGCCGTTCTAAGCTGCCCAGTAAAAGTTACTGTAGCTAAATCCCATATACATTTCAGGAAATAATCCTTCTCAGAAGATGGCATCATATTCATACACAGCAGGGTGTCCAAATGCCTATAAATCATGTGTAGAATCTGTAATATCTATTTTTTTCTAAAAAAAAAAAAAAATCCGTACAAATTTAACCATGACCCTTTTGCCAGACAATGGGCCTTCATGCATTTGTAGCTTAGCAGACACACAGGAATTTTGTTTGGATGAGATAGCTACTGTCTATATAATATTTAGGACCTATTCATGAAGCGTCTGGCAGAAAATAAAAGGGTTTCTGCACTAACATATGCTAAAGAAGGACGTGGCCCTGTGCCGGCTCCTCCTCTTCTGATTTTTTGCACATAGCACAACATAAGAGACGGTTGTTTCTGGCGGCCCTGCTGCGTGTCATGGCTGCCAGGCAAAATCCCATGAATTATTGCTCTTCCAGATGTAAGAGATTTTCAGGCTGCCTTAAACTGCCTGTGGTTTCTGGTGCTGGAGAGGAGAGAAATGAGATTAAACTTCATCTCATCAATGCAATCTGAAAAGATCACACAGAGGACGGGAAATCAGAGACTTCTCCTTCCAGAGCCAGACTGGAGTGCTGTGTGTTTTTGTTTCAAGGTGACATCACATTAAACTTGCTGGAAGACCATGATTAAGGTCAAACAGTATTTGAGGAAGATGAAAAATAAGAGAAAACGTGTTCGGCTCTCTTCTGAAGCATCCTTATTGTGTTGGCTTAAAGGCAAAGTACTGATCTCACTGAGGTGGGGGATGGGAGTGGATTAGTCTAGCGAGTCAAAAGTTGTCAGCATTCCTCTACGCAAGGTTAATGTGGAAAATTAGAAATACTACCACAAAAATTATAGTCCTGCTGTTTATTGTAATTCCATCACCATAAAAATAAAAAGAAAAAATCCAGCATCAGTATTGTTATCTCTAAAGGTCAATTATGATGTCTGTGTGTGTGTGTGTGTGTGTGTGTGTGTGCGCGCGCGCGCGTTTGATTGTCTGTCTATGGACACTCCACACACACAGAGCTCACAAATTTTCATTTAAATCCCAGTGAGTGATAGTAAGATATTTTGATATATAGAGTTTTAAAAATAAGTTAAATAATTTGGAGAAACATTTCCCTGTAAAGGAAGTAGTAGTGAATATATATATATATATATATATATATATATATATATATATATATATACCATCCATTTCAATAACCCGTGTTACCAACATTTAACTAAAGCTTTTCATAACTGTTCCCAGAATGACTCAGAAAATAAATCACACCCACTCACATTACGTACAGTTAAAGTCCTCGGGGAATAAAGTTATAACTCATTACATTTCGATTTCCTTTGATCAAATACCATACACAGCACCTGGATATTGTAATTTCAAGTAACAGTTGTGACACAAACTAGGATAATGCTTAAAAACCCAAGAGTAGTAATATGGTTACTATTAGTCCTTATCGTTTACGGCGTAGGGAGGTTGTGAATGGTCTTTGAGGCATTTGCTAGTGTTCCATTAGCAAAATATTAATTATAGATCAAGAAAACATGTTTTCGAAGAAACACCTGGAAGTAATCCACAGACATATATGTCTTAGATCAGAACATAATTGCCCCATTCCAACCTGCATAACTTCCCCAGTTTTTATTTTAGATGTAGCCTATTTAAGTAATGGGGTAGGCTACCAGATGTAAAACCTCCTGGGCCAGCTTTTCTTTCCATTTCAGCTAGGCACCTCACAAAGTTTCCCTAAAGTGAGGGATCCCAGTGAAACCATGATGAAAGCCACAGGTCCAAGTGGCTTACATGAAAGCATTTACTGCTTTTCACGCAATGCATTTAGAGCAGACTTGGGGGGAGGCTTCGCTGAAAATGCATTAATTATTTGACACTGGTCTGCCTCAAAGACATTTCTACTATGGATGCAAGTGAAGGATCACAGCTGAGAAAAGATCGTCATACTTGGGGGAGGCTCACACAGTCCTTTCTTGTGTTCTGTGTGAAGTTGTCTTGAACCAAAGTCCATGCTCCTCGAGGATTAAGGGATTGAGAGGCAAAGACTGAAGCTTCTGTAACTTAAACCCAGAGATTCTCAGGCACAAAGGTGCAAAATGGGCTAAGCCAGCCTGACTCCTTCCGAGTCTATAAAGGAATGATTTTCCTTCATGAAGTTTTACACTATTAACATTCCAACAATGTTATCATCTTTAAAGCAAGGGGTCTTCGACTGGCTTCACAGGCACTAAGTGCCTGCAGACGGGAGGAGTGGACAGTCTTATGTTACAGTTTATGAATCTGTCATTTCTGTTTTATATATGGGAAACCTGCAAGCATTTTAGAGGAAAGTGTATAATGATTATCAGTGATTCCGGTTTTCTTTATGAAACTGGTATTTTGTTCTATAACTATTTCCAAGAAGTTCTAGCTCCTATTTTTTGATCTTTCATTCCATTTCTAGAAAAATGCTTGTTTGCAAGTTGATGGATTATCCTAGTCAATGACACCAAAAAGTAATTTTAAAAGCTCTCATTTTGAAGCAAAACAAAGCAACTCAACTTATATTTAGAGAAGAGTGATATATGAAATGAAAAAGCTAGAGAAGCTTTATGCTTCTGGTCCAATCTTATATTGAATAATTACATTTAAGCTCTTCTTTGAAATTCAATTAGCATTCAGGCTTGCTTGTGCTAAAAGAGACAGAGGCTTGCTTTCTTATCCAGTCAATGATAGATACACTAAACTAGTAAGTAAGTAGTTACTTAAATTATGGGCTGTAAAGAGCATGTATTAGAGAAAAAGGTCATGGGAGGATGGAATTCACACAGATTTGAGTTTGTAGCTCTTGTGGCAGCATAACTTTGGCATGAGGGTATGTGATTTGCCCTTAGTAAAGGGACTAAAACCTTATTGCTACAGTTTTGAGAAACAAACAAAAACTACAAATGAAAGCTTCAGTAAGGATAGTATTGTCTTGTTGTGGTGCCACTTTCTGGGTCTCTTAGTGTCTCTTGTTAAGTAACGAGAACAGTATCAGAAAATAATAAAACACTTTACAAATGGGTGGCAGTAATTATAGATGATCTCTGTTTCAAAAGTTACATGGTAAAAATGGATTGCCTTAAGAAGATCTTAAAGTATAAAAGCAAAACTCTTAACAACAGAAGCTAAAATCCAGCTCTCCATTTCCTCGCATCAGAGTTCTGCTGAGTTCTTTGACCCAGCCTGCAATCTCTGGCTTCACTTCAGAAGACACAGAAGATCATCCTTTTCCCTGTACTCAATTTTGATGATTCATGTGTCATTTCTGTCCCTTACCCCTTGATCTGTGTGCTTCCTTCACAGTATTTGTTTCTGTTCGGCTAACATATTTGCAGTATCAGCAAAGTATTTATTTTGATTGTTTCTTTAAGAAATTTCAGCAGAATTTTGATCATGTTCAACTGCATACCACTTCTCGCAGATTCTGCCTCATTCTACACACAATTTGTGTTTTCTTAATTTTTTTCACCCATCAAGTCCAATTTGTGCTTCCCATGTATTCTTGAATGTGTGGTCCTCTACTGAAGCCCAACTTATTAGTGACAACACTTAATTGTCTCTAAAACATTGACTCGGGCAGAACATTATGCTTACTTCCCTTTTCCAAACTAGGATTTGGTCTGGATTAACTTGAAGCTTGCGGTGGGTGTGATGATTTTTGTGACTTTGTATGTGCAGCTGTGCTGACGTATACAGAAGGCACCATTCCCAACCTCTATATCTTAGATTCTTTCTGCCCCCTGCTACACAGTGATCCCACATCAGAGGGATGAATGTGATAGAGGTATCAAATTTAGGGTTGACTATTTCAGTCAGTTTTCTGCTCTCATCCTGCTGTTGATCTCTTTGTTAAACCCCATCAACTCCAAATAGAAGGTTCTTTGCTGAGTGTGAAAGGTGTGTTAATCTATGAGTATAACGATAAATCAGGAGCAGTTGGTCTAATGCTATATCGTTTTTGCACAATAATAGCAGTAGCTTCTGCACTAGGGTCTCGCAGACTTATTTATCCACAGGTTCTTGGATTGACAGTGGTACCAGTTATAGATTTCATCAGGTGGAGCACACCTTAAATCCAATCTTAAAAGCAGTTGGTTAACATGGATGCCACTATTACACCACTAGGCAGTTTTAGTTATTATCATAACTAACAGCATTCGTAACTGGGCAAGACGCATGATTATCTTTCTGCTCCAGTATCACGAACAACACTTTCTAGCACTCTGAAAGTTACCCAAACAGATAAAACCTCCAAGTCAGGACTACTGCTAATATCACTGTGCAGTGTGACTTAAGTATATTGTGTCTATAGCAATAAGGGTTACTGTAAAGTTCTATAGAGTAACCAGTAGCATTGATAAAGGTTTGTAAAATTTGGTAGCCTATGATACCTCACTGCCCAGCAGCTAAAAAGAGATAATATATACTGGTACTGGGCTTTTATTTCCTAGCTGATGCTGTATAGTAGGGGCAGTGTTATTCCATTATAGAAAAGCTCCATTAAACTAATTTGTGTTTATGTATTGTTTGTGTGTATCTGTGTGGGAAGCTTCTACAGTTGTAGGTTGATTTCCATATGATTTTGTTGAGAAATCTCTGGTGTTATTTATTCTCCCCGTATGCTGCCCTCTACTTACAGTGAAGTATTCTTAGGGAGTTATTTTATGACTCATATTATTTGGACCATCTTCTACAGGATCATTACCAAGATCATCTATGACAAGATTTGCTTTCACTTGTTTCTGCTTTCAAATCACCCAAAGAAATTTCTCTCATAATCTTTCATGCTCCCAGCCTCTTCCAGTAACGTCTCCTCTTACAGAATTAGCATTCTTCACCTCTATTGTGTTTTCCTTCTTTTAACATTCAAAACAAATTACTTACTACATAAAATTCTCATGCATTGTTTTTCCAATGGCTAGTGGGTTTAACAAGTTTTATATTTACAGAGAGAAATACATATATGACCAGGATACGGCTCAATGGTTGCACACTTTTCTAACTATATGAGACTCTGGATTTGGCCTACATAATTGAAAAAAATACAATAAATACAAATTTTCATTTTACATCACAAATGCAAAAAATAAATATTATGAAAAAATCCAAGTGAAAACATTAATTCTACTTTTGATCATGAAATGCATTGGTGTCTCAAATCACATGACATCTTTTATGACATGATATATAGTTGGATATAATATAGCTCTTATTTTTATACTGTTAAAAGTTATGATTAAGTTCAATTTACTGATAATTCTCACACTTAGTGTAAAAAAATTAATCTCTACCATTGAAGTTATTAAAGTGTTGTTTGAATATTTAGCTATGAATAATTCAAAACCCTCCCCCAGAGCTATTTTCTCTGTGTTAGTGAACTAATTACTGGATTGTGTCACTTGATGTGCATTATCAGTTGACTCAATCCTCGCTAATGCTTTTGGTCTACCGAACAACGTTACTTTAAGTAATTGACAATCATATATATACAAATTGGCAGCCACACCTCCAAGCACCTTTTATATTCCTTTATGTGATTGAGACTTTTATTGTCAAAGAGAAACTCCTTTAAAGTTATATGAATAAACTTTTAGTAACAAGTTGAAAAATTTGCCACATCTTTCTATGAATTAAAATGCAGGACTTGTATGCTATGGATATATATAACGTTTATAATTCCAGCACACTCTTCAAACCCTCCCATATACCCCTGCAAACTCTCCTTCAGTCCATGCCCTTTTTCCTTACTGATTGTTATTGCATGTATGGATGTATTTTTAAATATAATATGCTGAGTATGCGTAAGTTCACTTTATGTGTTTTCAGGGTGTGCTGTGTGGCACTGTACAAACGATTCATATGCTTTTCTCTGGGGAAGACCACTTCTGCTGCTCTCACCTTCACTCAGCTGCCTGGAGTACTTTGTGTAGGGTTGAGATCTGTGGGCTCTTCTCTGTCCAGGTTGGCATGTTCAGTGGTGTATCTCCTGATCATCTCACATTTGGGTGGTCATGTTAGTGAGACTCTGTGGGTGTAGCTTCTGATATTTCAATGTGACACAATCTCACAGAAAACTCTCTGAAATTCCCTGGTAGCATCAGTGGATGTCATCACTGCACTTCACAGTTGTCCTGTTTTTATTAATGTTACAATCTAATGCATTTAAGGAATTCTCTTTTTTGTTACTTCTGTGAGATTATAAAAAAGAAGTATTTTACAAATTGATGCACAAGATATGTCAAATAAAAGCCAAATTTATAAATCCAGTAAGCCATGCCAATATTTCAATTTTTTATATAATTTTAGGAGTAGACTGGCTTTCACACAAGATTACTTCAGCCAACTATGACCATTTACAAGAACAGAATTTTATTTTGAAGGTCAGACACTCTTCTCCATGAGTAGAAGTTAATTCCATTTCTACAGCCTATGAATCTCTTGAGACAAGACCTGTAAGTAATGCACAATTGGGTCAAAGATAGTTGGGAGCTCCTGTTCATCATACAGGCGGTTGACACAAAACTTCGCACTTGTCTGAGGTTGGCTGTGGCTGAGTTTGTAGATGAAAGGTCAGTCCTTTATCCACCAAGATCCCTAGACATTCTAAAACCTCCAGTGCATTACAAATGTGAACAGTTTATGCTCTCTTAAATAAAGGATTTTTTTTCTGAGTAGAGTATACAGTGTATATAGATACAGTGGAAAAGAAACATGTGAAAGGTCATAGCTTTGACCTTTTAACATCAATTGCTTTATTTATAGGTAAGCATTTAGTCTGTAGGGCTTTATATAAAAGTGAAGACAAGAAAAGAGACAAAGTATCTGGTTAACTTTCTAGTAGCTACCCAGTTGTCTGATATTTGTCTTTTGACTTAAGCTAAAAAGAGAAATTATAAATAATTAAAGTGACATCTACTTTAAGGAATATGTTTCAATAATTTTAATTGAACACCTTCTGCTTAATTATAATAAAATCTAAAATAAGTTCCCAGATTTTTAAGAAATACTTTTCAGATGAATAATTTATTCATGAAAGACAAAGTCATGGTAGTTGATTTTTATTACTGTCTTTACCTGTTGGGTGTCTTACTATACAATAAATTATGAGCCAGAAAATTATAGCTTACATCAATCAAAATGCTTGTTTCTGGATTGTAAGCATGCTAAGAAACTTATCTAACAAGCCTACATGTGCTTCATTTTCTGTTTTCCATGCAGGTCAAGCACATGTTTAAGACAATTCAGCAAGGTACCTTGGGCCCAAAGCAGTGAGTTATAAGGGCAAGTAAAACAACAATGAAGACAGTGTTAGCTATTAGGTAATGAAGCAACGGAGACAATGGCTCTCCTTCAAGACAGTCTTGAAGCACAGCATTGGAACACAATAGACTGTTCTGAAAAGATAACTGTGGACACTTAGCATTCTGTTATTAATGCAGAGAAGACAGATATCTCTGTTTTATCCATTTATACTGAGACAATGCCAACCTAAAATACTGTCCTCCGTGTGTGTGTGTGTGTGTGTGTGTGTGTGTATGTGTGTGTGTATGTGTGTATGTGTGTGTATGTCCTCACTGGAATAAAACCCATTACTTTGTATGCTAACCTAAAACAAAATTGAATAATAAAAACGCAAAATGGTTGGCTTCTCTTTAGAAGGAATCATTTGCCTTTATGAGGACTCCTAGCAAAGAGTTGGCCACATTCATTGCTCTGGTTGACTTTAAGCAGTTTCTTACTACCCATTAGTTTAATTTAGACTGAAGTAATAATAGAAACTAGCAGATAACATTTTCTTTTTAATTGTATCTCTGAGTTTTTAAAGCATTTTTCCCAGATGACTATATTGGTTAGTATCAGCCTGTGTTTCTTATGTACAGATTATTCAAAAATGTCTATTTACACTGCATTATAACAACCCCAAACATGTGGGCTTTCATCTTTTGCATACTGTATGTCTGCATTTTAGCTCAAGTACACATTACAAAGTAACAGAAAATCTCTGTGAACAATGGCCAGCAGCGCCACTGAGCATAGCACTCCTGAATTCTAGGCTTTCTTGTGAAAGAGACATCCATTTTGCTATTAATATCTAACAGTTACTAAAATGCTAATGATGTTGAGGATACAATAACAGTGGCTCTGGTTCAGCAGCAGACCTGGGCTCAAGTAACCATGCATGCGGCTTCTGGTTTTCCTAGAAGTATAGCTGGCAATAATATATGCACAGTCGGTGAACTTTTTAATTTACTTTACATATATCTAATTAAATATTTAGTAATTCTAAATCATATGTGGAAAAGCAAAACTAAACTACTACCAGTGAATTTCTTGCCTATAAATTACTTCCCTTGTGAATGAAAAAGAGAAAAATAGCCCCAACAGATTTGTGCCAGATAATATTAAAGAATGATGCTGACATCCTAACAAAGTAAAAGATGGTGTGGTTTCAGGTGACTCTTTACTGTTAAAGAAGGCAAGAGCCTTCTCTCTGGCTCCACTGAGACATGACCAGGAAGGCTGGCCCAGAGATCAACAGAACCATATTTACAGAGTTCATTTCACTTTCCTCAGGAGGAATATTTGCAGACTCTAATTCTTGTCAGGTTTCCCTTGTCTCCAGTTTTCTTCCTTTCTGTTAATCAGTCTGACTATTGAATATATATCAGCATGCTCCTGACCCTATTTAGCTCTTAAGCAGAGGAGACCAGAATCAGGCTTAGTTACTACTGTGGATGAGTTTATAGCCTAAATAAGAGATAAAAATAAGAAAATTTGATGATACTACCATCACCCATAAACTATTTTTTATTTCTGTTGGTAGAACAAGAGGGAAGCTTCTGTTGAAAATGTGGACTTTCTGCAAGACAACAGAAGGGAACTTACTTTTGGTAACTGTAGGGGAACATTTTTAAACATTTTTTCCTGTATTAATTCTGCCAATACATAAGCATGGGAGATCTATCCATTTTCTGAGATTTTCTTCAATTTCTTTCTTGAGAGACTTGAAATTATAGTTATACAGGTCTTTCACTTGTTTGGTTAGATCAGAATAGCTAAGATCAAAACCTCAGGTGACAACACATGTTAAAGAGGTTGAGGAGAAAGAGGAACACTCCACCATTGCTGGTGGGATTGCAAACTGTTATAACCACTCTGGAAATCAATCTGGACGTTCCTCAGAAAATTGGAAATAGATCTACCTGAACACTCAGCAAAACTACTCTTGGAAATATTCCCCACCATGCCACAGGGGCACATGTTCCACACTGTTCATAGCAGCCTTATTTGTGATAGCCAGAAGCTGGAAAAAAACCAGATGTCCCACTACAGAAGAATGGATACAGAAAATGTGGTTCGTTTACACAACGGAGTTCTATTCAGCTATTAAGAACAAAGACATCCTGAGTTTTGAAGTCAAATGGATGGAACTAGAAAATATCATCCTGAGTGAGGTAACTCAGATCCAAAAGAAAATGCATGTTAGTACTCACTAATAAGTGGATATTGTCCAAGAAAAAAAAAAAGTACAGAATACCCAAATTACAATCCACAAAACTCAAAAAATTCAACAAGCTGGAAGGCCCAAGTGAGGATGCCTCAAGGCCATTTGGGAAGGAGAAGAAAGCAACCACCAGTGGAGAGGGAGGGAGGGACATGGGAGGGAAGGTAGATGGATGTTAAGTGGGAAAGGGGAACCTGATCTGGTATTGGGTGAGGGAAAAGGACTGAAGTCCTGAGGGCCAGCAGAAAGAATGGAAACAGGCAACCTCAGGAGATAGGAGTATGTGGGGGGGTGGGGGGGGTTACACTCCAGAATGGACCAACGGCCAGGGAAGTGAGAGACTCTTGGGACTCAAAAGGAGGAAGAAGGAACTTATAGAGCCCACCTCCAGCAGGAAGACAAGGTGTTGCCATCCCACACTCAAAACTCTGACCCATAATTGTTCCTGTCTGAAAGAACTACAGGGCTGGAAATGGAGAGGAGCCTAAGGAAAAGAAGATCCAGTAACAGACCCAAAGTGGGATCCAGCTCAAGGGAGATCCCAAAACCTGACACTATTACTGAGGCTGTGGAGCACTCACAAAAAGGAACCTAGCATGACCACACTCCTGAAGACCCAACAAGCAGCTGAAAGAGTCAGTTGCAGCTACTTGCACCCACCCAATGGACAGAAGCTGTGGACCCCTGTGGTTGAATTAGGGAAGGGCTGTAAAAAGCTGAGGAGGGCAACCTTGTAGGAGGAACAGCAGTCTCAATTAATCAATTAAACTAATCAATTAATCTAGTCTCTATTAATCCCGAGTTCTCTCAAACACTGGACCACCAAACAGGCAGCATACACCAGCTGATATGAGGCCCCCAAAATGCAGATGACTGCCAGGTCTGTGTTCAGTCAGAAATGATGCACCTAACCCTCAAGAGATCAGAGGCCCCAAGGAGTTTAGTGGTCAGGTGTAGTGAGGGTTAGGAGGTGGGGACACCCTAGTGGAGACAGGGGGTGGGGAGGAGGTATGGGATATGGAACAGTCGGAGGGTGGAGAGAGGAGAGGAATAAAAGCTAGAGTGTAAATAAATAAATAAACAAATGAAAAATAAATAAATTGGAAAAGATTTTATTGGTTATTTTATTAATTTACATTTCAATGTTACCCCCTTCCCAGTTTCCCCTCCACAAATCCCCTATCCCATCTGCTCCCCCTGCTTCTTTTAGGGTACTTCCCCATCCGCCCTCTCCTTTCTCACTGCCCTAGTATTCCCTTATGTTGGTGTATCAAACCTCCATAGGACCAAGGGCCTCACCTCTCATTGATGTTAGATAAGGCCATCCTCTGCTACATATGCAGCTTGAGCCATAGGTCCCTCCATGCGTATTCTTTGGTTGGTGGTTTAGTCCCTGGAGTTCTGGGGACGGGAGGTCTGGTTGGTTGATATTGTTGTTCTTCCTATGGGGTTGCAAACCCCTTCAGCTCCTTCAGACCTTCCCCTAACTCCTCCACTGGGATCTGTGTGCTCAGTCTGATGGTTGGCTGCAAGCATCCACATCAATATCAGTAGGGCTTTGGCAGAGCTTCTCAGAAAATAGCTATGTCAGGCTCCTGTCAACAAGCACCTCTTGGCATCAGCAATAGTGACTAGGTTTTGTGGCTGCATATGGGGTGAATCCCCAGGTGAGGCAGTCTCTGGATGGTCATTCCTTCAGTCTCTGCTCTACTCTTTGTCCTTGTATTTCTTTTAGACAGGAGCAATTCTCGGTTAAAATTTTTGAGAAAGGTGAGTGTCTCCATCCCTAAACCAGAAGCCATGCCTAACCTCTTCATATGGTCTCTACAAGTTCTCTCCCCCTTTGTTGGGTATTTCAGCTAATGTCATCCCTTTGGGTTTGGAAGTCTCTTCCTTTACTGGCATCTGGGACTTTCTGTTGGCTACCCCTGTTCCCCATACCCCTTTGCTACACACCTCTGTTCAATTTCCCGACCCTCTGTACATCTCCCCCATCTCTTCTCACACTTGATCCTCCCCCTCCTTTCTTCCTCCCAAGTATCTCCCACTCTCTACCTCCCATGATAATTTTGTTTTCCCTTCTCAGTAGGACTGAAGCATCCACACTTTGGTCTTCCTTCTTCTTGAGCTTCATATGGTCTGTCAGTTGTCTCATGGGTATTCTGAGTTTTTCTCTTAATATCTTATCAGTGAGTGCATACTATGTGTGTTCTTTTGTGACTGGGTTACCTCATTCAGAATAATATTTTCTAGTTCCATCCACTTGCCTGCAAATTTCATGAAGACATTGTTTTAATAGTTGAGTAGTACACCATTGTGTAAATGCACAACATTTTCTGTAGCATTCCTTTGTTGAAGGACATCTGGGTAGTTTAAGAGCATGTTGTGGCCCTTATATTTTTTTTTCTCAGAATGGATGTAGGTTTCACAACTCTATTTGGTTCGTAGTTTATTGTAGTTTAAAATTACAAGAAATGTTCTCATATATATTATTTTCAATTAAATTTTTATAAAACATAAACTTTAAATTTCTCATAGGGCAGACATTTTACAAGTATTTCTGAGTCACAGTGCAATGTATTTTACATTTATAAAGAAAAAAACTTAAAAACTTAAATATTGCATCTAAATAGTCTTGAGAACTCCCTTTCTCCTAAAAAATGGATTACTATGCCAAATAACCAGCTATGCTTCTGTTGTAATAACTGGTTCCTATTCAAAGCCTCTAAGTATATTCCCACATACAAAGAAATATTATATCCCTTTATTCAGCCCGAAAGCCCTCCCTATCAGAAAGCTCCTGATACCAGTTGCTCTCAAATTTCCATAGTCATCTCCTACATTTTGCACCAATCAGAAGTTTAGTTTGTGATGTCCAGAGTAAGCAGTTGTAATTAATTGATCTCAAGATTACAACCTAATTACTATTATGAGTGATTAACACTTGATTCATTCAGTAATGCACCACTTCCTTTCTCCTTCACCAGACATTTATAGGCTTTAAATAGTCAATGATAGTAGAAGAGTATATCTTTCCCTGAACAAACAATGTCTGGAACAAAACACACAAAAATGACCTCCTAACATATATGATCCATTACAGAGAGTTCAGATGCCTTTGTATGTTATATAAATGTTCTTTATAGTCTTGCTCTGTACAATTCTCCTGCTTCATTTATTTTGTTTCCCAGTGTGAACTTCACTCCAGGCACCAAATACTGCATGGAGATCTCCAATGAGCCTTGGCATCCTGCCTCTGGGTTTTATTCCCTCTGCTAAAAATTGTCTCCTTCTCAGTGCAGCAAGCTGACCCTGACTTTGTGTTCTCTCTACATCAGAGAGTTGGCATCTCTGTGTAGATCGAACAGCATTCATGCAGACCTAACATCTGTCACTCTATTTACTAACACTTCTCACTTCTTGTGATTCCTAGAAGAAGCTGCATCTTAAAGAATAGTACCTAGATTCTTTGTACACTTGAAATTGGCATGCAGCATCACTTGACTCTCAGCTTCATCATACAGCAGCTATGTAAACTTGACAAATTACCATTTAGTCTTGGCTTTAGTTCATTATAGGATAAAATGAAGAGTAACAGTATTTAATTAAAAGTCTCTTTATGATTTATGAAAGTGAGTCTCAAAGATCATGACTCATTGAAGAGTATAAAACTCTGGCAATGAGAAATGATATAGGTTTTCTATCACAAAATACTATAGCTTGGGTCAACAACCAGAAATTATTTTGGATTCATGGATATTGGAAAGATATAAATGGTGTAATTTAAATTAGTTGTCTCTTAGTACTCTCCTCTTGGTCAACAAGTGGTTAGTTCTCATTCTATTCTTGTAAGGTGAAAAGTAAAAAAGACACATCTTTCTGCTCCTCTTCTTTAGGGACAATCACTGGATCTGATTACAGCATCAGTTAGCATTAATTGTCTTCTAAAAACCCAATTTCCAGATTTAGTCACTGTGAAGATTAGGCCTGAATTATCTGGATATGGGAGACATAATTCAATCTGTTGCATGCACCTTCTTTGTCATAAATCTAGCTGGCAAGTCAAACTGTGAATCAACATATACAAGTCATTTCTGTAACATATGAGGGCAGAAAATCTGGGTCTGACTGACTCAAAAAGATTTAGGGCTTTTGGCCATATTCCATTCTAATTTTTATTTTATTTTACTTTATAACCTATTATTGGAGCTTCCTGGACAGCCAAATTATAAATTAAGTGTCAATAAAGCAACAACAGCAACACATTAACCATTATGCATCAAAACAGGACATTGTGAAGAAACAAACAATTTTATTTTATTTTATTGTTATTGGATACTTTCTTCATTTACATTTCAAAGGTTATCCCTTTCCTGTTTTCCCCCCTCCTTAAAACCCCATATCCCCTCCCCCTCCCCCTGATTCAATGAGGCTATTCCCCCACCCCACCCCCACCCATTTGAGCCTCCCTGCCCTAGATTCCCCTACACTGGGTCATCTATCTTGCCTTCATAAGACCAAGGACCTCTCCTCCCATTGATGTCTGGCAATCCCATTCTCTACTACACATGCAGCTGGAGCCATGTGTACTCCTTGGTTGGTGGCTTAGCCCCTGGGAGCTCTGGAGGGTCAGTCTGGTTGGTTGATATTTTTGTTCTTCCTATGGGATTGCCAACCTCTTCAGCTAATTCAGTCTTTTCTCTAAATACTCCTTTAGGGAGCCCATGCTCAGACCAATGGTTGGCTGCGAGCATCTGTCTCTGTATTTGTATGGCTCTGGCAGGACCTCTCAGGAGACAGCTATATCAGGGTCCTTTCAGCAAGCATTTCTTGGCATCCACAATAGTGTCGGGGTTTGGTAACTGTATATGGGATTAATCCCCAGGTAGGACAGTCACTGCATGGCTTTTCCTTCAATCTCTGTTCTACATTTTGACTCCATATTTTTCTCCCATGAGTATTTTCTTCGTTTTTTTTGAAGTACCAAAGCAATTATACTTCTGTCTTCCTTCTTCTTTTGCTTCATGTGGTCTGTGCATTGTATCTTGGGTATTCAGAGCTTTTGGACTAATATTAACATATCAGTGAGTGAATACCTTGTGTGTTCTTTTGTGATTGGGTTACCTCGCTCAGGATGATATTTTCTAGTTCCATCCATTTGGCTAAGAATTTCATGAATTCAGTTTTAATAGCGGTATAATACTCCATTGTGTAAATATATGACATTTTCTGTATCCATTCCTCTGTTGAAGAACATCTGGGTTTTTTCTAGCTTCTGGCTATTATAAATAAGGCTGCTGTGAGCATAGTGAAGCATGTATCCTTGTTACATGTTGGGGAATCTTTAGGGTATATGCCCAGGAGAGGTATAGCTGGGTCCTCAGGTAATACTATGTCCAATTTTCTGAGGATCCACCAGAATGATATCCAGAGTAGTTGTGCCAGCTTGTAATCTGACCAACAATGAGGATTCCTCTTTCTCCACATGCTAGCCAGCATCTGTTGTCACCTGAGTTTTTGAACTTAGCCATTCTGACTGGTGTGAGGTGGAATATCAGGGTTGTTTTGATTTGCATTTCCCTGATGACTGAAGATTTTGAACATTTCTTTAGGTACTTCTTGACCATTCAGTAGTCCTCAGTTGAGAATTTGTTGTTTTGCTCTGTACCCCATTTTTAATAAGGTTGTTTGATTATCTAAATTCTAACTTCTTGAGTTCTTTGTATATATTGGATATTAGTGATCTATTGGATGTAATATTGGTACAGATACTTTCTTAATCTGTTGGTTGCTGTTTTGTCTTATTGACAGGGTCCTTTGCCTTACAGAAGCCTTGTAGTTTTATCAGGTTCCATTTGTTAATACATGATCTTAGAGCATAAGCTATTAGTTATCTGTTGAAGGTCCTTGATCCACTTGGACTTGACCTTTGTACAAGGAGATAAGAACGGGTTGATTTTCATCTTTTTATGCACTGACCTCCATTTGAACCAGAACCATTTGTTGAAAATGTTGTTTTTTTTCCACTGGATAGTGTTAGCTCCTTTGTCAAATATCAAGTGACCATAGGTGTGTGGATTCATTTCAGGGTCTTCAAATCAATTTCATTGATTGACTTGCCTATCTTGGTACCAATACAATACAGTTTTATTCCTACTGCTCTGTAGAATAGCTTGATGTCAGGGATGCTGAATACCCCAGAAGTTTTGTTATTGTTGAAAATAGTTTTTGCTATCCTGGGTTTTTTGTTATTCTAAATAAATTTGCAAATTGTACTTTCTAACTCTGTGAAGAACTGATTTGGAATTATGATAAGGATTGCATTGAATTTATAGATTGCTTTTGGCAAAATGGCAATTTTTACTATATTAATCCTGCTATGAGCATGAGAGATCTCTCTGTTTTCTGAGATTTTCTTCAATTTCTTTCTTCAGGGACTTAAAATTCTGGTCATACAGATGTTTCACTTGTATGGTTAGAGTCACACCAAGGGATGCAATATTATTTGGGACTGTTTTGAAGGGTGTAGTTTCCCTAATTTCTTTTTCAGCCTGCTTATTGTTTGAGTAGAAGAGGCTTACTGATATGTTTCAGTTAATTTAATACTTTTTGCTGAAGTTCTTTATCAGCTTTAGTAGTTCTCTGGTAAAATTTTTGGGATCAATTAAATATATGATCATATCATCTGCAAATACTGATATTTTGACTTCTTCCTTTTGAATTTATATCCCTTTGCCCTCCTTCGGTTGTCTAATTGCTCTAGCTAGAACTTCAAGTACTATGTTGAATAGATAGGGAGAGAGTGGGCAGCCTTGTCTAATCCCTGATTTCAGTGGAATTGCTTCAAATTTCTCTCCATTTAGTTTGATGTTGGCTGCTGGTTTGCTATATATTGACTTTACTATGTTTATGTATGGGCCTTAAATTCCTGATCTTTCCAAAACATTTAACATGAAGCCTTGCTGAATTTTGTCAAATGCTTTTTCAGCATCTAATGAAATGATCATGTGGTTTTTTTTTTCCTTTGAGTTTGTTTGTGTAGTGGATTACATTGATGGATTTCTGTATATTGAACCATCCCTGCATCACTGGGATGAAACCTACTTAATCATGGTTAATGATCAAGAAACAACCCTGGAGATAGAAAACCTAAGAAAGAGATTAAGAGTCATAGATGAAAGCATCACCAACAGAGTACAAGAGATAGAAAAGAGAATCTCAGGTGCAGAAGATACCACAGAAAACATTGACATAACAGTTAAAGAAAATGCAAAATGCAAAAAACTCCTAACAAAACATCCAGGAAATCCAGGACACAATTAGAAAACCAAACCTAAGGATAATAGGTATAGAAGAGAGGGAAGATTCCCAATTTAAAGAACCAGTAAATATCTTCAGCAAAATTACAGAAAAATCTTCCCTAACCTAAAAAAAAAGAGGTGAATATATACATTCAAGAAGCCTACAGAACTCCAAATAGATTGGACTAGAAAAGAAATTCCTCCAGTCAAAACACAAAATGCACAAAATAAAGACAGAATATTAAAAGCAGTGAGGGAAAAGGTCAAATAGCATATAAAGGCAGACCTATCACAATTACACCAGACTTCTCAACAGAGACTATGAAAGCTAGAAGATCCTTGGCAGATCTCAAACAGACCCTAAGAGAACACAACTGCTATCCCACTCTGCTATTTCCAGTGAAATTCTCAATTACCACAGATGGTGAAACAAAGATATTCTATGACAAAACCAAATTTGCACAATATCTTTCCACAAACCCAGCCCTACAAAGAATAATAGATGGAAAACAACAACACAAGGAAGGAAACAACACCCTAGAAAAAGCAAAAAAGTAATCTTTCAACAAACCCAAAAGAAGAAAGTCACAGAAAGATATATATTAACAGGAAGCATAAATCACTTTTCCTTAATATCGCTTAATATCAATAGATTCAATTCACCAATAAAAAGACATAGACTAACAGACTGGATATATAGACAGGACCCAGCTTTTTGCTGCATACAGGAAACGTACCTCAGTGACAAGGACAAACACAACCTCAAAGTAAAGAACTGAAAAATAATCTTCCTAGCAAATGGTCCGAGGAAACAAGCTGGAGTAGCCATTCTAATATTGGATAAAATCAAATTTCAATCAAAAGTCATCAAAAATGATAAGGAAGGACACTTCGTACTCATCAAAGGTGAAATCTCCCAAGAAGAATTCTCAATTCTGAACACCAATGCTTCAAATGCAAGGGTACTCACATTCATAAAAGAAAATTTACTAAAGCTCAAAGCACACATTGCATCTCACACAATAATAGTGGGAGATGTCAACACCCCACTCTCATCAATGGACATTTCTTGGAAACACAAAACAAATGAAACTAAAAGAAATTATGGACCAAATGGATTTAACAGGTATCTTAAGAGCATTTCATCCTAAATAAAAAGAATATATCTTCTTCTCAGCGCCTTATAGTACCTTCTCCACAATTGACCATATAATTGGTCACAAAAAAAAAAACTCAAAAGATATACATTTGAAATAATCCCATGTCTCCTATCTGATCAATTTGGATTAAGGCTGGTCTTCAATAGCAACAAAAACAACAGAGAGCCGGCATACACAGGGAAGCTGAATAACACACTACTCAATGATAACTTGATCAGGGAAGAAATAAATAAAGAAATTAAAGACTTCCTATAATTTAATGAAAATGAAGGTACATCATACCCAAATCTATGGGACACAAAGAAAGCAGTACTATGAGGAAAACTCATAGCTCTGAGTGCCTCCAAAAAGAAACTGGAGAGAGCATACACTAGCAGCTTAACAGCATACCTGAAAGCTCTAGAACAAAAAGAAGCTAATACACCCAAGAAGAGTAAAGAGCAGGAAATAATCAAACTCAGGGGTGAAATCAACCAAGTAGAAACAAAAAGAATTATACAAAGAATCAACAAAACCAGAAGCTGAATCTTCGAAAAATTCAACAAGATAAATAAACTCTTAGCCAGAATAACCAGAGGGCACAGAGACAATATACAAATTAACAAAATCAGAAATAAAAGGAAGATATAAAAACAGAATCTGAGTAAATTCAAAAAATCATCAGATCCTACTACAAAAGCCTATATTCAACCAAATTAGAAAATCTGGATGAAATGAACAATTTTCTACCCAGATACCAAATACCAAAGTTAAGTCAGGATCAGATAAACCATCTAAACTCTCCAAAAACCCCTGAGGAAATAGAAGCTGTAATTAGAAGTCTCCCAACCAAAAAAAAAAAAAAAGCCCAGCCAGGACCAGATGGGTTTAAAGCAGAATTTTATCAGACCTTCAAAGAAGTTGTAATACCAATATTCTTCAAACTATTCCACAAAATAGAAACAGAAGGAATATTACCCAATTCATTTTATGAAGCCACAGTTACACTGATACATAAACTTCAAAAAGACCCAACAAAAAAAGAAAATTTCAGAACAATTTCCCTTACACATATCGATGCAAAAATACTCAATAAAATTCTTGCAAACCGAATCCAAGAACACATCAAAATGATCATTTACCTCGATCAAGTAGGCTTCATTGAAAGGATGCAGGGATGGTTCAATATCCAGAAATCCATCAGTGTAATCCACTACATAAACAAACTCAAAGAAAAACCCACATGTTCATTTCATTAGATGCTAAAAAAGCATGTGACAAAATTCAACATCCCTTCATGATAAAAGTTTTGGAAATATCAGGAATTGGAGGCCCATTCCTAAACATAGTAAAAGCAATATACAGTAACCAACATCAAACTAAATTGAGGGAAACTTGAAGCAATCCCACTAAAATCATGGACTAGACAGACTGCCCTCTCTCTTCCCCTATCTATTCATTATAGTCCTTGAAGTTCTAGATAAAGCAATTAGACAATTAAAGGAGGTCAAAGAATATGAATTGGAAAGGAAGAAATCAAAATATCACTATTTGCAATGGTCTGATTGTTTACTTACGTGACCAGAAAAATTTCACCAGAGAACTCCTACAAGTGATAAGCAACTTCAGCAATGTGGCTGTACATAAAATAAACTCAAACAAATCAGTAGCCTTCCTATACTCAAATGATAAACAGAATGAGGAATAAATTAGGAAAATAACACCCTTCACAATAGTCACAAACAATATAAAATATCTTGGTGTGGCAAACAAGTGAAAGATCTGTATGACAAGAATTTCAAGTCCCTGAAGAAAGAAATCGAAGAAGACCTCAGAAGATGGAAAGATCTCCCATGGTCATGGATTGGCAGGATCAATATAGTAAAAACGGCCATCTTGCCAAAAGCAATCTACAGATTCAATGCAGTCCCCATCAAAATTCCAACTCAATTCTTCATAGAGTCAGAAAGAGAAATTCTCAAATTCATTTGGAATAACAAATAACAAAGGAGAGCAAAAACTATTCTCAACAATTAAGAACTTCTAGGGGAATCAACATCCCTGACCTCAAGCTGTACTACAGAGCAATAGTGATAAAAATTGCATGGTATTGGTACAGTGACAGGCAGGTAGATCAATGGAATAGAATTGAAGACCCAGAAATGAACCAAAACACCTAAGGTCACTTGATCTTTGACAAAGGAGCTAAACCTTTCAATGGGAAAAAAGACAGCATTTTCAACAAATGGTACTGGTTCAACTGGCAGTCAACATGTAAAAGAATATAAATCGATCCATTCCTATCTCCCTGTACAAAGCTGAAGTCCAAGTGGATCAAGGACCTCCACATAAAACCAGACACACTGAATCTAATAGAAGACAAAGTAGGGAAAAGTCTCGAACACATGGGCACAGGGGAAAAGTTCCTGAATAGAACACTAATGGCTTATGCTCTAAGGAATCCACAAATGAGACCTCATAAAATTGCAAAGCTTCTGTAAGGCAAGGACAATGCCAATAGGACAAAATAGCTACCAACAGATTGGGGAAAGATCTTTACCAATCCTACATCTGATAAAGGGCTAATATCCAATATATACAAAGAACTCAAGAAGTTAGAGTCTAGAGAACCAAATAACCCTATTTAAAAATGGGGAACAGAGCTAAACAGAGAATTCTCAACTGACGAAACTTGAGGCCTAGGAGGCACCTAAAGAAATGTTCAACATCCTTAGTCATCAGAAAAATGCAAATCAAAACAACCCTGAGATTTCACCTCACACCATTCAGAATGTCTAAGATCAAACACTCAGGTGACAGAGGACACTAGTGTGGATGTGGAGAAAGAGGAACACTCCTCCATTGCTGGAGGAATTGCAAGGTGATACAACCACTCTGGAAATCTGTTTGACGGATCCTCAGAAAATTGGACCTGAGGACCCAGCTATACCACTCCTGGGCATATACCCACAGACGTTCCAACATGTAATAAGGACACATGCTCCACTATGTTCATGGCAGTCATATTTATAATAGCCAAAAGCTGGAAAGAACCCAGATAAGATAACAGAGGAATGGATACAGAAAATGTGGTACATTTACATGATGGAATACTACTCATCTGTTTAAACAGAAGACTTCATGAAATTCACAGGCAAATGGATGGAACTTGAAAATATCATCCTGACAAAGGTAACTCAGTCACAAAAGAACAAACAGGGTATGTAGTCACTGATAAGTGGATATTAGCCCAAATGTTCAGAATACCCTAGAATCAATTTGCAGACCATATGAAGCCTAAGACAAAATAAAACAAAAATGTGGATGCTTCATTGTTTCTTAGAAGGGTGAACAGAGTACTCACAGGGGGATATATTGAGGTAAAATGTGGAGCAGAGACTCAAGGAAAGACCATCCAGAGACTGCCTCACCTAGGGATACATACCATATATAGCCACAAAACCCAATTGTTCTTGTAGATGCTGGAAAGTGCTTGCTGATGGAAGCCTGATAAGCTTTCTCCAGAGAAGCTCAGCCAGAGCCTGACAAATACAGAGGCAGATGCTGGCAGCCATCCGTTGGACTGAGTGTGGTGTCCCAGATCGAGGAGTTGGAAAAGGGACTGACAAAGCTGAGGTTGTTTGCAGCCCCATGGAGGTAGCAACAAAGTCAACTGGCCTGACCCCCAGAACTCCTGGAGACTGGACCACCAACCAAAGAATACACATAGAGGAGCCCATGGTGCTGGCCACATATGTGGCAGAGGAGGGACTTGTTGGCCATCAGTGGGAAGAGGGTCTTAGGGTGTTAGATGCCCCAGTGATGGGGAATGCTAGGGAGGAAAGAGGGGATTGGGTGGGCAGGTGTCTCATAGAGGCAGGGGGAAGGGGAATGGAATAGGGGGTTTCCAAAGGGGAAAACAATTGAAATGTATATAAAGTAAATATCTAAAAATAAAAGTAAAATAAAATAGATTAAAAAAATAAAAACAGCATGATTCTGTTCCAAATATCAACATAAAAATATGCATAATCCAATGGAATCAAAGACTAAGGTTTAAATCTATGAAATTATAACGACCTCATACCTTTTAAAATACACACTGAAGAAAACACAACATCATTATCACATAGTCTTGTAAAAACTATATCTCTACACATGGAAAAGTAAAACTAGATCCATGTCTTTTACTCTGCACAAATGTCACTCTATCAAAGACATTGTCCTAAAACCTGGAACTCTGAAAGTGCTAGAAGAGGAGGTATGGAGTGAGTTTTAAGATATAAGAGTAATTAAGGACTTTCTAAATTTGATTGCTGTGACTGAGGAAATGAAACCAGCAATTGATAAATAGGATCTAATGAAACTAAATAGTTCTGTACAAAGAAGAGCAAAAGCAGTGAAATGAAGAAGCAGAATGTAGAAGGGTGTATCTATATAATCTATACATCTGATACAGGGTTTTTATCTAAAGCACAAAAATATTCAACAAAACTAATGTCACAAAAATATGGACTATAACTCTTAACAGTTTAACAGAACATTCTCAAAGGGGAAAAAGAATAGCTAATAAAAATATTTTTTCTTTTATTAACATATTTTATTATTTTTTCTTATAATGAACTTTTACCATTTTCCCTCCCCAAACTCCTCACTGATATCCCCCTCCTGACCAATGCAACTTCATGTTCTTTTAATCAGTAAACAAGAACATCACCAAACCAAACCAAACAAACAAAAAGGCACACAGTAGAATAAAAAATAAGACAAAATACCAGGCAGTGGTGGCACACGCCTTTAATCCCAGCACTTGGGAGGCAGAGGCAGGTGGACTTCTGAGTTTGAAGCCAGCCTGGTCTACAGAGTGAGTTCCAGGACAACCAAGCCTACACAAAGAAACCTTGTCTCAAAAAAAACCAAACCCAAAAAAAAAATTGTGTCTGTTTTGTACCGGTAAGCTATTCCTGAGCCTGTCCTGGAATATAGTTTATATACACAGTAAAGAAAAAGAACTTTCCCTTTTTCAGTAGCTGACAATTATAAATAGTTTTGGGTGGAGGAGGCCTTCTTACACAGTTCCCCTTCTTCTCCTTGCAGGGATTTTGTCTGGTTTGTACATGTCCATGTCTTGAACATGCTATCATGATATTTCAAGTTCATATATGCATCACCATTGTTGTGTCTGGAAACCCTTGTTTCTTTAGAATCACTTACCACTTATCGCTTTTAAAATTTTTCCACCTCCTGCATAGACCTCTGAACCTTGAGTGGAGGGGTATGACTTCAGTATACCACTGTTAGAGGGCACAGTGCTGAGAGCAAAAAACACATATCTGGCTAAGGTACTGAGACTAAGAGTCATATGGAACACTTTGTTGTAAACAAGGTATTTATAATATTCCCTCTAAAACTCAGGAAACACTGTGGGAGAAGGACCATAAAGGATATAAGAACCAAAAAATGAAGAGAAATGCTAAGAAAATCTATCCTTGAGTCATGGCATAGTTATTGCAATCATAATATTTTGGTCACTAAGCATGAACCTGCACAAGACACAAGTCATAAATGTAGGTTAAGAAGAAGCATATAAGTCTGATCACTCTCTACAGAACTATCATTACATTCTAAGAAAGGGGCACACATTGTCTTCTGTTGCAAATCTATTGTAAGCTCAGAAGCCACTTGGATACTTCCAAACCCATTCTTCTAGTTTGTGATGAACACCATTGCCTAAAGGAACTTGGGGAGAATATGGTTTGAGACATGCTCAATGACTAAGGTCTGGGAAGCAATCCCTCAACTGAATCCCCCTCTTCCATTATGTATAAAATAAACAAATAAGATGAGCCATCACATTTATGTTCACACAGGTAGACCTAGTTAAACTCAATGGATACCAAAACAAAACCAGAAATACATGAATGTATAAAGGGTAATTACTTGTAGAGAGGAGATAGATAGACAGACAGACAGACAGACAGACAGGCAGGCAGGCAGAAAAACATAAAAGTAATAGAAGGCAGACAGAAAAGGGATAGGAGTAATCAGAATCTCAAAGAACAAATTTAATAGCTTATTTTGAAACATGAAATATTCCATGAAATGAATAGCACATATAAATTATTTACATACATCTTACAAAATCACATTTATATTATATCATTCTTTACATAATATACCAAAACAATTAGTTATCAATTATTTAAAATTTATTTAATATTTCATATCAATGAAAATGAACACACTAAAGCTTCATGTGTTATTGTGAAGTTTTAAAGATCTCACAATTATGATTTTTAAAGCCTCAGAGCCCAAAGTGTCATATACAATACACTGAGAGAAAAGATAAGACTATGCATTATATGATTTATTTGTATAATGTTCAAAATCAAATAATACTGATAGAGAAAATTAAATGCCAGAAGAATTAACACCATGATTGGCTAATGACTGGAAGGAAGTGAGGCTTGGGGTTTACTTTTCAGTTAATAAATGATAGCAAACACATTTATGTGATAGCACATCGCATTCATATGATGAGCTACATCCTGTGTTTAAATCGAGTAAAGTGAACTTCTTCAATATTTTGTAGTTTGTTCAAATTCCTTTTATCTACTTTTTGAAACATACATTTTCATCTACATTTAGTGTTCTTTGGAATAGAGACCTTAAACTAATTCCTCCTATCTAATAATAAATTATATGCTGATTATAAATTAGCACCTGCTGACCAGCTTTCACTTTTCTGCATCTCTTCCCCTCATCCCCAATCTCAGCTTCTGGTCACTGCTATTCACATTTGTAACATAAACCATTTTTTATTTCACAAATGAGTGAGATTTTGGATGACTTATCTTGATGTGCCTGGCTACTCTCATAGCCTGTGAGGTTCTCAGCACTGTAAATGTGGCAGATTAAAGAATTTCATTCATTTGGGCTCCATATTATCCCATTGTGTTTAATTAACACATTTTATTTATCTGTTTGTCAGCTGATTAGCATTTTGATATTTTTGAACTTTTAATACTGTAGTAGTTTGGCTCTTGAATTACTCCAAAGGCCTATGTGTTCATCCCCTCATTTGATGCAATTTGTGGGCGGTAGCTGTTCTACAGCGAGAGTTAGGAGATATTCTCTCAAAAGTTTATGAGACTCTGGCCACTGCCTTTGCTGGTCTGTTTTCTTTCACACCCAGCAGCGAGGTAACGTGGATTTTTGTCATCACATGCATCCACAATGATGGGACTCCACTGGCCCAAATAGTTGCTTCCAAAAAACCTCAGGGCCATGAGCCCACACAAAATGGCCAACTAATAACTGGTCCAACTTGAGACTCATCCCTTAGGCAATCACCAATCCCTGACACTATTAATAATATTTTGTCATGCTTGAGGACATGGAGTTTAGTCTGAGAGACTACACATATCAACTGACTCACACAAATACAGACACTCACAGCCAAACAGCGGATGGAGCTTGGGGACTTTTATGGAAGAATAGGAGGAAGGATTGTGGGACGCAAAGGGGATAGGATCTTTACAGGAAGACCAACAGAGTCAACCAGCCTGGACTTAGAGCTCTCAAAGTCGGAACCACTAACCACAGTACATACATGGGTTGGACCTATAGTTCTCATACGTACGTAGCAGATGTGAAGTTTTGTCTTCATGCGTGTACCAAACAACTAGAACAGGGGCAATCCCAAAAGCTATTGCTTGAATGTGGATAAGTTCTTATAGCAAGGCCGCCTTGTCTGGATGTAGAGGGAGAGGATATGCCTAGCCTCATAGAAACTAGGAGTGTCAGGGTGGAGGAATACCCAGGGGACTCCACCCATTTAAGGAGAAGGGGATAGGGGGATGGAAGTAGGATTGTGGGAAGGGCAACCAGGATGGGGTAGTAAGCAGGAAGTAAAGTGAATGAATAAAAATAAATAAATTAAATTAAACCATTACCATTGAATAGAATTGAAGAAGAAAAATGAAACCACATACATATAGTCATTTGATCTTTGACAAAGGAGTTAAAATTATCCAGTGGAAAAAAAGATAACATTTTCAACAAATGGTGCTGGTTCAACTGGCAGTCTACATGTAGAAGAATGCAAATTAATCCATTCCTATCTCCCTGTACAAAGCTCAAGTCCAGGGGATCAAGGACCGCCACATAAAACCAGATACACTGAATCTAACGGAAGAGAAAGTGGGGGAAAAGTCTTGAACACATGGGCACAAGGGAAAAGTTCCTGAACAGAACACCAATGGCTTATGCGCTAAGATCAAGAATCCACAAAAGGGATCTCATAAAATTGCAAAGCTTCTGTAAGGCAAAGGACCCTGTAAATAAGGCAAAATGGCAAACAACAGATTGGGAAAAGATCTTCACCAATCCTACATCTGACAGAGGGCTAATATCCAATGTATACAAAGAACTCAAGATGTTAGACTCCAGAGAACCAAATAACCCTATGAAAAAATGGGAACAGAGCTAAGCAGAGAATTCTCATCTGACGAAACTCAAGGGCTAAGAAGCACCTAAAGAAATGTTCAACATCCTTAGTCATCATGGAAATACAAATCAAAACAACCATGAGATTCCACCTCACACCAGTCAGAATGTCTAAGATCAAACACTCAGGTGACAGCAGATGCTGGTGTGGATGTGGAAAAAGAGGAACACTCCTCCATTGCTGGTGGAATTGCAAGCTGGTACAACCACTCTGGAAATCTGGCAGATCTTCAGAAAATTGGACATAGTACTACCTAAGGACCCATCTATACCACTCCTGGGCATATACCCGCAGACACTCCAACATGTAATAAGGACTCATGCTCCACTATGTTCATAGCAGTCATATTTATAATAGCCAAAAGCTGGAAACAACCCAGATGTCCCCCAACAGAGGAATGGATACAGAAAATGTGGTACATTTACACAATGGAATACTACTCATCTGTTAAGAACAAAGACTTCATGAAATTCACAGACAAATGGATGGAACTTGTAAATACCATCCTGAGTGAGGTAACTCCATCGCAAAAGAACAAACAGGGTATGTTGTCACTGGTAAGTGACTATAAGCCCAAAATTTTGGAATACCCAAAATTCAATTCTCAGATCATATGAAGTCTAAGAAGAAAGAAACCAAAATGAGGATGCTTTATTGTTTCTTAGAACAGTGAACAAAGTACTCACAGGAGGAAATATTGAGACAAAGTGTAGAGCAGAGACTCGAGGAAAGGCCATCCAGAGATTGCCTCACCTAAGGATACATTTCATATATGGCCACCAAACCTGGACATTCTTGTGGATGCTGGAAAGTGCTTGCTGTTGGAAACCTGATAAGCTGTCTCCAGAGAGGCTCAGGCAGAACCTTAAATATACAGAGGCAGATGCTGGCAGCCAACCGTTGAACTGAGTGTGAGGTCCCGGAGAAAGGACTGGAGGAGCTGAGGAGGTTTGCAGCCCTATAGAGAGAGCACCAGTGTCAATTGGCCAGACACCCCGGATCTCCCGGAGACTGGACCACCAACCAAAGAATTCACATGGAGGGACACATGCTGCTGACAACATATGTGACAGAGCATGGACTTGTTGGCCATCAGTGGGAATAGAGGCCCTTGGGCCTGATGGTGTAAGATGTCCCAGTGTAAGGGAATGCTAGGGAAGGAAGAGAAGAGTGGGTGGGTGGGTGGGGCAGCACTGTTGTAGAGGCAGAGGAGGGGGATTGGAATAAAGGGACTTCCAAGGATAAAACCTTTGAAATGTATATAAACTAAATATCGAAATATAAAAATAAATTAAACCACCACTACCACTACCAACAACCCTTTTCCTTTTATAAGTTCATTATTTCAGGCATTTGTTATTAGAACTCAAATTGAACTAATGTCACCCTTGTGAGCAGGGCTGCAGCTAACATTGGAATGCAGAAGTATCTGCCATGTACCCTTCCTTTCCTGTGACAGTTTTCTGAGTCTATTCCATACTGTTTTCTTTTATCAGCTATGCTTATTTACATTCATACTCACAGTGCACAGAAGTGCCCTTTGTTCCATGTCCATCCTGCATCTGCTGTTGAGTATGTTTTCTTACTGTTAGTCAATGGGATAGGTGGCATGAAGAGAGGAAGGAGAATAATAGGCAGAAGAAGGAGATAAATGGGTAAAGAGAGCAATATACAGCAAGTAGGGACTTAATGACATGAGAGATGAGAGGACAGGGTACAAATCAGAGTACAGAGATGACTGAAAACCACTAAAGTCCTTTGAAAACACTATATGAAACATTACTACTGTAGAAGTTCCCTAAAGTATATACATGTGTATGAGTTTAAATAGAATTACCTGATTATGGGTATACAATATATCTTTCAAATACCGTAGGCTATAAAATCCAAAGCCCAGGATCTAGTAAGGGCTACATCGTTTTTATGTTGTGGGTCAGTGGTGTTCTATAGACACACATATTAATTGATTAATTAATTAATTAAAGTAATAAATAGTACTGCCCTTGCTATTGGTTGTTCTCTAGGATGTAATGGTAAGCTCCTATTGCTGAAATCCCATATCCTTGAGTCATTGTACATGGAGAAATAAAGCTGTTATCATCCCAGGAGGTTTAAAACTACTGGCTAGACTTTATAGTGTTAGTGTGTGCTATGCATACTAACCTGGTGAGAAAGGCAATCAATAGTCTTACCTACCTGTGAACTCTGTTAACTAAAATAGTGACTGTCATGGAAAGATATGCTCACTTACTGCAATACGGTATGGATCGTATTAGAGAAACCAGACACTTTCTGCTTATATCTAAGCCCTGCTGCACAAGACATAGTCTACCCCTTCTTCCATTAACTGAGTCAAAACCTATAACTGGCTATGTCATAGGCCCTAGAGGTGAACTTGTGACTATTAGTCTATTATCCAGCTAAATGGACATAATAATAAACTGTTCTCTAAGCTCTTATTTATATATCCATAGATTGGTGTATCACTCAGCCACCATCAGAGAAATGCATTTTTTTTTTTTTTTGCAATAGGTAAGGACTAATGCAGGAAACAAACTGTGGAGTACATTCTGGACATAAAAGTGCTACTTCACACATGAACCCACAACAGTATGACTATATAGTCAAAATCAGCACAAGGTCAATCCTGCCAAATCCCCGCATGCACTAGGAAAATGCTCATGAAGCCCCATACCTTGCTGAGGAGATGTGGAGATTTGATGGTTCAAGAAGGAAACGTCATTTTCCTCTGAAATGCTATCCATGCCCTAGCAAATAGCTATGTACTCATACCAGCACATAACACTAAGTGGACTCAATGGATTAAAAAAAAAGAACACATGACATTAACAAGCAAAAGTGATAATAGGAATGGATGAGCCATTTAAGGGAGAAAAGAGGTAAATTTGATCAAAATTCATCATATGCACGTATGAAATTCTCAAACAATAAAATACATGTACACAATGCCACCTACATTTGCAATTTTCTTTTTTGTTTAAACTGTGCCTTTTTACAGGCAGATTATGTCTCATTCAGTGCAGAGAATGGATAAGGTTTAGGAACACATATGGAGGAAAGGTTTAGAAGGGAGATGTAACAGACATGGAAGGCAGGCACCAGAACCCAAAGCATCTATCCCATTCTCAATTTAGGTAGGAACCCTAAACCTGTGGGAAAGGATGACTCTGAAAGCATTAAACTAATACTGAAGAGTATCCTACTTTCTCCCTCTGTCATGAGGCTGTGACGCAATTTGGCTGACTAAATTTGATGATGAAGTAATACATCACTGCAGTTAACATAATAGTTAACTACAAAGAGTTACATGTAATTTCCTGTCCACAGTAGCTCATTGACTCTGTTCTCATTGTATAAAATGTTGATGAAACATTTCTAGACAAGTCTGGTAGTGCAGGATGGTGATGCCAGCTTCTCAAGAGGTTGAAGCAGGAGGTTCATATGTTCAATCATCACAGCCTATGTACCCTTATAAGGCATTATCACAGTATCAAAACTAAAACTCTCTAGCTATAGTGAATGGAAAAAGGCAGATCAAGGATGCATGAGTGTCTTGATTCAAATCCCAATACCTCAAAGAAGACAGTTTCTAGTATTTGAGTTGGTTTTCTTTTTTTATTTGTTCTTGTTTGTTTGTTTGTTTGTTTGTTTTATTTTGTTTTACAACATGGGGTTTATCTTTGTACCCCTGGCTGTCTTGGAACTTGCCCTGTAGACCAGGCTGGCCTCAAACTCACAGAGATCCACCTGCCTCTGCTTCCTGAGTGCTGAGATTAAAGTCATGTACTATCACCTGGCTAGCATGTTAATTTAACAGGAAACTTTCTATCTCTGAGCTTCTTTCTCATACGGCTAGAGTAGAAGAGACTCCTGGTCAAAAGGATCAAACCTCTAGCCTGGGTGGAGACTTAACATTCCAGTTAGCCAAAGGACCACCCCTAGGAAGGCTGGCTTATCTTAGGTCAAGTGAAAGAGGTAGGAAGAATCATTAGCCCTTCACTGAGATATTTACTAATCCCACTGTTATGGGAATACATGCAGGCCACAGACATCCATATGGCATGAAAGTCTGTTGGCTTTAATTTTCACTTTTCTCTTTTCTTTTTCTTTTTGAGAGAGGGTTTCTTTATGTAGCCTTGGCAGTCATGGAACGCTCTGTAGGCCAGGTTGGCCACAAACTCACAGAGATCCACCTGCTTCTGCCTTCTGAGTGCTAGGACAGAGATGGGCCACCACTGCCTAGTCTGTATTTTTTTCCTTATTTTTTCATACTTTATTTACATTTCAAATGTTTCCCCCTTTCCAGATCTCCCCTTTGGAACCTTCCTATTCCCTCCCCCTCCCCACTTCCCCTGCCTCTATGGTGATATTCCCCCACCCACCCACCCATCCACTCTCACCTTCCCTCCTTGTCATTCTCCTATACTGGGGAATCTAACACCCTCAGGCCCAAGGGCTTCTTCTCCCTCTGATGGCCAACAAGACCATCCTCTGCCACATATGTGGCCAGCACCATGGGTCTCTCCATGTGTATTCTTTGGTTGGTGATTCAGTCTCCAGGAGTATCAAGGGGTCAAGCCACTTGCCACTGTTGCTCCCTCCATGGGGATGCAAACTCCCTCAGCTCTTTCAGTCCCTTCTCCAATTCCTCCATCTGAGACCTCACACTCAGCCCTACTGTTGCTTCGAAGTGACTCTTGTGTATTTGACAAAGTTCAACATCCCTTCATGATAAAAGTCTTGGAAAGATCAGGAATTCAAGGAGCATACCTAAACATAGTAAAAGCAATATACAGCAAACCAGTGGCCAACATCAAACTAAATGGGGAGAAACTCGAAGCAATCCCACTGAAATCAGGGGCTAGGCAAGGCTGCCCTCTCTCTCCCTATCTACTCAACATAGTACTTGAAGTTCTAGCTAGAGCAATTAGACAGCAAAAAGAGTTCAAAAGGATACAAATTGGAAAGGAAGAAATCAAAATATCACTATTTGAGTCGGTTTTCTTAATCATGCAAGTTAATGATACAGAATTGATGTAATAGATTTAAAATATATCTATTTTCTCAAAAGAAGTTGTAACATTTCAAACCTATGAATATGGGTACTTCCAAGTCTTTAGTTTAAAACCCACTGTACCCCTATCCCTTTTAGATTAAAAACTTTTTCTCCTGGTCTTTTTGCCTTTCCTAGTTCCCAGATTAAAGAATTCTGAAATGTATCAATCAGTTTTCTATATAAAATTAAATATAACTTTCTTCTCAGAAGCCTTCTTGTTGTATTCTTAGTAAGTAACACCTAGATGTACATTTCAATATTCCCCCACAGACGGTATGATAGTAACTAGACCACCCAGAATGCATAGACTTGTGTCTGTTTCTTCTTTTGTCCAGAGTATTTCAAAGCTCCAGAAGAATCCACTCAGTCCTCTCTGCCTTGTTTTAGAAATGTACGTTGCAGTCACATTTTCCCACACTAGAATTTTATTTTTCAGGCAGTTTATATAGAAATAATGAGCTTATTTGCATAATTCTCCATATTTTCCTCTCTAGCTCTATGAGCACAGGATCATAGCATAGGGAGTATCCTAAAATTGTATCAGTAATAGTTATAAATTAAATTTCACAGAAACCCCTCATTAATTTAGACTCCTTTCTGTATTAAATAATTTTTCTAATAATCAAAACACAACTACTTGTCCATGTTTGAGATACTCTGATCTTGATGTAGGACTAACTACTGATCAGATTTAACCATCTTAGTTATTTGATAAGTATCATTTGTGGTTTTTTCTGAAGACATACTAGATCAGACTTTGAATATGTATTAATGATAAAATTCCTTTCCTGTTTTCCCTTTGTCCTACACCCAACCCTTCCTATATCCCCCAATTCATCCAATTTTGCAAATTTCATATTTCTTTTAATTTGTATTTTGACTTCAAAGAGATGGTAACTCCACATCCAGCCCCTTCAGTCTTTCAGAGTAGTTTTAAATCCTATGGAAGAAGGATTAGCTGTTTTAGAAGAAGCTCGAGGAATGACAGAGGACTTTTGAAGTTCATTAAAGGTTAGAGAATGATTTTAGACTCAACCAGAGGATGAACATTTAAAAAATACATGAGAGTATAGTGGGGTTACTACAGGTGCACATTGTTGAGTGTGAAGACTCCCCAAAGAATAACTGCATTGCTTCCCATAAACAATGCCTAACCCTGAACCAGGATGATTTCATCAGAAAGACCCTACACTGCCTAAACACACAAAATGGAAAGAAAGATTGGATTTCCAGGCTTTATTACACACTCAGCACTGGCCAAGAAAGACTGAAGATGACTGGTTCTGCCATGAGCACAGCAGGAACCACTAAAAGCAGAGTGATCCCTTCCCCTTCTTATACAAACAAGGGGCCTGCAGATAAGTAGAACAGGATCTACAGTCAGACTGAAGACACAAAATAATTACATCTGTCTTTACATTTAAAATATCAGCTGGAATATTCTTCAAAGGTCAGTAGAGGTTTGCATTGGTGGATGTAATCTTGTTTGTTTTTAGTAATAAATGGGCCAGACCAAATTTTTTGGGTTCTATACATTATTCCAAGGAATAAATACAGAACCATTCCCCAGAAGACCAGTCATGTTAAAATTTTCATCCAGTTTTATGAATTACACACATTTATTTAGTACCCCTCTCACTGAAAACCACTTAGACTGTTGTAGTCTTAACTCTGGTGGTGTTTTGTTGTATCCCATCTGGCTTCCTAACTAATGGATGACTCGCTAGCAGTGGGGTTCTTTTCAGAAAATTTTTCAGTATTTGAATCTTAGTTTTGAGACTATCACAACAGTACATATATTCCATATTTTCAACTATTTTATGAATGATCATCTTCTGTTATCAGAAATTTAACTGATTCAATATTCAAACTAGCAAAAAGATGCATGAATATTTTTTATAGTCTGGTATTGTGTTATCTGAATATGTTCATGTACTGAAAAGCTGGTCTCCAGATAAGAGCACTGTACTGGCTAGTTTTGTGTGTCAACTTGACACAAGCTGGAGTTATCACAGAGAAAGGTGCTTTAGTTGAAAAAATGCCTCTATGAGATCCAGGTGTAAGGCATTTTCTCAATTAGTGATCAAGGGGGAGGGCCCCTTGTAGGTGGTACCATCTTTGGACTGGTAGTCTTGGGCTCTATAAGAAAGCCAGCTGAGCAAGCCGGGAGAAGCAAGAAAGCCAGTAAGAAACATCACTCCATGGCCTCTGCATCAGCTCCTGCTTCCTGACCTGCTTGAGTTCCAGTCTTGACTTCCTCTGGTGATGAACCTGAGCATGGAAGTATAAGGTGAATAAACCCTTTCCTCCCCAACTTGCTCCTTGGTCATGATGTTTGTGCAGGATTAAAAACCCTGACTAAGACAAGCACTGTTTGAAGGACTTCTAGAAACTTCAGAAAGTAAAGCCTGGCTGGACAAAGTAGGTCAATGGAGGTAGGTCTATAAAGAAACTCTCTTAGGTCCTTTCCAGTCACTGTGTTAGATGGTTCTGTTCATTCACTGTTTTCAACAGGATGATGTTCTGCCCAACCACTGCAAGCTGTTTCACCATGATGGGACCCTCTGACACCTAACACCAAAATAAACCCTTCTTTCCCTCAGTTGTTTCTGTCAGGCACTTGGACTAATCCATAATGTGTTGTTAAGAGGTACCTAACACTAGTGAGGTTTGGACATTTTCTAACTTCTTAATCCTTAAAACGTTTCTCAATACCTTACATCTCTCTATATTTCCAATTCTAACAATTTTGTTATTCTGGAGGCAACAAAAGGTTCAGTATAAGAAAAAGCCACATTTAAATATTTATAAAAAGAATCAATTTTCCTAACTTACATAGTTTATTTAAATATTTAAAATCTCATTATTCCTATGGGGTTGCAAATCCCTTCAGCTTCTTCAGTCCTTTCTCTAACTCCTCCATTGGGGACCCCATGCTCAGACCAATGGTTGGTTGAGAGCATCTTCCTCTACCCCCTAGAGCTCCCAGAGACTAAGCCACCAACCAAGAAGTACACATGACTCCAGCTGCATATATAGCAGAGGATGGCCTTGTCAGGCATCAATGGAAGGAGAGGTCCTTGGTCCTATGAAGGCTTGATAGATGCCCAAGTGTAGGGGGAATCGAGGGCAGGGAGGCAGGAATGAGTGGGTTGGTGGGGGAACACCCTCATAGAAGCAGGGGGAGGGGGAATTGGATAGGGGTTTTCTAGGGGGGAAACCAGGAAAGGGGATAACATTTGAAATGTAAATAAAGAAAATATCCAATTAAAAAATCTCATTATTCCATATGTATAAGCATATAGATGCATAAATTTTATAAGTAGATACTTATAATATGTTTGCTTTGAAACTCTATTAACACATATCAATTGTACAAATATATATGAATATTGCAATGATTATGTTTAACCCTCTCTGGCTTTCCTCTTCATACTCACTTTCCCTACATTCCATCTTCTACTTTCAGAGTATCTTTAATTTTCTTGCTTATTTTAAGTTCCACATATGATAGAAAACAAGAGATATTCAACTTTCTTTATCTAACTTATTTTCTTTACTATGGTGTCTTACATTTCCATTTGTTTTCATGTAAATAAGAGATTTCATTTTTATATAGTATATATTTATATTTTTATATTGTATATTTATAGGGCATCCTATTTTGTGTTTATCTGCTGATCAGCCTTGAAATAATTCCATATCTTGTTCAGTGTAAATAGTATTGAAATAAACATGTGCATGCATGTTTACCATGCAGGTTGTTGCTGTGGTTCATAGGTGTCACCGTTGGGATAGGACTAGTAACTACTTCCCTCCCTTGGCAGTTCACATTGTATTTCCACACGTGTACCTTGGAAGCTGCACCTCAGAAAGGAGGCTTTCAGGTTAGATTCAGCTCAAATAGTCTAAGTCCTGTGTCTTAAGTGTGCAAAGCCATTTGCAACAGAGGTTTACCTACAATCTTGGAGAAGCAAAGAAGGGCTATAGTAATAGCCTATATTATTTAGCAAGTCAAATGGACTATATACATGGTATTATGTATGTATATATGTGTATACTTGTGTGTATGTGTGTGTGATATGCATACCTTTACATGTATTATGTATAATTTTTAAGTAAGTATAAAATAATATGTTTTCTTGAGGCTTAGGAGACAAC
Organism: Rhynchomys soricoides; assembly: GCA_019843965.1. NCBI lineage: Eukaryota > Metazoa > Chordata > Mammalia > Rodentia > Muridae > Rhynchomys > Rhynchomys soricoides. Next base: position 3,845,991 of record JADRCH010000305.1, on the reverse strand, counting down.
CATGGTGTTGTTTGTCACTCATTCCTGCTTCCACTTCTCATCAACCTCCCTGTCTCCTCCCCAGTTGGAACCTGCTTTCCATTATTCTATTTTTCACTTCATATAATCTGCATCCTGTTATTCCCGTCTCAAGAACCTGACAGGTCCCAGCTATGGTCCCTTTATCTTTTCTCGGTTTCTTTGCTTACTCCACACTGTGTAGTCACATTTGAGGAATCACAGAACAGAGAGAGCATGTGACATTTGTCATTCTGAGTCTGGGTTACCTCACTCAAAGTAATATTTTCTAAGTCCCTACGTTTACCTAAAAATCTTATTATTTCATTTTTCTTTAGAGTTGAAACAGATTTTATTGTGTATATAAATCACGTTTAATTCTTCTGTTCAAGCACATTTAGGTTGTTTCTATTTCCTAGAGATTCTGACAAGGGTAAGATGAAATCTCAAAGTTGTTTTATTTTGTATTTCCCTAACTGATAAAGATGATGAACTCTTTTGAAGCATTTCTTGACCATTTGCATTTCTTCTACTGAAAACACACTATTCCAATTTCAAGCCCATTTTTAGTTGGCTCATTTGTTCCCCTTGACTCTTGGGAGTCCTTGTTTATTGTTTTACATCCTGGATCATAAAGTTAAAATAGAGCCAACTAGATTATAAAGTATGACATGTCAATATAGCGCAATTAATGAATTTTTTGACATCTTATTTATAAACATTGTGCGACTTGATTAACTAGATTGAGTAACTAGCTTTGTTTTGGGTGTATTTTTGGGAGGGGGTATTTTTGGCTTTTTTTTTTTTTTAATTTCATGTTCTTTCTGTTTTCCCTGCTTATCACATTATCATTATGCTGCTTTCAGGAAGTGAATTTTGAATAATATTTTTCTTGTGATACTCAAAGAGAATTTAAATTAGTTAGGAAGCATATTTATAGAGAATTTTTTAAATTATGTGTAGGACCCTCTATACCTGCTAAGTGGGTACATCATGTGTCTATTTTATAAAAAGAAGATACTGGTGTGGGATCCTTCAGTGGTCTAGGAATTTTTTTTTCACAATTTAGCCCTCAGTGGAGATTTATTTCTGTTTTGAGTTCTGCTCATCACTGCTCATTTTTAAGAAATGAACTGTATATCTCTTAAATAGAATTAGCTTAACATAAACAAGTAAAGATGTTAGCAAAGTGGCAGTGGCATGTTTCCTCTAGCATCATGACCTCCCTGGCCACAGTTGAATAGCTAGGCTTGGAGAGCAGACATGGTCCTTGAGTTGCAAGAGCTTTAAGTCTTCCCAAGGATGACTTCTTAAGTGGCTATCCATTACCAAGAACTCAGCTCTACACATAAACATAAAAATCAAAACACTAAATGGACTGAGCAGGTTGTGTTCATACATTTGTGTGTGTGTGTGTGTGTGTGTGTGTGTGTAGGTGTGTGCAAATGTATATTTCTATATAAAACAATGATAATTAAAGAAATAGAGGCCATGGATTTTAGAGCAAATAGAACAGGGGAGGACGTGGAGAAAAAAGAGGAAACGGGAAAGGAGAAAGGATGCTATATACTTCAAATAAGTAACTGAATAAAACCAAAAATGTTAACTCATTACCTTAAAACAGAATATTTTAAAATTTCACAATGTATAGAGAATAATTTAAACTCCAACAGTATCATTCCAGACCCAGTGTTTTTAAATAAAGTCTTCCAAGAAAAAACAGTAGCATAATCTGTACTACAACATTACCGACCCAAATCTACAGGACCAAAAGATCATGGATTTAAACTGTATGTCAAAATAAAATTTCCCTGTTTTAAGTTTATTAACTTTGGTATTTTATTACCATAATGAAAAGGTGACTAACACAATTAAATTTTAAAAAATCAGGCATGAGGGCTAATGTCTCAGTTGGTAAAAAACTTGTCACATAAACATGCAGTCTGACCCAAACTCTAGTAAATTTATAAAAGACTGAGTATCATGGAGCACACACGTAATCTCAGTGTTGGGGGCTCAGAGACAGGCAGATCACTTGGGTCTTGCTGGACAGTCATACTGCCCTAATCATAGAGCCATAGAGCAGTGATAGATCTTGTCCCCAAATCAAGATGTATACACCCACCACCATTGGATCTTTTATTCTTTCTGCTACTTACTTCATGATGATCCCTGTGTTGTACAAGGATGAGATGTTATAGGTGAGCCATATGAGACTAAAAATTCTGAAAATTCTTATTCTCTGCTCACCAATCAGTCAGCATCTATGTCTCAATATTATTGCAGAAAGAAGCTTATCTGGTGAGGGCTGGGAGATGCAGCAATCTATGGTGTGATCCTAAGTTATTAGGAGTCATTTTATGTCTAGTTACCAGAATAATAGTAGTGGAGTCTCCCTAGTGCCTATGGCCTCTGTAGACACAAGCCTTGATCCCGTGAACAGTGCCAGACAGGAGCTGCATATTGTGGAGTGGGCCTTAAATATATTCTGAAATTAGTTAGTTACTCCTGCAACATTTGTTGCCCTCTTCCACCAATGAGTGTACCTTGGCAGGCCTGTCATTACTGTAGCTTGCAGGGTTCACACCTGAGTAATACTGATGATAAATTTCCTCACCCAATAGAATACATAGGAACTTTCAGCATGAAATCTAGGCAGTGGCAATGAAGCTTCCAGATGGTTCTACCTTGATGTCTTCGAGTCCTATGACTCCTACTCATACATGCTGAATGACTCCGGCAGTTGTGACAACATGCAAAGACTTTAAGAAGTTCAAGTCAGACAATATCCCAGAACAAAGGGGAAGAGCACTCTGAGGTCCCATCCCTAGCCCAGTAGTTACTGGGAATTGATAACTGCTGTGAGAGGGGCAGCCGGTTTTCTCTGGGACCTCTCCTCTGAGAGCCTACCCAAATAGATGGGCCTAAGCCTACACAGTAAATGGACTCAGTTGCTTAAAACATCTAAGTACAAAAAGTTTACAGGGACAAGTAGTTGGGGGATAGCAAAGGAACTCTGGGTGAGGAAATAGGGACAGATTTGATTTAAGAAGGAGAAAAAACTCAAGACAGCGGGAAATTGCACTGTGTACACTGAGTGTGGTGGCAGTCAGAAAAGTCAGTCTCTAAAGATTTTTTACCCACTAATCAGAGGACGGGCTCAGAGGGGACCAGGTGAAGGACCTGGTAGAGGAAATGCAAGGCAGCACTTTCTGGCTGCTCCAGCTACCACTGTTGTACTGAGTTCCATTCAGCAAACGACTTAAACTCATTTAAAGATGGTTAATGTTTGGGAATGAGATCTAGTGTTAAATTTTCCAGGTGGGATGGCTCTTGTTGTGCAGCATTCTTATCTTGGTATGAAGCAATTTTACCTTTTTCCTTTACGAAATTCCTTCCTTTTTAAAACTAACATTGCTTAAAATTCTCCATTCCAGTCGACTATGGCAGAAAGAGCTCCTTTCAGTATTGAGCTTTCCAGTCAGTGATGATTATTGGCCAAGCAAGATCCTCTGAGGACTTTCCTATCAGATTGCTCTAACTAGTCTTATTTTTATCTTAGTATTATCAGTACTCCTGTTGATATTTTTCCTTCAATTTTTACTATTATTTCACTGACTTTTTATTATTTTACTTCATGAAATATGCCAGGCCTCTGGGCTTGACACTGTTTTTAGTTTGTTTGTTTTGTTTTTTCGTTTTTGGTCTTCAGTATAAGTTTTAAGTTTTGGATTTTATTGAATGTTCACACTTTTACTCTTTTATTTCTTCTATCTCTATTTTTTTTTATTTTAATATTAAACATTTTAAAGGTTTTTTTTAAAAAGTTTTTCCTAGAATATAGAGATGACTTCAGAATGCTTGATGCTCTTAGAGATGACTGAATGGAGTTTGATTGACATCATCCACATCAGAGGGCACAGAGCTGCCTGTAACTAGGCACCTAATGCTGCCATCTGGCATGCAAAGGAACTCCCATGCATATGCCCATCTCTGTGTACCAAATCCATACCCAAACACACACACACACACATTTAAAAAAATCTCTTATTTTAATAAGATTTTTTTGTTTCCTTCTTAATAGAAAACATTTAAGTGATACAAAATCAAATTATAAATTATAGTCAATTAAGTGATGAGAATAAACATAATTATTCCACACTAATAAAGAAAATGCTTCATTTTAAACCTCTGTTAGGAGTTGGTGGATTTTAATCACCTTGGATCATGTTAGTAGATATTCCTTAGGTAGCTTCATGGTTTAAAATGCAACAGTCTCCTTTTCTAATAGTATGTCCTATATGTACCAAATCTCAGTCCTGCTCTTCACTCATGGATCAGCATGAATCTAAAGTCAGTTACGTTTCCTTCCCACTCTGTCGTTATATTGACCCTCCTTTCTGCCCTCTCTGTTAAAATTTCCTTAAATTTCCCTAAATTCAGTACTGTTTGTGGGAACATGTTTTGATTGCTTACTTGTTTGCTTTGAGAAAGGTCTACCAGAAAGAGAGATCATGAAATATAGGGAATACAAAACTGTTCCCTATACCCAGTTTCCACCTTGATATCTTGTGCTATCTCTAACATACAAAGGGAATTAGAGTTCTGCTTTCCTCGTCTCTGTTCTTGGTGGAAAAAAGGGGTACATAGTTGAGATTTTAACTAATGTATAATTATCATCAGAAGTAGCATGAGCTAGCTGCAGGATGGCTGACCCTAAGCCCTCTAATGGGTAATTGCTGGCTGGCAGCCTTTTCTAAACAAAGCATGAAATACAAGTGTCAGAAGAGACCCAGGGGTTAGCCACTTCAGTTACCCTTTTGATCCTGGAATTCCTCCAAGCTTCCCTACACAGGACCCTTGGCTTTCTTCTCACTGAACCCCCTCCCAATTGACAAAGAACTCAGTAACTCCCTATAAGCACGTTTTACTTGGAAAATGTCAGTTCAACCTGTGGGCACCATTATACTCGCAAACACATCAGGCTTCTGAAATTTGGATGCTAACCAGTTTTATCTGACTCTTCTCTCCTGAGCCATCCAACCTTGGGCCCAGCAGCCACTTCTCTCAAATGTTTGGTATGATTTTAATTACTCTGGTTTCAGCTAGGTTGTCTGTAACAAGTAAGTATGACATGCAGACCCAGAAGAGAGAAAGAATCTTCCAAAGTGCCTAGCTTAGGTCATGGTCAGCAGTTCCATTTTCATGAGCCCCTCTTTCTGATGACACATATTGAAACTCTTGGTAATCTATACCATACTAGCTCTCTCTCAGCCTTATCAAATGGTCAAATGATAATGTTAACAGATTTTATTGTTAATTAACCTCTATTTTTAATCTGATGATACTTAGTGTTATACTTTTAGCATTATAAGACTGTCTTTACAGTATAATGATAGTTTGAATTTAAAACTTACTGTCTTCAATTTGCATCAAATGCAAGCTATTTTAGCTCTGTCTCCTTCAGAATGCTACATAATTTCTTTCAGAGTGTTTCAATATTTACTAAATACTATGTATGCAACATGGTCTAGAGGTTTGCTGATGTTTTGAGACTTAAATGTAGCAAAGGGTAAGAATAACAAACATTAAGAATAATAACAAAAGTAGTATTGTAGAAAAACCAGATCCTTTCCTTTATTTGCACCATGCTGTCTTGGTTTGTGTTACAGCCCATTAGTATTTCTCTATCCGAACATCACAACCCAGTGAATTAGCCCTTCTTCACAGTATGTTCTCATCTCGGAATTTTTCCATGCTTTCAAATTTTTACATATTATTGATAATTACATTAAAAAGACAAATTGAATTCAATGTTTTCTAATAATAAACCTCCCAAGTTTATGTTCATCAGTGTTTTTTCCAGAATTGTAAAAAGCAACAGAAATAAAACAAGCAGAAGTTAGCAGGATACAAATACTCTCTCTCTCGTTACAGGGTTGTCATAGAAAAGCCAAAGAATTAAAGCACGTTTTACCTATTTATTACTGCATACATATATTGACCTATTATAGAATATCATGGACCCCATTTTAGAGATAAATTTAAAGTTGATATAAATAACAAATTTTAAATATATAATAAATAATGATAAACAAATAATATATAATGAATAATTCACACAGTATCTTCAGTAATCACAACCTTATTTCAATTATGAATTCTAGTGTTTGAACACCTCAAAGTTTTATTATAGTTTTTCCACATACTAATTATGTAATTATTTTATTTGACAAATAGTTTTTCATCATTTGAATGACACCTGAAACTATTCTTCACACAGAAAAGAATACCAAGAGCCTTTCTGCCATTGATACTACCAGAGAAAAGACAAATGATGAACAAATAAATGGCTGGATGAGTTATGCTGCATACAAAGAACAAAGGATTGAAAGAAAATGTAGTGTGTGGTGACTCATGTGACTGGACAGTGGTTTTAGGTAAGAGTGGCTGGTGGAAAATTCTGGAAAACTACCATAAACCCAAGGAAGCAAGGTCCAGTGAGGGCTGGGAGATCAGTGAGTTCTAATGTGCTCTGGTCAAATTCTGTTTAGTTTGATAAAAACCTGTGAATAGAGTGATTGACATGGCAGTGAATCAAGAAGAAGATGCAGCAAAGGGGTGGGGACAATTTCATGTAGTTGTTTCCTGCAGGAGACAGATAATCAGTCTTTGATGGGGGTGGGGCAAAGGAATTACATGATCTAAACTAGAGTTTCAAAAGATGGCTGGAGTTGATGGCAACTAATACAGAGTCCCAGCTGGTAAACCTGAACTGAGTAAGAGAATGTGTAGTGCAGAACTCTAATAGAAGATCTAAAGCACATCTCCTCCCAGGATGGTGCCAGGATCTCTATGGAAGAGGGAGTGTGAGGACTACAGTGACTAAAGATATGATATGTCTTTATCAAAACAATATTTGTGGGATATGACAATACCTTTGCATACATGGACTCAAAGCTGTTGTGACTATATCCATAAGAACTGTACAATCTCAAGCAAGGGAAAAACTTCAGTGTGGCTCATGAAGTCCCTGCGTAGATGAGAAACTATCAGCAATTGATGCCAATTAGGAAGATAAAAATTGGATTTCTTTAGGAATACAGACCTCCAAAGGCTTCCATGCTCCTGTTGATGGTCCCCCACTTATTCAGATACTAACAGCACTGAGCAAACTTATTTATTAGTTCTTTATTTTCAAGAAGAGATCTTTGACAAAGGAGAAATTTGAGAGAAGGAATGGGGCTCAATGAATTTGAACATAACATATTTTGTATATGTATGAAATTCTCAAACAATGAAAAATAAAAAGACACCCAAGCACCTACCCTGTGGCCCCATGGGAGACGGCACTATGAAGAGCAATAGTTTGATGGAGAGTAAGGAAAGAGAGTAGTGTGGAGAGAGAGGAGAGGAAGCAAACTCTAGTGGTTCTTGTGCTGTGGAGAGATGTGAATTGGTTAGGAACAGTCTGACATGAGGAACCCTATCAGGGCTGGGGCCATAATGACACTGGGGGCTGGGGTGCGGTGGCACGTGTCTAGGTCCATGCCCCTTTCAGATCCCTGGTCTGTGGTGATGTCTATGGCCTGTGCTGTTTTCTACCAAAATTCATCTGAATGTCAGTGGTCTCGGCTGCTGCCTGAGATCATGTGGATGACCTGGAGACCCTACTGACATCAAGGGACAAACTGATCTGAATGGGCTGTGCTACCACCTGAGGTTACGGTGATATGTTAGTCCAAGCTGCCACTAATGGCAGCCTGGGTCTGTGATCCTGCTGTAGCTCGGGTCTCTGTCAATTTTTATAACCCAAGTTACTACCAAAGGACATGCAGATATCCATAGTCTGGGACACCTGAGACCATGTGGATGTCTGAGAGGTTCGCTGCTACTGGTGGACATACTGATCTGAGTGGCTTGTATTACATCCTGAGATCATGGTGACATTCAGTCCCATGCTGCTACCAGGGGCCATATTAGGGTCCATGATTCTATCACAGCTGAGTTCTATGTTGATGTCCAAAACTCGTGTTACCACCAAAGACCATGTGGATGTCCCTTATCTGGACTGCTGCCTGAGTCCATGTTGTCTGAGCACTAAACTGAACTGACCTGAGCATCTTGGGACACCTGGCCCTATTCATGGGGACATGGGTTAGTGGTCCTCAAGGCCATGAGACCAGGGGAGCTGTCTCTGCCCTTCACAGACTGCAACACATATGAGAGCAGACCCATACCTTGTTTGGGCAGCACAGTAGAGCTGGCCTGGTGATGGAGGCATGGTTGAGCTGGCCCCAAAGTTGTAGCATGGTAGACCTGACTGTGCCCCTCATCTTCTGAGTGGTGACATGAAAAAAAGAGAATGATTCCTACCTCGTTCTTGCTCCCCTCTTCCTCAGCCCTCCCTCCTGTGTCAGGAAGGAGAGCTGGGCCTTAGGTTCTATGAGTTGGTCTTGGGGGCTTGCAAGCTGTAGCAAATTGGTTCCTGTGTAGCACAGTAGAACTGGCCCTTCTGGTGTAGGAGTGGCATAGCTTACCTGGGTCCACCTCTCACCTGAGCAAAGCAGTAAAGCTGTCTCTGGAGCATGAGCACAGAAGAGCTGGCCGGCTGATCAACTCAGCTTTTCACCCTGGCCCATTTTCAGGACTTTAAGATGGCATAACCCCACATCTACCCAATTTATGAACTGCTGGCACAAGTGATCCAAAGCTGCAGGATCTCCACAACTCAGGACAGCAACAGGATAGCAATGAAGAGTCCCAGTGAGAATCCAGTATAGTGTAGCAGAAGCCAGAGGCTTCTAAGCAGACCAATGACTTCTTGCAATGAACATTTATATGCAATTAAAGCTGTTTGAGCAAGAGTATAGTTTGTGAACACACTGTTGCTTACCTGTTGAGATGTTTTCTTTCATTTTGTTTTGTTTTGCTGTTGTTTTGTTTGATTTGCTTTGTTTTGTGGGAGAGGTTGCAAGGTGGAGGGTGGCTATGTAGGGACAGGGAGAAAAGTGGGAATGGGGTATATGATGTGGATGTTTGGGGGTCTTTTACATATCTATGATTGGAAACTACAGTGTATCTGCATACAGTTTTAAATCCAAGGGTACAGTTCTCCAGACTACAGAGGAAAACACAAAGACTGATTAAGCAAGATAGTCAGTGCATAAACACACTTGCTAGGAAAACTTGAAGACCTGAATTTGGTCCTTGAACACAGGTGAAATGAGTGAACCAATTCCCTGACATTGTTTTTTGACCTCCATAATCAAGCTACATTTTAGTGTATCTACACCAATGATAATAATAAATAGCTACAATTAAAAAAGGATGCTATTTTTGGCTATGAGAGGATATTCAGTCCCATACAATTCAGTGAAAGCATAGTCTTCAAAGCTGAACCTGCAGCAGCCCATTTACTCAGGAATATGAGGACAATCCAAGCAAGATGACTGAGATGGAGTGACCCATCACACAAAACCAAAATAAAGAAAGGATTCCAAATGTTAAAAGTTAATTTCTCAATAGGCCAGACAGTAGTTCTTTGTTTATTTTTATTTTTATTTTGAGCTAATACTTCCAGAAGCTTAACTCAAATACTTGAAATCGTCTCATGTTGTTTTTAGATTAGTTACCCATCTTGAAGCAAAAGAAACATTGTCATGAAAAGAAGACCAGAGCCTTTGTGTCAAGCCCAGAGCCCCTATCTTTGGCTCTTCTTTCATCTTAAACCTGATCTACCTAAAGGCCAACTTGTATTCCTTAGATCTACCCCTCACCCCCATGTAACAGAAAAAGCCCTGAATTCCCAGGAGACAAAACACAGGAATAAAGAAATCAGTCTATAAGTTTATAATCAGCTAATTTTGCTGTTAAAGGCCAAGAACACCTAAATAAGTGATGTCACACTGCTCTATGTTTGCCATCTCATTTTATATAACCCTGACCAACAGTGCCAATAAACAGAAAACACACAGGTATAAGGTCAGTTCAAGGGTTCAACAAAGGGCTCAGAATCACATAATCAGCAGACAGCACACTTCACAGGTTGCTAAGATACCTTAATCTGGGGAAAGAATCAGAATTAAGTTTTTGTTAAGAGGTTTATCATTCCCTCCCCTGATCCATTGATACAGATAGCCCTTGGGAATCTTAGCTTTGCAATCATATGACTGAAGTAATTGGAGAAAAGATAGCAGAAACGTTTGAACAGGAAAGATGATAGCTTAAGAATTTGCTAAGTCACTTGGGTAGAATCATCTTGAAACTGCTTTAGGCAAATATAACAGGCTTAGGAAATTTTCTGTTTGGAAGAAAAATGTCTTAAGGACTACTGTGCAGCTTTGCACCTGGTGGACTAATAGTGATCCAATAACACAGTTATAAAATCCATGTAAGATAAAGGAGCAATGATGTCATCTGTCCTTTGCAAAATGTCTGCCTCTGAACACTGTAGACATAGTTGTTTTTCCCAAGTATCAGCTATGCCAACACTGCTCAGCTTCCTTGTTTGGCATAACATGGACAGAGACGATCTTCTTCCTTTGTCTGTCTTACTTTTTACTTGAAAAGAAAATGAAAAAAAGTTGGTTCTGTGTTCATTATGCAAAGGAATGTCCATGGAGAGAAAGGTGCAGATCTGGAAGGCTTTGCTGACTAGAGTTTTCACTAGATTTACACACAAAGTATAGAACATATAACCTAACATAAAGAGCTGCCATATACTTCTAATGTTATTCAGTTTTTATACATTTGATAAAGATTTGTTCTCTTTCTTTCAAGAGTGACAGAGTTGATTGGTGTGTAAGAGAGAGGTACTGAAAAGTAGATACAGATAATGAGAACATTTTACACTTAAGACATAGCTTCCTGAGAAATAGAACCTTCAGAAAAAACTCAAACCAAAGTGAAGACAATGACATCCACATAATGTTCTTACCTATACCAAATTCCATAGTCAGAGTGCCTAACCTCTGCCTGTACTGAAGTTGTCTATCACACTAGAGGTAAAATTTCTACCTTTTCACCAACAATAGATCTGTTCCTGGATGACACATTGTCTGCCCACATAAATTTCCATTGTTCCTTTAATGCAGATATTTCTTCACTCTGCGGTATATGTTTTTGAGAAAAATATGAACCCTTGGCTTTGTTGAGTTTTGACTTCTTTGTTCTGTTTTGAAGTAGGGTCTCATGTAGCTGCAGATGGCCTTGTATTCCTAGATCTTCTTTCTTCACATCCCAAGTGTTGAATAACAGGTGCAATCCACCACACCAAACTGATAGACCTCACTTTTGAATAAAGGCAGAGAGATCTTTGAATATATTCCATATTAACAAATGAATTTGGGTAAATTGAGGCTCTGGCTAATGTGACAGAAAGAAGCAGTAGCTTTCCCATAGTGAGTACCCATGTAGCACCCAGACTGTGGTTTCTAAGTACCACTTCCCACCACAAGTAAGCAAATGTCCTCAGAGAAATGGCTGACTACTGTGTAGAAGCTGATAGTCTGTTGGGAGCATAGCAATAAACAAAAAATTGCTAAATTACAAAAGGTGGTTGCAGATTTATATAGGCATTAGAAAGAATTATATATATAACAGAGAGCTCACTATTTAGTACAGTATTTTAAAAAAAGACCCAGAATCAGAATCATTCAAGCTATTACTCAAAGGAGGAAAAGCTAGCCCAGTGAGGGACACAGAGAATGAAATACAAGGGAGGGAAAGTTAAAGGACCCTAATGTCAGAATGTTCAGTCCTCACAGAAAAAGGAAAATGTTCTAACACTGTCCAGTGCTAGTGGGGTGCCAGGGTAGCCAGACAAAATGGGAATGGACACCACACAAGATTGGAATGGCAGGAGGAGCTCACAAGCCAGGTGATTCTGATTTTATTTTAGGTAGGATCGAAAAGCCCTGCAAAAGTTCACATGGATAGTAACATGATCCGACTCCATGTTCAAAAGAGCACTCAGGCTGCTTTGTGAAAAATAAATTAGAGGCTGTGTGAGAAGGAAGGAAAAGACAGATAGGAGAGGATTAGGGAAGCCCAGGCAAGGACTAACAGTGGCCTGAGCAAGGATGCTGTCAGCAGAGATAAAAATATATGGGTTGATTCGTATTACATTTCAGAGTTATGAATGCCAGGATTTATGTGACATTAAATGTGTGATGCGGCTGACGAAAGGGGAGGGCTAAAGGACAATGTGCAGGTTTCTATTTTGGAATTATGTTAACAGAGGAAAATCAACAGCTTTACTCTGGGCACAGTAGCTTTGGGGGGTGTTTTAGACACCAAAACAAGTATCAAATAAATGCTTAAATTGTCAAAATTCTGAAGACACTGCTTCTGTCATAGCATTCCCTACAGTATAAAGATGTAATATCTAGGTGAGAGCCTCTGTGCTGTCCTTCTTTAAATGGAGTGTTAAAGGAAACTGTGGTTGTCCATAAATTTAAATAGCAGATTACGTGTTTAGGGATGATGAAATCTTGAGGTTAATTACAATGATATATGAGAAAATTATAAGAAAAATTTGATTTTGTTAAGACAATTAAAAGTCTCAGTTAAGTAAAAGAGAATATAAAATAGACTTTAGAAATAACTTTGGAGCAATAAAATGGGGAACAAAATAAATACCAGCAGTATAAGGAGGGAGGGATCTGAGAGGGAGAGAGAAAAAGGAAGGGAAAAAGTAGGGTCAGGAACAGGTATGGGAAGGACAGAAGTACAGAGGGTCAAGAAATTGACAGAAACATGTAGCAGAGGGAGGTGGGTAACTAGGTATAGCCAATAGTAAGTCATAGACTCTAGAGCAGTGAGAGGCTCACAGGCACAATGGTGATGACTTTAGCAGAAATATCCAACAAAGAGGAGATAGAACCTACAGAGACCACCTCCAATTGATGAGCAGGGCCACCAGTTGAGGGATGGGTCCACTCACCAAGAAATGTTCCTGTCCAAATGAAAGACAGGGACAAAAAATGGAAGAGAGACTGAAGGAAGGGCCATCCAAAGACCTCCCCACCTAGGGATTCATCTTATCTGCAAACACCAAATTCCTACACTATTGCTGATGCCAAAAAGCACTTGATGACAGGAGGCAGATATGGCTGTTCCCTGAGAGGTTCTATCAGCACCTGACCAATACACAGATGTAGATATTCCCAGCCAACCACTGGACTGAACCAGGGTATCCCAAGGGAAGAGCTAGGGAAAGGACTGAAGGAACTGAAGGGGATTGTAACACCATTATCAACTAACTGGACCACTCAGAGCCCCCGGGGACTAAACCACCAACCAAAAAGACTATCCATGGAGGAAGCCAGGACTCCAGAAACATATGTTGCAGAGGATGGCCCTATCTGACATCAATAGGAGGGGAGAGAGGATTGATGCCCCAATGTTGGGGGTTGATAGACAGTGAGGGGTGTGGATGAGTGGGTGGAGGAGCACCCTCACAGGAGGCAAAGGGCAGGGGGAGAGGAGGAATGGGATGAGGGTGATTGTGGATAGGTAACAAGGAAGGGGGATATCGTTTGAAATATAAACCAACAAAAGGATTAATTTTAGAAAGGAATATCTCTTAAGTATTAGGTAATCTCTTTCAACTGGCACATTAAAAATTAGACTGTATAAAGCCTCGTTTAAGAGAAAGAAAAAGTATATTACAGAGGAGATGTAATAAATGCTCTGATTTTGTGTTTACCCATTACTAATGCATATAGGGCAAAGTCCAGAGAACACGGTGCTTTATTTTTTCCAGAGTGCCATCTCTACAATTTCTTATGATTGCTGGAGGTGAAGATAAATGGCCAGCATAATTTTTTAAGTGTCGTTTCATCAAACTAAACTAAAATTATTAAGGATCACAGCTCACAAAAAGAACATACATACATACATACATACATACATACATACATACATACATTGGAGATGTGCCAAGCAGAGACAAGGGAAATTGGATTGCAGTTTTTTTGGGGGAAAAAGAAGAATATCTGGCTCTACTTGAGTGAAGAGAAAACAGACATTGGAAGAAAATTAAATAGCATTTGGATGGATGATATTGAAGATATAAATAAATGAATTTGATCTTCATTACAAATGGCTTATTTCAAAACAAACTCAGTTATAGGCAAATACACTTTTTTCAAACCTGAGACATTATCCAGTTTTAAGGTGAAATCTTGAAATTATGTTTTAAGAACTTAGTTATTATAGAAAAGATATTTGGGTAAAATTATATTCTTAATTGAGAACATTAGAAATCTTTATTTAATGGACACAGGCTCTCCACAGAAAGAGTTTCACTAAAACATTTCCCAAAATTTGTACATAGGTGTCGGGAGCCAAACCCATGAGATGCCGAGAGCCAAACCCATGAAATTACTCGCTGTTTTGTGAAGCCTAGTCAGTTAAGGTGCAAGGTTAGAAAGGACAGGACAGGACGTTTGGGGTCTCTGGTCCCAGGAACTGCCTGGGTCCCAGGAATTGAAAGAACGTCTGGTATTTATGGCTGTGGGTTGGCTTTGGACCATGCCTTCCCACCTGCCTTTCTTTTTAAGCTGCTGTCCTGAAATAAACCTCGAGAGCTTGATCAGAATGCACGAATTGCTCTCCTTCTTTGTGTTTCTTGTCCTCCAATCTTTCGCCCTCTCTCCAGGTTCCCGCTGAACCCCAGCAGGGCGGGGCACTTAGGCATTTAAGAAAGGGATCTCCACGAAATTGTTTTACTATAGCATTTCATGAAGCCAGAGATTTTAATTAAAAGTAGGTGTGGTAACTTGTATACTGATAATTTAATTTCTTTCTGACAATATATTGAATCAGGGAATTGAAGTATCTGTGTGATTGTGCAGCATTTCTTCTCTATAAACTGTGAGAGGTTTTAAACGCCATAGGAAGAGCATGAGAGTCATCAGTGCTGAAGTGTGTAGGTGAATGATGCTCACTGGACTGAATAGGTCAGCATCAGGCCGGACATGACTATAAAGAAATTCTCAGGGTTACTCAATCTAATGTGCATGGTCTCCAGTAAGACTAGAAATTATATTTACTACTTATATTTGCATAGTACATTAAAGAATCAGAATGTGGACACTAGAAAACATGAAATGGAGGAGGAAAGAATCATCAAACAGTAAAATAATCCAGTGACCATGGGGACCTTTGCCAAGCTGCAATTCCATTATACTCTTAAGAACCTCAGAAAATTGCCCTATTGCTGAGGAAATACAGGCCTGCCCAAATAAAACAAGACATAAAAGCCAGCACAACCAATAATGATACTTGAGAGGACTTCTAGGACACAAGCTTATGAAAGAAAGCTCTACATAGAGGCTGGGAGGTGTCACCTTGATGTGGTGCAGGGCTGCTTAAACTGTGTACTGGAGACCCCTTTTCACACTACAAACTTTTACACAATGGCTCTTATACAGCTATGTACAATAGGCATACACAGAAAACATTTACAGACAGTAAATCACAAATCATTCTTTAAATAATTCTTTAGCACTATGAAAATTGATGATTTATTTTTATGAAAGCACATCTATGTATTAAGAGAGAAGCACATGTTTATTTTTGCACAAAGAGATCTTCTATATATATATGATACTCTAAGGTGGAGATATTTTCTTCAGAGTTGCTCAATATTTTGTTTTGATAGAACACCACTCCGCATAAACAGGAAATGGCAGAAGTATGTTCAGAAACACCTCAGAATTGCTTGAAAGGATTCTCCTAACCCCAGAGTGAAATTCTCTTCTGCAGTTTTTTATGAAACTCAAATCGAAGAGCAATGTCACAAATCAAACATTCCAACACGAATAATGCAAGATATATTAATTTGATACAGGCTAAGGAATGATGGCAGGATAATATGAATGCTCTTTGTTTTACATAATTAAACAATCATAATCATAATCATATTAATCATAATATTTCTGTTAGAGAAGACAACATTGTATATTCAATGAAACAGTGAAGCAGTGATCTGAGCTGTGTGCAGAGATCACAGGTGTAGACAGTGTGACAGCCAGCACAGTGTAAAGTGCACATTGTTTGTTCACAGCTGAGGGTGCAGCAAATTTACAAAATGTGATGTGGATGATCACCTCCAAGATACTAAGATTTTGTTATGTGTTCTCTTTTGAATTAATTTTTTCATCATTGTGCATTTAAAACATTTACTTTTAATAACTTTTCCTTGTGTGTGACTCACACTTTGAATTACACCACCACAAATAAGGCTTCCACCCACAGTTTAAGAAACTGGAGTTTCACATATAACTCTTAATACAGTGTCCCAAAGTAATTCTCTATTAACATTAATTTATATCCAAAGCAAGATGTGCACTGTTTCACCCCAGTCCTTGCCCAGGGTGGACTGCAAAATTCTCTCCTGTTGTGTCTCATCCACAGAAGGCAGAGTGGCAAATGTGAACGTTGCTCTTTGCTCTGAATCTGGTCATATTATGGAGCTCTCTACAATAAAACCATGTCTTCTTTGAAGTTGATTCTGTTTTCAAAAATAAAGAAAAATTAAGATTATATTTAGTGGTTTTAGCAATGCAAAACTCATCCCACCATAAAGTATTAGCCTGAGGATCACAGTGCAGACAGCTTTTGCTGACTGTAAAGAGGAAAGGTAGGAACACACACAACTTCATAGTCAGCCAGGAATACTTAGTGAATATAAGGATAACATGGGCCCTATTTAGTGAAACTGTGACTCACAAATACAGGAATACAAATACTAGTTAAGTGATTACTAATGATAATTATTACAAACAATATAGTCCTGCTTATTATGAAAGACTTCTTGACAACTTTTGCCCATTTCTCCTTGGTTTGTTTACAACACAAAAACAAAACACAGATTGTTCCTGACTTCTTTTACCAAAAATGGTCTCATTGGCCTTCACAAACAGAATACCTATCCTAGCAGGCATCCCATGCTAATGGTCGTCCCTCATGCAGCCCTTTCTGTAAGGTTGCCCAGGTTATTATCTGATTTCCTTGAGTACTTTGTGTCTTTTTATAGTGAATTAATAATTTTTAAAAAAGTAAAATCACTAATTGCCCCAATCTTCATTTTATTGATGATTTATTGAGTTTCTTTCAAAATTCAAATGACTCAGTTCCATTTTATAAGATATTCGTGTAAGCATTTTTCCTATAGCTTTTCGGTATACACTCCAACTTCAAGGTGCCTCCAGAATCTGAGGTCATCTGTAAATCTGAATGACATCCTTTTGCAGTTTCTATTGAATGGACCAAGGCAAAGATGATATCTTTGGAGCCTCACACTTGAGTCCTCGCAATGGGAAGGCAGAGGTAAGAAGAGTAAGGTCTGCCTGAATTGCAGAGTGAGACTGCCTCACAAAAAGCAGAAAGGGTTTAGGGAGGGGGAAAGGAAAGAGAAGAGAGAGCCTGGGAGGCAGGGAGAGTGGGAGGGAGACAAAGAAGGAAAGAAGGAGAGAGAAAGATGGTCCAGGATGAAAAATGAGCAGAAAATGTGGGAGGAAAAATTCAAAATATTTTAAGGTGTGTTTTCAGAATCAGCTTTATCTGAAGCGTTTACTTCATGTTATACTTGTACTCTATTTGCAAGGCAATATTAAACAAAGACAGTATCTCTTCTATCAGTGAAAAAGAGAACAAGTCCTACAGCCATTAGCACCATGCCTTTTGGATTCTGCCTTAATAAGAACACACTTTCAATAAATAACCTCCAGAAAGTATGAGTAAAATTTTTGACATCTGATGAAAATGTTATTTAAAAGATAATGAAATGTAATATTTAAGAACATTTTCAAACTTTGAAAGAAATTTTCTCTAGCTCTAAAAAAAACCTTCTATTTGAATAAATTAGATTTATATGTTACAATAGTAGTTATATGTGCTTTCTAGCATTTGTGTTCTTAAATGGAAAGATAAAAGTTATACTACTGTTTAAAATTAAATATTTTGTGTTAACCCATTGCCAGAAACTAATTTTAGCTTAAACATACTTCATTTATTTTTACCTTGAATACTTAAGTTGGAGTAAAATTAATAAGAAAAAATTTAAACAAATCAGAAAAAAATATAAAATCAGAGTTTATTTACTTATATTTTCAAACAACTTATTTATGCATTTCATAAATGTCGCTTACATTCTTAACTTATCTACATTTTATTTTGTCTTCAAATATTACCTTTATGTCCTGAAATATGATACATCTTGAAAAAATTAAGTAAATTTAACATGCATATGTATATTCAAATAATATATACTCTAAAATGAAAAATGGAACCTAAAATATTTTATTATTTGTTGTTTAAGATGTTATATTAGAGACAGTAGAGAGGGATTTGTAGTTGAAACCACTCACTGTACTTTCAAGATGCTCAGCAACCACAGCATGAGTTTCCAACATGATCATAATGAGAAAAAAATCCAGAGTCACTTAACACTTTTCAAAATGGTTATGAATGAACAGAGGAAATGATTGTTTCTGAAAGCAACATCTAATCCAACAGAACAGATTGTAATAACCATTGTCTTAGAAGCCAACACTTGAAAAAAGTGTGCAATAATTTTGACATATTCAGGTAATGTATACATTGGATATAGTACATTCATTTCAGACAGAAACAAATCCCATTGGTTTTACCTATTGTATAGACTGAATAGCAAGAACCCTCTCAGATATGCAACTGAGACCTAAAAACACCCCTTTACTCCAGCTCCCACATCATGCAGTATTTGTGGTATTACCTACATGGTCATCACTGATGTCTTCTTTTGTGACAACTCTTCCATGAATGGATGAAAGAAGCTCAATTTTAGTTATTTAAAATGACAGTATTGAATTTCATATCTGTATTCTGATTGGATGCAAACACAGTGTTCTTCCCTGGTGGATTAAAATCAAGTCTATGTACTGACTATGGCCATTTAGTTTCTTAACGACTCACTTTCTATTCATATTGTTGGATGATAATTGCAGAAAGTGAATTCTGAATCCTGTAATGACTGAAGAATGCTTCCACAGTCCTTGACCCATGATGAATACTCAATACTTAATAAATGTTTTCTGTTGTTACATAAAATATCTACTGTGCTTAATAGTAACAAAATGCATAGAAAGAAATAAAATGGTCTGACTCTTCTGTTTTCTCTATATCATCTAGTTAGTACATGATACTTAGTATACTGAACGTGCATTGCTTTGTATTAGAATCTCCTAATGCAATTGGTTTCTCTTCATCAAATGAAAAAACTTTATGTGGCAAAAATAAGAAGTTTGGAAAATGGCAAGGTGATGTTTCTTTATTATACAGAATATTTTTGGTTCTCAATTTTTATTTTTTAACTTTAATTAATTAACTTATTTTACATTAGGATCACTGCTTGCCCTTCCTCCTCTCCTCCAAGTCTCTCCCTCTCACCTTACCTTTCTGACATCATCCCTTTCTCCTCAGAAAAGGCTCTAAAAAGGGAGGCCTCCCAAGGATTTCAAGCAGCCTTAATGAGCAAGGCAAATTTAAGCAGCATTATTGGCCCCATTACCAAGCATACATCTGTTAGAAATATTCAATAGCAAATATGCAGTTTTCCTAGTGCCCATTTGACCACACTGTCACCTCCACAAACTTTCCATTGGTGTAGTTTTCCCACCAAGGCACTCTGATGGTTTTCTGCATCCTTATCTTTAGTATCTTGAAATATGAGTGACATGCAAAATGGTAAAAGGAAGTGGATGTCTTTCTTAGGCCATCCAGCCCCCACCACCACAAAAGGGGAGCATGAGAACACAAAGGGGAGATTGAGAAAACCATCAAAGGGGAGAGTGAGAACACCACCAAAGGGGAGAGTGAGAACACCACCAAAGGGGAGAGTGAGAACAATAATAATTTTTTTTCTTTTTGTGTTTTGTTGTCTTGTTGTTGTCTTGTTGTTCTTGTTCAGATATGGTTTCTCTGTGAAACCCCTTTGAAAACTTTTCCTTTCTTTTCACAGAACATTCTCCAATGGAAAGTTATGAAATACAGGCCTTTATTTTCAAATCCAGCTCACATACTGAGTCTTGACAGATGGAGTTGCTTTTCAGATCCATTTTTGTGACAGTCCCATGAATAGTTGGGCCTCAAATACTACTCATAACCTGTGTAAATTTTTGATTAGATGTTGAAAGCAGAAATCTTTACCCATGAAACCATCTCCCTCTGAACCTGTTTCATTCTAAAGCTCAGAAGTTCAGTCCAGAATCTTCCTTTCATACCCTTCACTGGAGGACAGCATTTGGATGGAAGAAACCTTGCTACTGAAAGAAATCCATTTTACTACCTCCAGAAATGTCTAAGCAGACTTGGTGGTTACTGTCATTAGCCTCTAAGGCAGTGGTTCCCAACCTTCTTAATGCTGTGACAGTTCCTCATGTTTTGATGACCGTCCAACCATAAAATTATTTTCTTGCTTCTTCATAATTGTAATTTTATTTCTGTTATGAATTGTAATATAAATATCTGATATGCAAGATGTTTGATAACTCCCAAAGGAGACTCTCTGAGGGAGGATGCAAGGGCAGAGGACAGATACAAAGGGACACAGAAATGAGTGGAATGGAGGCACATTATGGGAAATCCACGAAGAAACTATAAAAGTTAAAAATAAAATAAAATAGTACCAAATGTGAAGAAAGGGAAATAAAATTAATGTCTGTTAATAACAACCTCATATCAAATTCTATTTGAAACATAAATGCAAAGATGAAGTAATTTTAGTTTCAATTAAAGAAATACTTGATCAGGTATGATGGCACACACCTTTCTTCCCAGCACTAAGGAGGCAGAGACAGATTTCTATGAGTTCAATACCAAGCTGGTATATATGGTTAGTTCCAGACCAGTCAGGGCTATACTTTCTCTCTCTCTCTCTCTCTCTCTCTCTCTCCATATATATATATATATATATATATATATATATATATATATATATATAACTATATATATACTAATACTAATATATAATTAATATATACTAATATATAATTAATATTAATAAAAAATATACTTGAGAGTGTCTGTCCTTAATGCTCTCCTCGGTGTCTACAGAACCGTCTTTCCTTCCTTTGCAGCGATCCGACTGCCAGAAGTTCAGCATGTCTATTCTCATGATCCATGTCAGAGAGATCTTTGACTCCCGTGGGAATCCCATTGTTGAGGTGGATCTGTATACCGCAAGAGTCTCTTCTGAGCTGCAGTGTCCAGCAATGCATCCACTGGCATCTACGAGGCCCTAGAACTCCGAGACTATCATAAGACCCGCTTCATGGAAAAGGGTGTCTCACAGGCTGTTGAGTACATCAATAACACTTTCGCACCTGCTCTGGTTAGCAAGAAAGTGAATCTTCTGGGGCAAGAGAGAATTGACCAGCTGATGATCGAGATGGAAAGCACTGAGAATAAATCTAAATTTGGTGCAAATGCCATCCTGGGAGTGTCCCTGGCGGTCTGCAAAGCTGGTGCTGTGGTGCGGCCCTTTACCGCCACATCGCTGACTTGGCAGGCAATCCTGAAGTCATCTTTCCAGTCCCAGCTTTCAATGTGATCAATGGCAGTTCTCATGCTGGCCACAAGCTGGCCACAAGTTTACCACAACTTGAAGAATGTCATCAACGAGAAATACAGGAAGGACACCACCAATGGGAGTGATGAAGGTAGATTCGCACCTAGCATCCTGGAGAACAAAGAAGCACTGGAGCTGCTCAAGACTGCAATTGCAAAGGCTGTCTATACTGACCAGGTTGTCATTGGCATGGATGTGGTTGCCTCTGAATTCTACAGGTCTAGCAAGTATGATCTGGACTTCAAGTCTCCAGATGACCCCAGCAGGTACATCACACCTGACCAGCTGGCTGACCTGTACAAGTCCTTCATCCAGAACTACCCAGTGTTGTCCATTGAAGACCCCTTTGACCAGGACGACTGGGATGCTTGGCAGAAGTTCACAGCTAGCGCAGGCATCCTGGTGGTGGGCGATGACCTCACAGTGACCAACCCTAAGGAGATTGCCAAGGCTGCAGGCAAGAAGTCCTGCAACTGCCTCCTGCTCAAAGTGAACCAGATCGGCTCTGTGACCAAGTCTCTGCAGGCTTGTAAGCTGGCCCAGTCCCATGGCTGGGGCGGCATGGTGTCCCATCAATCTGGGGAGACTGAGAACACTTTCATCGCCGACCTGATGGTGAGTGTTTGCACCAGGCAGATCAAGACTGGTGTCCCTTGCCGATCTGAGCACCTGGCCAAGTACAATCAGATTTTTAGAATTGAGGAAGAGCTGAGCAGCAAAACCAAGTTTTCTGACAGGTCCTTCAAGAACCCCCTGGCCAAGTAAAGCATGAACTGGAGATCCCTGGAGCCACCAGCTGCTTAGGTCCTCTGTCCCTGGTGTCATCCAGGCAGCTCAAGGCTGGCCTAGTGCTTGCCCCTTCCATGTCACTGCTTGTTTAGACAACCATGCCTGAGCATCAGGAACCCTGCTGAAGACCAGAGCTTCATTATCATGTGATTGGTCTGAATCATTCTTTCTGTCTTCCCAGCTAGTGTCGGGAGGCCTCAACTCCAGTGTAATCTCTAGGGTGCCCACCATCAAGACTCCCCCAGTAGTTTACAGGCAAAAATAAAAGCCACAGAAGCCATGTATATATATATAAATATATATATGACCTCCAAGTTCATGTAATGTTCATGGACAACAAGGAATTCACTGGCTTTTCCATCCCCTATTCCACCCTGTCTCCATGCCAGACAGGAATATACTGGCAGTCTGAGTGTTCAGCAACAGCTGAACTCTGAAGTTAGGGATAACACCCTTTTTATTTATCAGGGATTACATTATAATTGCCAATGATGTTTTAAAAGAAGGAACATATTTTTCCAAATATCTTGTGTTCTATTTTGTACGTTTGATTTTGAGGGGTCTGTTGTTGCTGTTATTTTAGGGTTTGACCCTGAGAGTTGCTTGCTCACAGAATACACAGAAGAATGAACGTTATAGATCATACAACTCCTGGTTCCCATGAATCCCCAGACAAACTGCTGCTTCACAGCCTACCCTTAAGCCTTGACTTCACTGTTGGCTATGGTTTTAGCTCTTGTGTAGTGAGCATCTTGCTCACTCCCATGCTCAGGTCACATGCAATGCTGCAGGTAGATGCTATTCCTAATAAGACAAGTTTTATTATTTTTATGTTTTGCTGTTAAAAGTGTGATAATAATTCTCCCTACAGAACTTTAGTTCCAACAAAAAGCCTGAGAACGAGCCACAGGAGATGGTAACAGGAAAGTGGAGTGAAAGTGCACCAAACTCAGAACATACATGTATGCAATTGTCAAGAATAAAAGCAAATAAGTAAATTAAAATTTATGATAAGAAATTAGCTTAGATCTAACACTTTAAATGTCATATGTGGTTTCTATATATAAGTAATTAATTCCAGGGGGAAGATGGGTTAAAAATATGCTTTTGCAAAAATTATGTTTCAGGTCATTTAAGAGAGGAATAAGGGGTGTTCATTAAACCCTAGATTAGAAGAAAAACTTAGCATCCACTATTGGGGTTCCTGTAACAGTAAATTCCCCTTTTACCAATAGAGGTGCAAATGGACTCAAAATGTTCATTAACAGCTGGGAAATACATGCATCTTTCTCTTATACAGACTAAAATAATGTATATATCATTATTACAGAAGGTTTTAATTGAGTGATATTTTAAGAATCAAAGCAATCTTAACTATGTTCTTCTTCTCACTATTTTAATATACTATCTATAATTGCAGTCATTTATACCCACGGATTATAACAATTGAGATTCAGATCTGTCACATATTCAAAAGTTGCCCTTTACATTTTATTAAACTGATTGGTAAGAATTCTTTCCTTGACTTTGGGATGTATCAGAATCAGAGAAAGTGAAATAATGAGAACATATCTGTAAATAGATGGTTCTACCAAACACCTAAAGAAAATATGTACAATATTGTATATGCATTCATATGAGCTTAATGTAAAGTAAGATGTTCTGACAATGTAATTATTCTAGGCTGAGTAGGCTTTTAAATTTATTTACAGTTTTACTTTTAATTAATATAAAACTTTACATTAAAAACTAAAGCATGAATATCTGATGAATCCTGCAGGTGCTATTGACTTCCCAATGCTACCCCCCACAAGTAGTACCAGCTTTGACCATTTACTATTTAGTACCATTTACTATTTAGTACCATTTACTATTGGCCTTTGACCCTGTATGTGCTGACCATCCCAACTAAATGTTTGACTCAGACCACAGGCACACATTAAACATTATACCAGCTCTTCTCAGTGTTTGTGACTGATAGTGAGGAATGTCAGGAGTTCTGCTTGCACTGCAGCTAGTTCCTAATTTGGGATAGATTATCTAGTGCTCACTTCAGACATTTCCCCTTCTTTTTGAAAAATTCTGAGGAACAGGATGCACATCTGAGTTTCATGATCACTGTGAGCTCTATTTTTCTTGAGATACCATTTAGTTTGTGGAGTCTTCTTATATTTAATGACCAATACTATCTCTAGTTCCTTCACCATCAGAAACAGTACAGTATAATAAGAATGTGGGAGGGAAATATGAGTGGAGAAAAATGGAAAAATCAATTTTATCAGCTACAGTCAAAGGAAATAAACTCTGGGTTATCCTGAATTACTGCATTGGATCTGACTCATCAAATGTTTGATATTTTTATCTCTCCAGCTTATTCATAAAATATTATGTATTATATTATATGGTAGACTGGGGTTATTGGGTGAGTCATCGATGATGAGTTCTCTTCATCAAAGTTCATTTAGAAAAAGACATTACCCTCTATTTCTCCATAGAGTATGAGAGACCAGGAGAAGAAAATAAACTTTTTGGCTTTCTCAGTATTAGTCAAAATGCCCCTTTTTGCTGTGTGAAGGGAAGATATTTGGTCACAAAATAGAAGCCAATCCTCTAAGAACTAAATGACTTCAATAATGTCCCAGAAATTGAGGTAGAGAAAGAGATCGTGGTCTTTTAGCTACTTGTCCTAGGCACAGGACACTGGAACACATTGCTCTTATAAAGACAAGTAACTGCTAAAAGTCTTCTGATCCCTCTTGTCCCACAAGCGATAATGAACTCTATGCCTGTCTGAGTGAACAAAGCTTTTTCCTGTCCCCTCACTTTAGGAGAGCATGTATAAATAATCTTACTTTGGTGTTCAAAGAAACCTTCCCAAATTGAAAGAGGAACTACCAAACGGCATTTATTTTTTACTACAGACAGATGAAGAAGGGCATTTAGCTACTTAGAAACTGCATTCCAAATGTGAGAAATGATGTTTGTCCCCAAACGAAGTCATATGATAAACACATGTGCTTGTAAAACAACCCACTCCAAAACATACACTGAAGTGAAAAGAGAGTTGAAGATGTATTTTATTTGATGAGCCATGTACAAATCTTAGTGTATGTTCACAACCTCATTAAATATATGGCAGCCCCTTTGGAACAAACCGAACATGGTCCCAAACTTCTTCAGCCTGTTTTGAGAAAAAGAACTACTAAGCAATTTTAGCTCCAAGCCACAGGGCAACCACAGGAGCCACAAGCATGGCTGGATGGATAAATTTAGAAACAGAGAATACAGAGCATGGGTGCTCCTTGGGAGTCTAGAGGCAGAGGTAAAACTACAGAACTACAACTGCTTCCAAGTCTACACCCTCAGCTCACCTATGCATGAGTAGCATTAATAAAAATCTCAGCAGGCAAGGTAAAACCAACAATGTTCATAACTGCCAATACCCACATGAAAAGTTATGTACTCTCAGTAGCATGATAGTTCTTGACGTGTGCCATCACTGTCCTAGCATCTTATAGTGTCCCAGAACAGATTTCTTCCAACTAGATCGTGAGGGTCTCTGGAGGTAAATGGGTGTGTCCTTGGGAACTCAGGTCATCTCATAATTTTTTTGAACTTATATTTTCATTGCTCTGATAACCTTTGAAAACTTAATACACAATATTCTGGATCATCTGCAGGATCCCAAACTGCCATTTGACTTGTGCTTACAAACAAATTGATGCCACGTGGTATTTCTAGAGGGAAAAAAAGATGCCTTTAATATATAAACCATGTACTTACCCCCAAATGAAGGCCAAATGCTGTCATGATTTACTGTACAAAAGAAGTTTTCACAGCAGTTCCCAAAGGGCAAATAGGGGTGAACTGAATCATCACATAGAATAGAATAAAGTACACTCAGCAGCCCCTGCCTTCCAGAAGTCAGCAAAGGCTGTTCTTTGTGCCTGTGTCCCAGCTTCCACTTCCATAACACACCTGAGGTAGAAAGATGCTAGGCAGGATCAACAGTAGCTCATAGACGTTTACTAGGGGCATAAGAAAAAAAATTAACCTTTAAGCAGGTACCAAATTATGAAGTCAAAAGATTGAGAAGAAACAACTGAAATGAAAGATTATTAAGAGAGGCTTTGTGATGCAAATCAGATCTCTTGTTCTGCAAATCCAATATGCAGCTGTTATAGACACCTATTCTAAGAGCAGATATAAACTAGGATTCTAAACTCGGAAAGTTTGCTACTGCTGTACAAATGTGAGGAAGATTTTTAAAGAAAGTTGTCCATTGTAATGAGAATGGCACACGGTTAAAGAGATGGGTTTAGTACAATCTGGGACATAGGGAGGGGCACTTTCATGGCATCATGGAAAAGAAAATCTTAATAATCCTAAAATGATATAAGCTGATGGAGCATTAGACTAATATGGAACTAAAAGTGAGTCACAGATTCCAACTGATGAAAGGGGAGTTTCAGATGGAAACCCACAGGAGAGTTAGTACCCTGATGAGAAGCTCAGGCTCCAAAATGAGTACAAATAGGGCTAGTCATAAGGTTGGAATACATGCTAAACACCCACACACAGTGTGAGTTGTGTTCCCTTAAATGATTGTGCTGCATATTTTCAATTCATTCTCTTCTCAGGAAGTAACAAAATACCCTGGCAATGTTTGTGCAGATCAATATGGAGAAATTATTAACTGAGAGGGCATATTAGTGTTCTCTTTAAAGGGGAGAAAGTGTCATATCTTACAAATTACCTCAAGAATCACAAGAGCTCAAGATGAAAGGCTAATGTAGATTGAGCTATAAAGTGTGTGGAGTCCCAGATGGAGGAGTTGGAGAAGGGACTGAAGGAGCTGAGGGAGTTTGCAGCCCCATGGTGAGGGAGCAACTGTGTCAACTGGTCAGGCCCCTCACTGCTTCCAGAGACTGGACCACCAACCAAAGAATACACATGGAGGGACCCATGGTGCTGGCCACATATGTGGCAGAGGAGGGCCTTGTCGGCCATCAGTGGGAGAAGAGGCTCTTGGGTCTGAGGGTGTTAGATGCCCCTGTATAGGGGAATGCCAGGGTGGGAAGACGGGAGTGGGTGGGTGGGTTGGAGAATACCCTCAAAGAGACAGGGGAGGAGGTTGGAATAGGGAGTTTCTAAAGGGGAGACCTGGAAAG
This sequence comes from Rhynchomys soricoides, assembly GCA_019843965.1. Classification (NCBI taxonomy): domain Eukaryota; kingdom Metazoa; phylum Chordata; class Mammalia; order Rodentia; family Muridae; genus Rhynchomys; species Rhynchomys soricoides. Next base: position 3,818,415 of record JADRCH010000305.1, on the reverse strand, counting down.
GGGAAAACATTTGAAATGTAAATTAGTCTCCAAAAAAAGGTGCTTGCCTCAAAAGCATGAGGACATGAGTCCAGATTCCCAGCACTCACAGAGAAAGCCTGCCATGGTGATGCATAGCTGTATGCCTATAATACCAGTGCCAGGAGTCAGAGATAGGAGGAGCTCTGAGGCTGGCTATTCAAGCCAGATCTGGGTGCTCTAGGTTTAGTGAGAGACCTTGTCTCAATATAAGTTGAAAAGAAATTGGGGAAGATATTCCATGTCAGCATCTGGCTTCCACACACAGGAGTAAACTACAAACACACACACACACTCACACACACACACATACACACACACACACACATACACACACATACACACACACAAACACAACTGAGCTGTTGAAAGGTATGTGGCTTCGTTAGCCTTTAGTACAGCCCAAACTCCCAGAATTATTAACAAGAGACCACTTGTAAGGTTTTAATTTTCTTGAAGGATAATTTGTATATAATCGGGAAGTATCATCTGCTCTGTGTGTTTTCAGTTCTGCCATAAGTCAGCCTAGGAAGGTGGGTCTAGATGATCCAAAGACCCCTAGTATATGAACAGCTTTTAGCTGCAAACCTGAAAAGCAGGAAAGTCAGTTTCAGCTCAAAACTGAAATGTTGCAAGCCAAGCTTCAAAGTGAATTCTACATAATGGGATCGTGAGGTGGAACTGCTTTTTGTTTTTGTTTTTTTTGTCTTGATACTTAAGTGTATTGTGAAGTATATTACATCTAACATTAATGCAAGGACAATTAAGTATACAAATGCCATAATATTGTATATGGAAAAATAGAACCATTAGGATTAACATACTGATTTTATAAAATTGCATTATGAAAAATCACACACAAGTCAGTTGCAGCTGTACATTAGAAATATATTCTTGAAACTTTTAAAAAACAATGCTGTTTTTAAAAATAGAAAATGAAAGATAGTTTAGAATAAGTTAACTAGTGTTAAACATATTTTAAAATAATCTAATAACTTTAGGAACATAATTATTATATTCAATTTTATATGAAAGCTAAGGTTATTACAGCTTGATATGTGGACATGAAATATAAAGATCACCATGTATATTGAGGTGGAACTGCTTTAAGAATATGTTGAAGTTCAATAGCTAAGTGTATGATCCCAGATTCAGTCAATTCGAAGTGGCTTGTAACTTTACAACAGCCCCACCCAGATTCAACATTCCATTGCAGTTTAGACACAGAGAATGGCAGAAATAGCAGGAGAGGACGATGATCGTATAGCAAAAGCATGTCAGTCTTAGTTGCAGTTTATGTTCAGCTGCCCAAGAATTTTACCCTCCAGAAAGTTAGGTCAACCATGTTCTGGATATTTGGGATGCTGTGCTTCATTCAAGCATCACTCCGTTGGACCATCTTCTTCCTCTCCAAGTATACTGTACTTAGGAAATATTTTGTGTGTCTCTCTCTTACTTTGTAATGTATCTGTTGCTTTCAGTGAAAAACAGATGATAGGGTATTTATTCATGCATATAATTTCTCTTTTATATTCTTTAAAAACCAAAATTTTATAACTTTATTTCCCAAGGTAGGGATAGAAGCCTGGTAGAAATTATTTAAAGAAAAAAATGACATTAATATTTCAGTTTGAGTGTCAAAAGTAGATGAAAATTTGCAATATAACAGGATCATGAATTCACAGCTAATATTATCTATGATATTTTATCTCAATGTACACTTGAAAAATATTAGAAATTCACTTTTAATCTGAAATAAATATGCAATTTAACATAAAGTATTTAAGATAAAATTAGACATTAGCTATTAGGTTTGTTTCATTTTTGTTATATTTCATTCATCTTACCTCTTCCTTGAAATCTAATTCCATAAGCATGTTTTATTAATGATCTATTAATAAGCGTTCACTTAAAACATGACTGATTAAAAAGTAGACCTAATTTCAAGTAAGTGGTCTAAAAATGTTCATTTATTGAATTCATTGAAGTTTAAGTTCTCATTTGTATAGCTAGAGGGTGAATTACAGATGGGCATGCTTGTTTTATCATTATAATGAACAGGACTCATATGTGCAACACTAATTAAAATTCTGCTCTGACCCATATAGCTGCAGCCTCTACCCCAAATAAATTATTTTTAAATCTTTATATTAAATTTACTATATATGTGCATTATAATGAAAGTATTTATCTTTAGTATAGCATAATCAAGGTTAAGAGAAAGTAAAAATTAAGTTCAGACTTTTTAATACTGCAGGGTACATTTTTAGTACTCTACAGAGAGAATTAGTCACACAACTCCCATTAACTTTAATAGAACCTGCATGAGCAAACACTATGCTGAAATTCCTAGGAAGTTAATGTCAGTAGAGTTTACTAGCTCTACTTCCTTTCCTCTTTGGTCCTCTACTTTGGGCTACTTTAACTTTCTCACAGTCCACAGAGAAAACCAGTCAATAAAAATGATTAACATAAATGTTTCCATGTTTTATAAGTTCACATTTTCTATACATCTGCCAAAAAAGTTAAAAATCTGAAACCAATGCATGTAGCATTTTTTAAAATTCAATAACAAGCAAATTAACTAAATGAGAGTTTATATGAATTTGTGTTGTGTAAATATGAACATTGTGGGTTCATTACTTTCATTACTTTCTTTTTTCAATTACTTTTATTCTTTTACAATCCAGTCATTGCTCCTCTCCTGGTCTATTCTCAAATGTAGGAGTGGTTCTGATACTCTGATCAGGAGTCTGTGTTTGAACCCTGAAGGTTCTGTTACCCAATTAGTTATTGATTCATCAATAAAGAGGCTAGCAGCCAATGGCTAAGCAGGAGAGTCAGGACTTCGAGTTTTCCCCTGCAAGCCGGCTAGCAGATGCAAGGGAGGAGAGTAAGAATTTGCTGTGCTTAGGCAAGAGCCACCAGCAACAAGAGGTGAGATCTCCAGCAGAGTGGCCATTGGCCACTTCCCCAACTGGGCCTAGGGTAGCAGGCAGGAGATTAGAGACCAACTGAGCTGAGGGCAGATTTAGGGTGCTGATCTGGGATGCAATGGTTAAAGAAGGCTTAGAAGAGCCTGGCCATTAAGCCAAAGCATATCAAAATAAGCTAGTATGTGTGTGTGTGTGTGTGTGTGTGTGTGTGTGTGATCTGTGGATCCAAGGGAACTTGGGTGGAGTTGGTAGCGCAATCCACCAGAACTTAAGACAGGGTAGTAGGAACTACATGCTATAGTCTCACACTTTACTTTCATTTCTTTCTAAAGCTCATTCACATTTTGCATTCTCATTTAAAATTAGGAACAAAGTCAAAGAATTTACAATTATTTTTAGGAAGCCAACACCTTATCCATTCAGCTAGAGAGACCTAGAAAAGACCAAAGAAAAAAATAAAAAGAAAAGAAAAGAAATAAAGAATAATGAAAAGTCAATAAAATGAGTCCTAATGATATTCTGTTATACTATTAGATAGGTGCCTAGCCCAATTGTCATCAGAGAAGCTTCCTCTGGCAACTGAAGGAAATGAATACAGAGACCTACAGCCAGGGAACACTGATGAAGAGAGGAAGGACAGATTATGGGAGCCAGAAGATACCACAAGAACACAACCCACTGAATCAATTAACCTGGGCTCACAGGGTCTCACAGAGCCTGAACCACCAACCAGAGTGCCTGCATGGGATTGACCTAGGCCCTCTCTATATATTACAGTTGTGTAGCTTAGTCTTGTTGTGAGACTCCAAACAATGGGACCAGGGGCAGTCTCTGAATCTTTTGGGAACCTTTCCTCCTACTAGATTACCCATCACAGCCTTTTTATGAGTCTTCATGCCTCGTTTAATTATAACTTGACATGCGGTGTTTGTGTTTGGTTGATATCTTTGAGAGGGAGCTGGATCTGAGGAAGGGGGGAGGTGTGGGACGAACCAGGAGTAGAAAGAAGGAAAATGCCTGTAGGACATACTGTAAGAGAGAAGAATAAATTATATACATATATATATAATTGAATTTGTTTAGATTATTGTATTTGATTATTTATATTTGAATCAAATATTTATATTTCTGCAGCTCTATAAATTGTTCTTGTTAAAATATTTCATGCTACCCCTTGACATTATTGAGAAAGGATCCAAGAAATAATGAAAAGGAAAACTTTCTCTTAAATGTCAAAAAGAACCCATGTTTTCATAACTGCTATCAGTAATATCTTCCTATAATACAATACAAACTTCCTGAAACTGGGACAAAGATATAATTTGTACACAATTTTAACGTGTTTAGTATTTTCATTCACACTTAGAGAGAAAAGAATAATTAGTAAATATTCTTCCAATGTGAACTTAACAAAGATTTCACAGCACAATTAAATTTGGAAACAATATAGTAGCTATCAATTATCTCTTCTCACATTCAAATAGACTGTCTATATTTAGAACTTCAGAAAATTAACAATTTAAAACATTAACATTATTCATAAAGAAACTGTCAATGTAAACTTCAGAGAATTTTTGTTTTTCCTTACTTGGGTACAGAAAAAAACAAAACTGAGTTTATCAAATAACAGTCACACTTTGATCACAATGTATGACAGGTATTAATAAAGGAACTAATAAAAATGGAGACATCAATAATTAACATAATTGTATATTAAACAAGAAGTTCAGGAATACAAAGCTAAATTTAATTAGTATATAAGCTAAATTTTCTTTTAAAGCATTGGATGAAGAGCTGTGGAGATGGATCAGTATGTCTGATACTTGCTTTGATTACAGCTAAACTTATTTGTTTCACCAAGTTAAATATGGATGGAATCATTTGCTTTCTGTTCTTGGTGACCCTTCTTGGGTGAAAAAATTCACATGTCCTATAATGATCTTGTCCAACTTTAGAAAATGTTATATTCCTGCCGTCTTGTATTTATTCAGTGAGGAATTAAAGAAGGGAGGGGTAAGGAATGGGGAGATGGAAGAGAGATGACTAAACACTTCCAACTGAAAGGACAGCTTTTTAAATAGTTGTCTTAGGGTTTTGCTTCTATGAGCAGACACCATGACCAAGGCAACTCTTATAAGGACAACATGTAATTGGAGCTGGCTTACAGAGGTTCAGTCCAGTATCATCAAGACAGGAACATGACAGCATCTAGGCAGGCATGATACAGGAGAAGCTGAGATATCTACATCTTCTTCTGAAGGCTGCTACCAGAATACTGATTTCCAGGGAGCTAGGATGAGAGTCTTATAACCCACACCCACAGTGACACACCTACTCCAACAAGGCCACACCTTCTAATCATGCTACTCCCTGGGCCAAGCATGTACAAACTATCACAACAGTCCTTAACCTATTAGGTATCTCCATTTAACTGGAACTTTAAAATACAGAGATTATTATCTATCAATCTCCTTTTAAAGATATCCACACATTCATATAATATATACTAGTCGAAGAGTTTCATGATATCTAGGTAGTGAGCTTGTCAGTTTTCAAAGATATTCACTTTCATTAGCATTCCTCAGTATCTTACTTTTCTAGTTTCACTGTGTCCTACTCTAAATTCAAATGCTGTGACCTACTGGCCCTGGCAATGGTTCGGTGAGGCCTTCAAGTGGTGATTAAGTAGCAAGAGAGTCCTGCTTCCTGAGATCATGCTTCCTCCTAAGGTCAGTTCCAAGAAGTCTGTCTCTTTCCCCTTCAGTTTTGTGAATATGTTAAGCTCTGTCCTGCCCCTGAGGATAACATGCAGCATGCAAGGCTATGTCTTGAAAGCAGAGGATAGACTCTCAGCAGATAATGATAGTCTCAACACATTGATCCTGACTTCCCAGACTGCAAAACTATGAAAAATAACCATCTATTCCTTACATACTACTGCCCAGCCTGGGGTATTTTGTTACAGCAGCCTACGTGTCATGTGAGTTTTGCAGTTTGGAGCCTTTTAGGTATGTTCTCATTTCACAAAAGAAAAATGCAAGATGAAGTGAAAAAATTCAGATAGGGTTTATGCTGCATGGTTGTTTCTCATTCTGTGTGATTTTCCTCTGTAGAGAACAAACGTGTCTGAAAGCCAGGCCTGAATGAGAATGTAGCTGTTTGTGAGTCTATGAAATTACATCGACTGTCTTGTCCTCAATGTCAGAAACTGAAACTGTTTCCTCTAACCAGCAAAATGGTGCTCGGCACTTTTGTCTTTCATTTTTGCTGAATGCATAATTTATGTACAGTCCATTTATTACTAACCATAGAGTATTATACCTGGAAGTATGCCTTCAAAAGAACAGAATCTACAAAATCAAAACTCACATTTTCAGCTGGCAGCTATAACTCATACATGTAAAAGGATTGCTTTATTTCTTTCATTCTGAAAATATTAGAAAAGCTCCAAATAAACTAATTCAACTATTTAAAACAATATTTATAAAATTAAAAATAAATTTAAACACTTTCAATTTGCCTACCTGCTCATCAATCTCAAAGGAAATCTAGAAGAGAAAATAAATAAAATACCATTTCTGACTCACCTTATGTGTGTTTCACTTGCCCAATCCAATGACACATGATATTGCAATAGTAAAACACATGTCAGCTAATAATTTTGAGGCAATTACTATCTTGAGACATTGTGCTGAACATTTTATACAATGCTGTATTATTTAATCCATTCAACATGTAAAGTGCTATCACCATTGTGTATTTATAATGAAAATAAAATAAACATTTGCAAAGTTGGTGAAAGGAAGAGCTAACATTTGAACATAGATTAGCTGCCTTGTCTCTTGAACTTCTGTTCTGATTTATCAAATCTACCACTTTCTATCATTTAGGGTAGACACAGAAAACTACATTTAAACTAATTTTTAAAAGTTGCCAGATTTCACCATTCTATTATATGCAACTAAGAATATTTGAAATAGTCCATTGGGGTTCTGGAGGACAAACTGACAATCAGTGGCGAGATTCAATCCACACCAGGAATTGTAAGCTTGTACTTGTACTAAAGAAGAATTCAGCATTCTTCTAATCCAATTTCAGAAGTGGACTCAAACTATGTGTGTTCAGAGAGGCAATTTTAGTTAGTGAGTGCTACATAAGCTTGCAAATGACAAAGCCAATGCCATGATTTCGACGATAAAAATTCCAATGATATTCAATTTTGTTACTTCTGTTTACATATTTATTTGCAGGTGATTTACACGTGGTCAGCTATCTGCTTTACAAAATAAAGGCATTACTTAAGCTAGCTAGTATTCAGGTGCTTCTGCATATCTCTTTCTTGAATGGAGACAGAAATGTGACTTGCTTTCAACCAAGTAAATACAAAAGCTGATGGGATGAAAATGCTTGTATGCATGTGATTATGTCTCTATTTCCCCAGCTGCCTTCTATGGAGAAAGAAGTAATATACCAAAAGTCCTGTGGCAGGGAGCTTGAATGGCCTCGAGCATTAGCCTTCAGCATAGCACAGCCTCAGCTAGCCAGCAAAAGAAGTCCTTGTGTCTGTACAGCACAGAGCTAATTTATAGCAATAACATAAGTGAATTCACAAGTGTTACCTGTCCAGATTGAAGATGCAGAAGATGCCATCCCTACAGTCTTTACTGCTGATTTTCAAAGACATCCCATTCTTAGAAATTTTAGGAAATTAATGTTTGTAATTTACAGCCACTACCAATAATTTCTTTTTCTTTCTTTCTCTCTCTCTCTCTCTCTCTCTCTCTCTCTCTCTCTCTCTCTCTTTTAGGTATTTATTTCATTTACATTTCAAATGTTTTCCCCTTTCCAAGTGTCCCCTTTGGAAACCCCCTATCCCATTCCCGCTCCCCTTGCCTCTGTGAGAGTGCTACCTCACCCACCCACCCATTCCCATCTTCCCTTCCTAGCATTCTCCTACACTGGGTCATCGAACACCCTAAAACCTAAGGACCTCTTCTCCCACTGATGACCAACAAGGACCTCCTCTGCCAAATATGTGGCCAGCACTGTGGGTCCCTCCATGTGTATTCTTTGGTTGGTGGTCCAACCTCCAGGAGCTCCAGGTTGTCTGGCCAGTTGACACTGTAGCTACCTCCATGGGGCTGCAAATCCTCTCAGCTCCTTCAGTCCCTTCTCCAACTCCTCCATTTGGGACCCCATGCTCAGTCCAACAGTTGGCTTCAAGCATCTGCCTCTGTATTTGTCAGGCTTTGCCTGGGCCTCTCAGAAGATAGCTTATCATGCTTCCATCAGCAAGCACTTCCTAGCATCCACAATAGCATCCCGGTTTGGTGGCCTTATATAGGATAGATCATCGGGTAAAGCAGTCTCTGGATTGCCTTTCCTTCAGTCTCTGTTCCACACTTTGTCTCAATATTTAGTCCTGTGAGTATTTTGTTCACCCTTCTAAGAAACACTGAAGCATCCACATTTTGGTCTTCCTTCTTCTTAAGCTTCATATGGTCTATAAATTGAATCTTGAGTATTCCGAGGTTTTGGGCTAATATCCACTTATCAGTGAGTACACACCATGTTTGTTCTTCTGTGACTGAGTTACCTCACTCAGGATGATATTTGCCTAACCAAACAAGTGAAAGATCTGTATGACAAGAACTTCATGTCTCTGAAGAAAGAACTCAAAGAACACCTCAGAAGATTGAAAGATCTCCCATGCTCATGGATTGACAGGATTAATATAATAAAAATGGCCATCTTGCTGAAAGCAATCTACAGATTCAATGTAATCTTCATCAAAATTCCAACTCAATTCTTCATAGAGTTAGAAAGAGCAATTCTCAAATTCATTTGGAATAACAAAAAACACAGGATAGCAAAAACTATTCTCAACAATAAAAGAACATCTGGGGGAATCAGCATTTCTAACATCAAGCTGTACTACAGAGTAATAGTGATAAAAACTGCATGGTATTGGTACAGTGACAGGCAGGTAGATCAATGGATTAGAATTGAAGACCCAGAAATGAAACCACACACCTACAGGCATTTGATCTTTGACAAAGGAGCTAAAACCATCCAGTGGAAAAAAGACAGCATTTTCAACTGTAATTTCTTATGTAATAAAAAAAAACCGAATACATATCCTCAGTCTTGATTTGACAAGAATCTAGCACTGAATTTAATTATTGTCAAGTACTATTTGGCTAGCTAAAATTGACTTTCTAAAATGCAATAGCTTTATGTTGTACACTGTCCTAAATGTAACAAAAATTTTTGAGACAGAGTTTTTCTGTGTATCCCTGCCTGTTATAGAACTCACTTGACAGACAGATCAGTCTGTAACAGTAACAGTAGTAAGAAAGAAAAAAAAAAAAAACATTTCATAGTATGCGTAGGCTTATACTAATACTATAAAGAAACAATAACTCAGCCTCCAAAAGTTAACAAAATGGTTTTTCTAGATATGTGATATGTGTGCTATAATTATATCTCATTCCTTTTGAGCAAGTGTTATGGCGAATTCATCATTTTTTTTTATTCTTAAGTTGATTCAAAGTTCTGTGTTTTTGTTACATTCTAAGGGATTTAGTCAAATATTTTCAAAAGCTAATTAAATAGAAAAAGTAGATGTGTCAATGAGAATGTTTAATGAAACTGCTAGCTTATTCTTAAGACATGACTATATACAAAATGGAATAAAATAGAACCATTTTGACCTAACAAGCTGCTGACTGAGACAGATGCAGATATTTACACCCAGCCAATGGCTAGAAGTCTGGGACCCCTGTGATTGAATTAGGGAAAGGCTGGAAGAAGTGGAGGAGGAGGGTGACTCCACAGGAAGACCAACCGTTTCAACTAACCTGGACCCCTGAGATCTCGCAGACACTGGACCAGGCAGAATACAAGAGCTGGTTCTAGGCCCCTGACACGTATACAGCAGAGGACTTCCTGGACTGGCCTCAGTGAAATAAGATGCACCTGGAGAGACTTGAGGTCCCAGGGAGTGGGGAAACCTGGCCGGGTGGGAGGATGGGAAGATGAGGGTGGGGACATCCTCTTGGAGACAGGGAAGGAGGAATGGGATGAGGAACTGTCAGCATGTGGACCAGGAAAGGGATAATGACTGGAGTGTAAAAAAAAAATTAAAGATATATATATATATATATATATATATATATATATATATATATATATATTTAAAAAAGAATCACTTCTATAATCACTATTTGGCCACTGGCAAAAGCATCTCCAATACAATAAGCATTAAACTACCATTTTTATCCAAATTATTTAATTTGTAAATATATATTTCTTGGATGCTCTTACATTAATAAAAGTTGGAATCAGAACTGGAAGATGACTCAATGGTTAAAAGCATTGGCTGAACAAGCCTGATGATGCAAGGTACAATCCCCAGCATCCACAAAAATACCAGGATCAGCAGGCAAATATCCGGGAGGCAGAGGCAGGGGAGTTTCCAGAAGCTGAGGGCCAGCTAGGCTGACTAGCACAGTGACATGGAATTCCTGTCCTGTACAAAATAGAAAGACAAGGAGCAATACATGAGCGTTGTTCTCTAGCTTCCATACACTGGCCCAGCACTTATCTACTTATCTCTTCACTCATACATAAGTAAAAGAATTCTTTCACATCACACCCCCCCACACACACTCATACATACATATCACCCCCCCACACACACACAAACATACACACACACATTAAATTACTTTGTCTTATCTTATTGAAAGGTAAGAGGGACCAATTCAAGAATAAGAAAGTAGGCAGTCAAAGAAATACATTTTCCTGAATTTAATATAATAAATATATATCTCTCCTACTTTGAATATTTATCAACAAAACTGAGTATGAAATTTAACACGTTGTTTTTATGCTTTTATGAGTATTAGGCAATTCCTATTTACTGTTCCAAGCACAATTAATGAAACCCAGGATATAATAAATATTAAATGTTATAGCAAAATAAAAAAGCAAAAATAATCATAAGTTATTAATAACAAATGAAAGTCCAGAATTTATTTTGTCTGTTGTGAAAGATGTTATAATCCACATATTCTCAGAATGTTCTATATTACAGTGAAATCATGAACAAACTATAGTAATTTTTATTAATTTCATAAAATTTAGACAAATATATTTCAACTTTAATGTTTATTTGTATAAAAACTAAATGGCTGCACATGTTTATGTTATTCCTTGAAGTTCATACTTTATTTTTATGTGTTTGGAAACAAATAAGTAAGCGACAACAGAACGCTTGAGATGAGTCTCTGTTTTCTTAATGAAATTTTTAGAGTCCAAAAGCAGTTGGGAAGATTGAAAAATTTTATCTGGTTACTACATAAAACTCTACAGAACAACCTCATGAAATAACGTGTTTTATAAACACAAAGTGGGGCAAAGGACACTAATGGAAAGTATTTTAATTGGATAACTTCCTGAGTTTTATCAACTTCAATTGTTTGGAGTGTGTAACCTTTGGAGGTCTCTATGTTGCTGCATGGTTTTCATAATCAGTATGCCTGTATGTGTGTGTGTACAGATAATTGCCATGTCGTGTACTGAGGATATGAACTGTGTAAAATTACTGTGGGAAGTTGTAAATGATGTATGAAATGAGAAACCTCTGCCCACTGGCAATACATGGGTAGAACAGAGATAGTGCTGCACAGCCTATTGCTGTCACTTGTCATAGTCCTCATGAATAAAGCTGCACATCAAACAAGCATACCAAACAACATATGCATGTCACTCCTCTTAACATTATACATATTCCTTAATGACTGCCTTTCAAAAGTCAGAATACCCACAGTACATATAAAGAACTTCCATGTTGATTATTTCAATTGCATATCTAGAAAAATTAAATGCAGAGTGCTTATGTAATCCTGTAGAAATATGTCTTTATACTTCCACTAAACATTGTAAAGTGTCTAGATTTGCCATACAAACTAAGCCGACTTGTGATACATGTACAAAGGCTTTGTTGATCAGGAGCATACAGCCATTTAAAAGACATATTCATGAGCTGAAATCACACTTTGGTGTTTGAAGACTTTAGTTCTCACCCACAGTAGATAGACACAGAGAGTAGAAGCAACAACCTCTACTTTTACAAAAAACAGTTTTAATCTACACCTGCTGTGGGGTCTTTTCACTCCAATTTACATACCAACTCTCAACTTGTGTATTTGATCATACAATGGTGCTAATTTAACTTGTCATTTTGTCATAAAATATTCTACTGCCAGGAGAAATAAACACGAAGACAAAGTTATGGTAGAGAGGTTCTTTCAGTTTCTATTCTTGCATGTAGTCTTGGTAGTCACCACTGCACCCTAAAAACTGAGGGAAGCATAAAATCTTTTCATGAGGAAAGTAATGTCACATTGTCACAGAAAATAAAAAGACAAAATCTCTTAGGAGGGGTGGGGATGGGAATCGAGAACAGTAAAAGAACAGCTATGATTTGTGGTATACATTCTGGGGGCAATTTCCACACTCCCATGCTTCATTTAGTTTTTACCACCTGTGCTTAATTAGGTTCTTACAGAGAATATCAAATAAAAATTCTCCTAATTCTTACAAAGGGAGAGCTAACCAACCATTATTAAAGATTCTAAAATGTCCTTTTGGGTTTTTTTTGTTTTGCTTTGTTTTGTTTTTTTAAAAAACGACCTTGTTTGTTTGTCTGTTTTAAGATAGGAAATAATGGAAGAACAGGACCTTTCTTGCCCACTCTCTCCATCCTGAGTAGGATGGAAAAGACAGAAGATTGTGTACAACATCCATAGTTTATAGACACAGGATAACTAAAAACCAAAAACTAAGATACAGTCAAGATTACCCTTAACGCAATCTACAGTCACCAGAGGAGAGTTTCACTTGAGAAATTTCCCAGCTCAGACTCACTCTGGCTTGAGGAAATGTCAGCAGAAGAATCACAAACTTGTCTCTTCTAGGATGGACTTCAATGCTGGAATAAATAAGCACTCTCTTCCCTCCCTTGATTGTGGATTTATGTATTATTACAGCAATGAATGACAGAGCAGGACAATCAATTTTCTCCTCTGCCATCTGCACAGGTTTAGAGCTGCACATAATCCAACACACATACTACATATGTGCATGCACCCAAACAAAATAATTTGTTAAGGAGAGCTAAAGACTTCCTTAGACTAACAAAATTTATTAGCCAGTATGCCTGCCTTGAAAAAAATAATTGAGATAGATTAAAATTAATATACTTAAAGAAAAATGGTAGATGAGAAATATGTGAAAAAATAAAACACATCATTATCATTAATTGATGTATTAGAAAACACTTTGATCAAATTATAAAAGGCAAAATTGTAACCAACATGTCTGCATAAATGTGCATATATACATATAGATAAGTTAAATAATTGATAGCAATGATAAATTGGAGATTAGAAAAGTTTTATGATCATTTTGTTACTATAAGATTTCTGTACTTCTCCTGACACAATAAAGTAACGTATAAATGGATTTTTATTATGCCCAAATACGCATTATAACTAGGGGAAGCAAACAAAAGAACAACTAAAAATGACAGAGAGATAATGTGTAATTGTGTAAAATATTTAATGAAAACCATAAGCATTCAAATTGCTGAATTAAAATTATGAGAGTAAAAACAAAATCAAGAATCACTAAAATAAAATAACTGACAATTTTAAAAAGCATCTAAAGCACTACAAGAGTAGCAAACATGGTAAATACTAGCCCCAAAATGACAACACATGGCCAGAATCAACACATTAATAAGACAGAGGTCTTCGGGGCACTTACAGACCCAATTGTATACTGCTTACAAGAAATTTACTTTAAATATGTCTCATATATGTCTAAAGAAAATAGAGGAAAATATATATAATGCTAACACTCATCAGTACAATGAAGAAAAAGCTGTATTAATTTCAAAAGTTAAAACAGAGAAGAAGAAAAGGGAAATTATCAGGAATTAAGAAAGGATTTATATTTAATGATAAAGGATTTAGTTCTCTATGTAAACCTTAAAAATTAAATTTTATTCATTGAATAAAGAAGAATTCAAATGTATGAGGAAACAATATAATAAAACTTTAAAAAGAAATAAATGAGTTCATTATTATGGCTGGAGATTTGAACACCACCCTCTTAGAAATGCCCAAATTCAAGATTCAGAATCTTAACATGTCACTGAAGTCAACAACACCATCAATCAACTGGACTTGATGAGCATCAAGACTCTTTCACACAATAGCAGAGCATATAGTCATCTCAAGCTCATATTGGGAACAGTTAGTGGAATACAGCACATTCTGTGCCACAGTATACAATATTTAGTAGAATACAAAGTACTGAACATGTATATTCAGATTGTGGTGGAATTAAGTTAAGGATAAATAAGAAAGAGAATTCTAAAACCTAAAATTATTCTAAATTAAACCCATAGATTAGAGAATTAATTCCATGTGAAATACTGTTAAAATGTCATGATCCAAAAGAAAGTCTATTTTACCAATATTAATGAAATATAATAAAGGAAGTGCTTACAAGAAAATTTGTTGGAAAATCCTACCAAGTTGATTAAAAAATGGCATTTGACAAAATCTAAAAACCACTCATAATTTTTTAAAAAAAAATTCTTAGAGTAAACTAGGAGTAGAACTCCTAGTTAGCACAGCATCATATTTATTTATCTATTTTTTTCTATTTATTTTTTATTATTTGTTGGTTAATTTTTATTTTTCAAGACAGAGTTTCTCTGTGTGGCCCTGGCTGTCTTGAAACTCACTCTGTAGACCAGGTTGGTCTCAAACTCATAGAAACCTGCCTCTGCCTCCAAAGTAATGAAATTAAAGGCAAGTGTCACCAACTGATCTGCTTATTTGTTTTTATGAGTAAAGTTTTTATTTATTTTTTTATTTGTGTTTATGTGTGTGTGTGCGTGTGTGTGTGCGTGTGTGTGTGTGTGCAGGCATGCACACACACACACACACACACACACACGCACGCACACACACACAGCATATCAGTATATGCATCCCGATGTGTGGACCTGAGAACAGAGGTTTACTGAGGCCATAGGCATTGGATGCCCCTGGTGCTAGAATTACAGGTGGTTGTAACTCACCTATATTAGAGACTGGGAACTGAAGTCAGGTCTTCTGCAAGAGCTGTATGAGCTCTTAAGCCATCTCTCCTAACCCTAAAGCATCATATTTAATGGTGGGGGAATAGGACCCATCATGCTAAGATCAATAACACCATACTACTGGATTCAGCTCTGTTATTTATTACAAAGGTAGTACATTTGGTTTGGAAGCAGTATAATAAAAAGTCCTAAGTTAGATTGCATGGTAAGAGTAGATGCATATAATCCAGATATATGTAAAATATGCCACCCATATATTTTACATATATCTGGATTTTTCAAATAAATTAAATTTTGTAGTTTCTCAGAAAATCTGGAAGAGTTCTACCACAAGACTCAGCTGTACTACTCCAGGCACATATGCAAAAGACGTTCTACTTCACCACAAAGACAAGTACTAGCCTATGTTCATAGAAGTTTTATTCATAATAGCCAAATTAGAAACAACCTGAATGCCTCTCAACTGAAGAATAGATAAAGAAAATATGGTACATTTTGTTACAAGATATTTGACCACTGTGACTCCTGAGATTGTGTTATTCACTGAAAAAAAATTCTAGCTGTGATGTGGCTCAACCCTAGCTAACACCTTTAATCCCCTTGGCTGGAATATAGAAACCCCCTTAGTTAGATAGCTTTAATCCCAAACAGCGAAGGTAAACTTTGTAGAAAAAAATCACCCATGTTTGAAAAGGATATCTAATTGAGTGACAAAGTGACAAACGGACAAATCAGGGAAAGGTTTGACAGAGTAGGATATGTCCAATTATCAGAAGAGAGAGGAAAGGGAAGCTACTTACAAGATCAGTGCAGGAGTCAGGCTGTGGTGGCACACAACTTTAATCCCAGGGAGCAAGAGGCAGAGGCAGGTGGATCTTTGAATTTAAGACTGGCCTGGTCTCCAGAATGAGTTCCAGAGCAGCCAGGGCTACATAGAAAAAAACCTGTCTGGACAAAAACAAAGAAGACAGACGAGAGAGAGAGAGAGAGAGAGAGAGAGAGAGAGAGAGAGAGAGAGAGAGAGAGAGAGAGAGAGAGGTAGAGAAGGGGGGGAAGAGAGGTACAAAGGGGAGAGAAAAGAAGGCAGTTTTACTGGGAGTGTTTTACTGAGACAGGTTGAAGACAGAACAAGCTAGACACAGGTGAAGACGGAATGAGCCAGAGATTGAGGAGCCAGAGCATTAGAACAGATTGCTAGAGTTAGTCTGAGGCCAAGCAGAGCAATTCAGAAGAGGCCAAGAGTAAGAAGTCAGATTGAATCAGTCAGTTTGGAGAGAAGTCTAAGCAAGAACAGCTGAGCTTACCAGCCATCCAGAACTTAGAAAGAACAGGAAAAGATGAGCTTGTTCAGAAGTAAGTCTCAGAGGGTGAACAAATTCTAGGTCTAGAGTAGATTATATGGATGCTAGATGCTTCCAGAATTAGGCCTAGGTTAGCAAACTGAGGCAGTAAGCCTAGGAGAAGACAATTGCTTTTATAGAATAGAAGTTACATTTATTACATTTACACAATGGAATACTACTGCGTTGTGGAGAGCCCTGGGGCTGTTCACATTTGGATGCCAATTCTGCCTTCCTAGGAGGGGAGCCAATCACTGGACACATAGGAGGGACTTCCAGGTCAGAGAGAGGAAGAGAGGAAGAAGGAGAGAGAAAGAACACTTTTGGAATGGGGACAGTCAATAGCTAAGATGTAGTTACTAGAGTCTCCTGGTGTGGCAGATCTGCAAGGATTCATCACCAGAGGAATCAGATTTAAATAAGAAAGCGGGCAGTGGTGGCGCACGCCTTTAATCCCAGTACTCAGGAGGCAGAGGAAGGTGGATTTCTGAGTTCGAGGCCAGCCTGGTCTACAGAGTGAATTCTAGGACAGCCAGGGCTACACAGAGAAACCCTGTCTCGAAAAACCAAAAAAAAAAAAAAAAAAAAAAAAAGGCTTACAAAATTAGGTTTTAGTTGTTCTGCCCAGAGATTGAGTTACTATTGTTTCCGAACTAAGTTTGTGTTGTGTTTTCCTTCACACAGTAGGAAAACACACTCGTCTGGGTTCCAGAGAGAAAGGTACAGTGGCAAAGCGAGAGAACAAGGAAATACCACAGGAACTTGCCATGCATACTTTCACTTTTAATATTTCCTGCAACACTACTTAGCTATTACCAACAAAGACATCATGAAATATCTCACTGAGAAGAGGAAATAAAAGAACTGGGTAGAAAAGGCAGTAGAGAGGAGAACAGGAGGGATCAAGTATGAGGAGGATGGAGGAGAATTGAGGGGGGGAAGGAGTTAGGGAGGAAGAGAGAAGAAAGAGAGAAAGGGGTGGGATTGTTGGGGATGAGGAGCCTCCTGAGTGAACTAGAAACCTAAGACAAAGGAAACTCCCAGGAGCCAATGAAGGGATCCTATTTAAGACTCCTAGCATTAAGTGATAAGGAGCCTGAAATGGTCACATCCTATAACAAGAGAAGATTTCAAATAGAGGATCCAGACACAACTCCACCCACATAATCTCAGATCCTCAATTTGTCCTGCCTACAAGATGTGCAGGGATAACAATGGAGGACAAATTGTGTAAATGGCTAACAAATGACTGGCCCAACTTGAGACCTACGTCATGAGAGAAAGCCCACCCCTGAAACTATTAGTGATATTCTTCTATCATTTTTGTTTGTTTTGCAGGCAGGAACTTAGCATAACCATTTACTGAGAGGCTTCACCCAGGAGCTGATGGAAGCACATCAGAACCAAATATTAGATGGAGCTTGGGAACTCCTGTGGAAGAACAATAGGAAGGACTGGAGGAGCCAATGGGGTCAAGGACACTATTAGAAAACCTACAGAATCAACTAACCTGAGAGATTGAATCATCAACCAAAGGGCATGCATTGGATGGATGTAGGCCTCCTATACAAATGTAACAGATACACAGCATGCTCTTCTTATGGGACCCCTAACTACTAGAGCAGGGGCTTTTTCTGACTTTGTTGCCTACCTTTGCACCCCTTTCCCTTAGTTAGACTTCTTCGTATAGGCTCAATAGGAAAAGATGAGCCTAGTCCTATACAACGTGACATATTAACCGGTGGCCTGTCCTTCTCTGAGAAGAAAGGGAGGGAAGGATTGGGGAAGAACAGGGGAAGGAGAAGGGAGGTAGTAGTGAAAATAGAAGAAGGGGGGAGAGGGAGAGAGATCATGTAAAGAAAATAAAATAACTAAAAACAAAAACAAAAACAAAACAAAACAACTATAGGGCTATGACCACAGATCAATACCATAGTGTTTAATTTGTAAGTTCTGGATTCTAACATCAGTGCGCACACACAAACACGAGAGAGAGAGAGAGAGAGAGAGAGAGAGAGAGAGAGAGAGAGAGAG